>BLBF01000010.1:31651055-31722963 GCA_015471245.1 Laticauda colubrina | reverse complement strand
TCCAGGTGGGTACTTATTCTTCTATTGGTCTGTCCAATGTATGTGGCTGGGCATGATGCACAGGGAACTTCGCATATGCCTTGGTTTTCCAGGTCAATTTTGTCTTTGGGGTTTTTAAGGATGGCTGCTATTTTTTTGTCTGTTTTGAAGGCAGTCTTGATGTGATGCCTGTGTAGTATCTTACTAATTCTACCAGAACCAAACACCTGGCAGACAAGACACATGTAAAGACTGAACTATGCACCCTGACTGAAGTATTGACAGCCAACGGCTTCCACAAAAACAAAATCACCAGCTTGATCCACAAAAACACACCAAAACATAACAAAGACCTAGAAGATCAACAGACCTATGGAGCAGCTGTTCTGCCCTACATAAGAGATACTGCAGACAAAATCAGTAAGATACTAAAGATACTAAAGATACAACTTTAAAAGCACTACAATGACGTGGGATAATACCCGAAGGAAGATGAACAGCACACACACACACACACACACACATATGTTTTTTTTGTTTTTTTTATATGTGTATATACACACACACACACACACACAACACCTAGGAATGATTTGTGAGTGGAGGAAAGGTATGGTGTTATTCCATTAGTTTTGTCCCCTGTTCAAATCTTTTTCAACTTGTGTCTACGTTTTTTTCTGTCTGTTTTCAGGGAAAGAGGAGAGGGAGAAATTATTCAGCTGCATTACTTTATTTAGGCAATGGAGCAAAACTATCAGCTTGGACCTGCGTGGTGTATTGATATGAAGAACAGGAACTTGAAAATGCAAAATTTTTAAACTTACAAAATGCCAATCAAAATATTATTAAAATGTAAAATATGATAAAAATTATGATTATCTTTAAAAATAATCTTTTACCTCTTAATTTGAAAGAAAGAAAAAATAACGTTTCCCACTTGCAACAGATTGCAGATAAAATAGCAGTGCTAATTGCACCTATTTATTTCTGGCTCTTCTTTGTCTTGTTAAAGCTATGAAAGGAAGGATCATGTCTGCAAGCAGCCAAAAGTTTATTCTCAGGTCTGGAGTTAATGTGTTTGTGAATCTCTACAGTATTTTTTTTATTGTTATGGTTGTTCTGTGGCCATGGCTTTCATGTTTTGCTGTTCTTAATTGTTTTAGTTGTATATTTGATACATTGCAAACTACCCATTTTCTTTTTGGAGAAAATAATAAATCAAATAAATAATAATAAACCTATAGTTAACTTTTTGAAGTTTGCTAACAGCAAAGGTTATTTTTTGTTTTTAGCCCAAGTCAATCCATTTTAGGGTGAAGGACTCTTGATTGAAGATTATAAACTATCATGCTGATTTGGTGGACGTTGGAAGAAATATTTTTTTAAAAAAATTGTCAGAGTGACTGGGCAATATACCGAAATAAAAATGGTACTTGGTCCCATTGTCATATGATGTAGTGAACATGTAGTTCACACATCTCATAGATTTTCATAGTATTAGAATATTACTGTTGAATAAAATTTGAGCCTTTCTGTTTTTTTATTTGCAGATGCTACTTTTTTGTCTATATGTTAATTTCAGAATGGTAATTCCCAATTGGTTTGGTTCAGTGTTGAAACGCAATCTTCAGGTTGCTGGCTTTAGTCCAGTATCAAGACAGTTTAAGAAAACCTTTTGTTTTTTGTTCTCTAAAAATAACACTAAAAAGTACACTACACTTAATTGCAACTGTAATCAGTGTCAAAACCCTTTTTGTTAGGGCTGTTCATTAAGTTCTTAGAATATAAAATCAAACTTATCTAGGAACCATTTTGCATGATTCATGGAATTTGTAGTAGAAAATGCTAGCTAGCTAAACCTTGGAATGTTATTGTAAAGATCACTTGTATACATTTGTGGGTGTGAGCGTGACTGTTCAGGGGAAAGAACTACAAGCCAGATTGGAAAATCATAAAAAGAATCTAGAAGGCATGACAAACCACTTTTCTACCATGTCAACAAAACTGCATGGATATGTCCATGTAACTCACCAGATCTAGAGCAATCATGTGCAGCCTTCTGCACATGATTTGGTTATGCAGAGAAACTGCAATCAGTCCCAAATAATCTTGTAAAATTAGTTTTGGGGTAAAAATAGAGATGAAAGAGAAATATTGTCTAGAATATGAAGTAGGGTGCATTGTGTACTGCTAAACAGAAGTGCATATTGTAATAGTAAGCTAACTTGCGAACATAGTTGGGCCCTGTGTGTATATGTGTGTGTGTGTGTGTGTGTGTGTATGTAATGGACACAGCTCTATTTTATCTTCAGAAAAAAACTTCCTAAGGAAGAGGCTGCATGTACAGGTAATATCGACTTACAACCACAATTGAGCCCAAAATTTGTTGCTAAGTGAGACAGTTCTTAAGTGAGTTTTGCCCCACTTTATGACCTTTCTTGCACAGTTATCATGTGAATCATAGCAGTTGTTAAGTTAGTAAGAGTTATAAAGCGAATCTGGCTTCCCCATTGATTTTGCTGGTCAGAAGATTGCAAAAAGTGATCACATGACCTTGGAACCCTGCAATCATAAATTGGCCAGTTGCCAAGTGATCAAATTTTGATCATGTGACCATGGGATGCCTCAACAATTATAAATGCGAAAAGTGGCCACTTTCCAGTGCCATTGTAACTTTGAACAGTCACTAAATGTAAGATTTGTAAGTCAAGTATTACCTGTACGTATTACCTTATAGAGAACAATGACAGGCAGATAATAGTATTTCCAGCAGACAGGAAGACTAACTTAATTTCAATCTGTAGACTAAAAGTGAAGAAAATTGAACTCTGAAATCCTTTTGTGTACTACCTTTATGACTAATGTATTCTGGCCCCATTCTCCAATGAAATTCAGATTTGGAAGATACTTTACTTCTTCCTTTTTATTTGTGATCTTTCCCATATTATGTTGAAGAATTCTAACATCACAATTTGGGATTTGACAGATAATGGACAATAGTTTATTCTGCACTATCTCCTGTATTTCATATATAGCACAAAGTAGTGGTTATTTTTTTTCCAAATAAAAGCCTGGCATAATATTTTGATAGGATAAAATTGCTTATTCATAGCTTCCAATGCATAAATGATTAAGAATTTTGTCTTTCAATTTTTTAGTAAAGCTGAAAATTCAGCTGAAAATTGAGAATTCAGCTACATATGTAGGAAGAGCAGATCTATTTCATAGAAGTTAAAATATGTTTCAAAGGTCTGCATGAAATTGATTTACAATTTAGGGAAAATAAGAATAAAATATGTTTCTCTGTTCTGTACTAAATGAAGTCAGATCTACAAGTAAAAACATTGAAGATTTGCCTAATGATAATCTTTACTCTGTTCTTATTGAAAGAATACTAGTAAATATAGCTACTAGTACATTTTTGAAGTAGTACAATGATATTGGCTTAATTGGTTGTACATACAGTATACTTGCATCAAAAACTAACTTAAGTCTTTAAAGAATTCTAAATAATTTTTATAGGGGTGCTATGCTTGTGAGAAAAAGGAAGTATTTTGTTTTTAAGTTGTCATTTTTCTTTGGGCATAGTTATGTGGATTGGTGTCCATGTTACCAGATCCTTGGGATGTGTCCTGAGATGATTTATGCACATGCAGGCATCTATCCATAGGTGTAGCAGAGAAATCAAAGGAAATAAATTAGAAAAAAAAAGTGTATACCATGATACTATTACAAGATATTATCTTAAAGTAATATTTATAATATTCTGACATTGATAATATAGTACTTGTACTGAAGTGTAATAACAAGGCACACATGACAGAAATGAACATTGATTAAGTTAATTCAGCTATTTCTCACTATACTCTGTCATTTCTTCCATTGTTAAAGAATCTTGAACAATATGTATTTTCAAGATGTTGGAATCTGTCAGGACCTGATTCTGGGAAAGTATAAAGGAATTCAGTGTATAAATAACATTTCCTTTAAATGAATTATCCTGCTTACTGTAAGATTGTGTCAGCTTTTGAGGGGAAACAGGAATGGGAGGATAATTCCTTACTAATGTAGTTTATATAGAGAAGTTGATTTTGTGATGAGTTCTTGAAAGAATCTCGTTTAAATAGCTGTCACAAATCTCACTATGCTTTCAATGTTTACTTTGGTTCATATCTGGGGACAGTGCTGGTTTATACATATTTTCTATAATTTTTCTGTCTCGTTTTCCCCTGTTGGTAGGATCCTTCTGTTACACAAGTGACTAGAAATGTTCCACCAGGATTAGATGAGTACAATCCTTTCTCAGACTCCAGAACGGTAAGCATTTTTATCTTAAATGGAATTTTTAATCTGCAAAATTTGTGTGTGTTACTTTGAATTCATTATATTTTCACAGACCAAGCCCTATTTGTATTTTAAGAAAAAATATTTGAAGTAGACTATTTTAAAAACAAAGTGTAATGTTATAGTCTGATGGGACATAATATAACTGTCTTGTAAAGCTTAGCAGATAGACATCACTAGTACTTCCATGCATAGTTTATGAAATGCATAAAGTATCCAGAAATTTATTGTAATGCTTCACATATATCTTGAAGTTCTGTATAATGTAAGATATCTTCAAAGGTCTCTGAGGAGTGCCTCAAAAATAATTTTGATTTTTTTTTTAAATTTACTAGCCACCACCAGGAAATGTCAAAATTCCTAATGTGCCCAGTACACAACCTGCTATAATGAAACCAACCGAGGAACCACCCGCTTATACTCAAATTGCAAAGGTAGATTTGGAATTATTTATAACAGAATCTCGGTAATGAAAGTTAATGTTTTTATGCAGACCATTTTTACCACTTATTTCTGCATTTTTCCTTAGGAGCATGCCTTGGCCCAGGCTGAACTGCTTAAGCGACAGGAAGAATTAGAGCGAAAAGCAGCTGAACTTGATCGCAGGGAAAGAGAGATGCAGAGTCTCAATCAACAGGGAGGTATGTTGGTGTATCTTAAGGCAGTGTGCTGTGGTGGTCTTCAAAGCTGACATTGCAATGGGAAAAAATAATTTGGTGCTAACATATTATTGTCTGAAATTTGTCAATCTTCATTATAGTAGGTGGCAGCACTTAGCCAGTCTTGATTGATCATGGAAAAGCTAGAAGATACCAATAATAATTCAGTAGAGTCCATAGGGAAATTTCCAGACTGTAGGCCAGATTTAGAAAGCAAAACTGCCCTAAATCACTTTCCCTCTAGTTGCCAAGAGTACAATGTACCTGGAAGTGAACTGTATTTGAAGAAGACTTCATCAGTCTTCCCCCTAGAAGTGCAAGTGACAAATGGCATTTTCAGACACTTGATGCTAGATTATTCATAAGGAGATTGTTTTAAACTATTGTTCCTCACGTTAGTGGTTTCCCTGGGGATAGAAATAATTGTCAAGAGAGACAAAAGAATTTCCTGACAAATGATTGGGGAAAGGCCATTGTTACAACATTTTCAGCATTTAGCCACTTCAGCTTTATTAAGGAACTTATTATAATTATTCAGTTTAGGCATTGGAATTTTGTGTATTTTAAGAAATGGATTATTTTATTTTTTAATTACATTATTTTCACAATTAAGCATATGTGGTGGTCTTTTTTCTCATCAAAAGCCAACATCACTTTCTGGGAGAACCTGTAGAAGATGAATACCAAGGCATAGCAAGGGCACTGCTAGTGACACTTTCTTCCTCATACTCCCATTCATATACATTGATATTGTTACTCCTATTGACATAGGAGACTATTTTGGTGAGATTCACAGTGTGTAGAGTGAATAAGCTCTTGTCTTTTGAGTTCCAATGTAGTAATTAGACTGAAGAAAGCTTACATTGGCAGTAATAGCTTTTCTAAAAGGAAATTGCTATGTAGAGTTGAAGCCACAAACTGGAGATGCCACCTACTTTATGTGAAGACTCTTTTAATGAATGCAGTTCCGAATGAAAATAAATAATGTCTGACTTCTGTTAATTCAGGGGCACAATATTTGTAGGACTTCAAAGCTTTTTTCAGTCAGTTACCATTCTCTATGGGAGATTAAGCATATGTTTGTATGTGCACGTTGTTGTTGGAATGCGATCTGCTTAATTAGTAGACAATCCATAAACTTTTCCTCAGAAATTATAAAATGGAAAATGTGAAGGGACCCTTATTGTGTATCAAAACATTTGCCTTTTGCTCTTGCAGGAAGAAAGAACAACTGGCCTCCACTGCCAGGAAATTTCCCAGTGGGCCCTTGTTTTTACCAGGATTTCTCAGTAGACATCCCTGTAGAGTTCCAGAAAACAGTAAAGATTATGTACTACTTGTGGATGTGTAAGTAATACCTATGGAACATATTTTATAATCTTGAATTATATTTAGGTAATGTTTCAATGACAGAATATTTTCATAAGCAAAAGTTATTGAAAATTAAGCTTGTGTGCAATTCAATCAGCACTTTGCTACCTGTCTGGCATAACTTTTTATGAATATCCACATAGGACCAGAAGACGTTGGAAGGTCCTGGAACTAGTTGTAGTTCATAGTTTCAAGGAATATATTGCAAAAACAAATTTGGGTTGGTCACTGCGACCAGAGATGTACTTTTCTGAGCTTTCAGACTCATGCTGGAGCCCATCTTCAGGGAACTTGTCTCTACTGGAATAGGTGCTTTGGGTTGTTCTGTGAGTTGTGTTTATGTGGTGCCTTCCTATTGGCTGATTGATGTATGGATGGATGGCGACTGGCTGTTTTTTCCTTGTGCTGCTAAGATCTCGGCTCCTAAATATTTGATAAGCTAGTGATAAATCAGTACTCCTGTTAACTGACAACAGGCCCGTTTCCCAGGCTTCAATCATTTCCCAGGCTATCTTTCTACCTGCAAAGCCAATAATCTTAGTAGCTACAACATTAAACGTATGTCCCTGTTCATTTCAGTGTGAGGCTGCCAATTAATTTGGGTCTCCCCTCTGACTGCTCACCTGTGTTCTTGCAACCTGGTAGTTAGTTTCTTCACCATTTGTCCTACATAGTCAGAAGATGAAGCTCCAGCATGAGTCCAAAAGCTCAGAAGAGTAAATCTCTGGTCCTGGGGACCGATCCAAATTTGATTTTGCATCATTATTCTAGGACACATATATTTGCCTTCATTCATAATAGATATATTGTACAGGTTTGCTTCATCTGCAAGTGAAGAGTCCCATATGAAGCAACTTACAACAATAAAAAGGGAAAAATGAATAATGTAAACAGGAGTAAAATAATAGAACAATAAAACAAACAAAATGAAAAAGAACACAATGAGAATATATCAGTATGATACTTTTGCTTAAATTTAAAAGGAAATGTCATTTTTATTTATTCTTTATGATTCCTGAGAAATATCTCTAGAAACATCAGGGATGATTGCTTTCATTTTATTTAGGGTGACTGCCTTTTCTGTCCAAATAGGACAGAATAACTTTTTTAATCACAAAAAGTAACTTAGGAATAAATTCAATGAAAAAGACTTTTAATGAAGTAGGAAACAGTTTCCATAAATATCTTCCTAATTTATTCCTATAGAAATTCTGTTTTTCATAATAGGTTTTGCATAATAGCAGGTAAATAAAAAGCAATTTTGTCTTTCACCCATTTTCTTTCATTCCCATTTTCTTGTATTATAAAAATATCAATTTGTTCCTCTTTTCTTCCTGGAATAGTTCATATGAACTATTATTGAATACCCTTAGACTAGCAGATATTTGACTCAGTTGTCACAAACATATCTCCTTGATATCACTAACTCTTTCCAGGTTTGTAAACATGTTTAAAAAAATAATAAAAAAATAATTGATGATGTATTCCCAGATACCTTCTACTTATGGCATTTTCACAAGGCTATCAACAATCATTTGCTAGATTTAACATGCTCATGAAAAGTTTAAGCAATAAAATATATTTGTAGCAAAGTATTTTCTTTGTATTTAATACTGTTTTCTCACTTATATTAATAACTATTAATGAACACTACTATATGCTCATTTCTGCTACTTATTGTATATTCTCCAATTTCCATACTGGAAAAGAGTCTTCTGATATTACTGTTTTAAAATATACAAGTGGATTTGTGGCAGTTGAAGCTTGGTTAGCTGTTATGTAATAAAGTTCATGGAATTAGGCTATATTATAACATACAATGCCATAGTCCCTTTACATTAAATTAAATGAACTAAGATCTAAAGAAAGATTTACTTAAACTTTTGGCACTATAACATGAGTGAGGGATATTGATTTTATGCCTTTTGCAAGATGACATTTTTAGACATAAACATTATATACCCACATATTTATGTTTATATATTCTATTTAATTATTAAATTTCTCCTATTTCTTCCAGCAACAATATTGGAACATTTTTTAAAACTGCTGTTAAAACTGCTTTATAGGGTGCTTCAAACTAGCTTTGGTCAAATTGCTAGTTGAAGATGACAGTAGCGGTGGGTGGTGGTAATAATAATTTCCTACCTGGATTTTTGTTTTCTCTATTATCTTGACATTCACTTTTCTAAGCAGCTGATTGCAAAAAATATTTAGTATTTTTTACTAAATATTTACTAAATACTAAAAAATATTACTAAATACTAAAAATATTCAGTATTTAATTTTATATAAAACTAGTATTCCATTTATTTATAAATACTTAACTGGTGTATTCTGTCAAGCATTTCATCAAGATATAATTGGAGAACAATTGACTATAATTTTAATAAATTATTGGGTATTTAGATGCACAAAATATACCTTACTGGGCAATTAGATAACATTTTAAACTGTTCCATTTAACTAGTAACAACTGATTTTGCATAATTATCTGCTGAGAGGATAAAGAGGACTAGAAAAAGAAACTTCTTTAATATAGGCCAAGGTTGTAGAACATATAGCCTGCCAATTGTTAAACTATACGTCTTAGCAGCTTCAGCCATCAATAAGGGATGACGAAAATATAGTTCCCCAATATTGCAAGCGTACACTGTAGAATGTTTCCCTTCCTTAATGTATCATGCTGCTATCACTGTGAGTAATAACAGATACACGAACTGTTACTACAGTAAATTTTAATAATCTGTGGGAGAAAAACAGGCTGAGCTGGAAAATGGGGTTTTGAGCAAGGGTGTCAAACTCAATTTCATTAAAGGATGCAGCAGGGATGTCTTTGACCTGGGGGGGTGGACGTGGCATGGGGGGGGGTGTAGCTGTATCGGGGGCTTGTGGTGATCCAAGCACTCACAGCCCTCCCGAGCTCCATTTTCGCTGGCAGAGGGTTGCAGGAAGCCGTCGCAGCCAAAAACAGAGCCCAGGAGGGCTGCACGCAACCTTCCTGAGTTCTGTTTTCATTGGCAGAAGCATTGTCAGCTGGTCCTTCACTGTTTTCAGGGCAGCCCTATGGGCTAGATCTAAGCACCCCTTGGCCCGGATCTGGACCCTGAGCCTTGAGTTTAACGCCCCTGGATTAGAGTCATTGCATTGCCATAAGAAACCTAAATCCAGCCCCTGTAAATTATATTAACCCTTTTCTAGTTCCAATTTAGCTTTGACTGTTAACTTGACTAGATTCTTGTATATCGGTGAAAATAATAAACTCTTCTGTGCTTTAAACCTAATGTTCCTGGTGATTTGCACCTGACATTTTCAAGATTTTCATTGTACAAATTTGAAATGCTCCATGCTATATATGCAATATATATGTCAAAGCCTAACCAGAATCCTCTACCAATTTTGTACTTAATGTAGAATTCTACTACCAATATTTCTAAATTCATACATGAATACTTTCGTATAAAGTATATGTACAAATAATCACAATTTTTTATGTAACTTATTTTAACTAATAAGAACTTGGAAATGACAAGCAATACATAATTTGACATAAGTAATTGTAGGGTATTGTACTATTCCTGTATGTATTTACTGGCCCAACTTTCAGATAATTAAATAGTATCTACAAAAATCTGTATACCCTGTAATTATTGTAGAAACATCAGCTGTTAAAGCAAGTATCACTGCTTACTTCTCTACTGGGAAATTTGGCAATATATACGGTTAATGTTTATTTCAGAAGTAAAAAATTTACTCCTATCATACTTTCACAAACACATAAATTGTTATCATCCAGGACTGATATTGAAAAGGTGAAGTTTCATTTCAGTCTTTTTTCCCCAAAATTATATAATTGGAACAAGTATAAATATAATATTTGGCAATTACAAATAGATGCAGATTGGTCAGGAGGTTAATCATTTATAGTGGTTAAGATAATTACAGATAGTCCTTATGACCTCAATTGAACCCAAAATTTCCATTGCTGAGCAAGACAGTTAAGTTTTAAGTTTTACCACATTTTATGACTTTTTTTGCCACAGTTGTTAAGTGAATCTAGCTTCCCCATTGACTTTTCTTGTTAAAAGACAAAAGCTGATCACATGACCAAAGTACTCTGCAATTGTCATAAATATGAGCCAATTGTCAAGAATCTGAATTTTGGTCACATGACCACAGAGATGCTACAGTGTGGAAAAATGGTCACAAATGGGTTTTTTTTGTGCCATTGCAGTTTCTAATGGTCACTGAGCGAATGGTTGCAAGTTAAGGACTACCTGTATTCTCACTCACTGAGAGTATTCTCACTCTCAGCATTGTTTTTAAAATAAAAAATGTCTAATTGGTATTATTTATATATGAAGAGATTCTAAGCAGGCATACTTTTTAAAAATGCTGAATACAAGAGCTCTTCCCCCTGAAAAACATAATTGAATGATATGGAAGAATAAAACGAGACTATTGTTAAGGAAATTGCCATGAAAAACCTGCTACCCTAAGACAGAAAGATGAGTGGGAAAAGCATTCATTGTCCTTTAAAATAATTTCTGAGGCTGATAGAAGCTGAATATGTTACTGTAGTACTTTTCTCTGAGGTAGGAAATAATTGGCCATGTTCTTCATCTATCAACACATATATATGTGGACCATAATGTATATAGAATACTATAGGAGAGAATCCAGAATTGGATTTTTAGGAATGGCTCCTTTTGATGCGTTTCTGATTTAGTGAGCATTTCCGATACAGTAGAGATTGCTATCTCCTTCTGCAGCTGCATGTGATCCCCTCCAATAATTTACTTCATAGCATGGGGGTAACAGCACTAGGAACTATATGGGAAAATGGGGGGGGGGGAATCGCACATCTTTCCAGTGTTGCTAACAATGTTTTGAACAGACCTGACTGCTAGGTGAAGAAAGTTTACATCCAACCAAGAGTATGCTAGGTGTACTATATGCTGTTTGAAGTAGCATGTCAGATATTTGTGCTCTGACTTATTCCCTTATATAAGGGGGAAAAACCTGTGGCCTTCCTGATAGATCTGAATTACAATATATCATAGTTTCCTGAAGGGCTACAGATTTAGTTTTCTTTTGGAGAAGCAGGCTTTCTCTCAGTATCTCAGATCCAAGCTTCCGTATCAACACTATGGATTTTCAAATTCCTCCTTTTGTCTGGATTTCCCAAAAAAGCATGTAAAGATTATCTTAAATCACAGGATTCTCTAATAGTCTCCCATAAGTGATTAAGAGGTGGTATCATAGGATATTTCTCTTCCCTTTCCATACAACCTCTTTGTTGGTGATTCCTGGATAATACATATTATACAGTTTAATAGAGAGTAATTCCCTTTTGAATAGTCATCAGAAGAATGCTTAAAAATAGGTTTTTAACAGAATTCTTTGAAAAAATTCATACAACTGATTACAATGACAAAATTCTAAGTGATGAAGGTGGCTTATTCAGTTTGATATATTGCTGTTATTATAGAAATATAGAAACTCAGTTTTAACTTCTCTTCTCTTCTCCCAGTCCATGCAGTGACATTATTTCTTAATATTTTTGGATGTCTGGCCTGGTTTTGCCTTCAGTCCAGGCGAGGAGTTGACTTTGGACTGAGTATTCTCTGGTTCTTGCTTTTTACCCCATGTTCATTTGTCTGCTGGTACAGACCACTTTATGGAGCTTTCAGGTAAAAGTATAACCCAATTTGTAATTTGTGCTATTAAAAAGATATATAATTGATTTTTTTTCCAGTTAATTAAAAAAAACAAGTAGTCCTCAAATTACAACCACAATTGACCCCAAAATTTCCATTGTTAAGCATGACAGTTGTGAGTTTTGCTCCATTTACTTTCTGTTAAATGAATCTGGCTTCTCCCATTGACTTCGCTCGTCAAAAGGCCGCAGAAGGCGATTCCATCACCCTGGGACACTACAACTGTCATAAATATGAGCCAGTTGCCAAGTGTGCAAATTTTGATCACGTGACTATAGGGATGTCGCAGTGGTTATAAGTGTGAAAACAGTCAGAAGTCACTTTTTCGGTGCCACTCCAACTTCAAATAGTCATTAAATGAATGGTTGTAAGTCGAGGATTAGTTGTACTGTATATTGACAAAAATATAACCCTCTCAAATATCATTTAACTCAGGTTTTAAAATTTAGTGTCAGTATAAACTTTGAATAATATTCAGAGTTGATTTTTTGGTTTCTTTTGTAACATTTGGATATACAGATAATCCTCAACTTGTATTTGTGTTTTCCCCAAAATAAGACCAGGACTTATATTAATTTTTACTTCAAAAGACATATTAGGGCTTATTTTCTGATTAGTCTTATTTTGGGGGAAATATGATACTAAATGTATCTGCCTGGGTGATGATCTTGGGTGGGGCTTATTTTTGGGTGGGGCTTATATTGTGAGCATCCTGAAAAATCATGCTAGGGTAGGGCTTATTTTCCAGTTGGTCTTATTTTGGGGGAAACATATCCTTTGTGGTCAAACATTATGACATACGTAAAGCAGATCATCACATGACCAGCCTAATTTTATGACTCTTTTTGTAATGGTTGTTAAGTGAATCCATTTGATTCACTCCAATTTGAGGAGTGTCTGTATTTGCTTAATCAGCAGTGTACTCTGAAGCAATCCCAAATGCCTTACAACAATGGTAGACTTGAAATAATGCATGAAGTTAATACCATGCAGTTACCAGAAGGTATCAGTTGGACAGTAGTTGGTCTATCATGCTTCCTCATAGATCATTATTGAAGATAATAATTTATCTTTTGAAGTAACTCTGGACTGCAGTATAATAATATAGTAGAGTAGATAGGGAGAAGTTCTTCAAGACATAAAAGGACCTGTGCAGGACTACTGAGAATCTTAAACTGGTGCACCACTGAATTATATTTTCTCTAAAATGTTCTTTTCGTGCATTACTCTGAAATGAAGTAATATTCTACTTTCCTTGGAATGTTAGCTGGGCAAGAAAATAAATTGCTGACTTAAATTACAAGATTTGTCTTTGATTCAGTAAAAAAATGAGAGGTGGAAAAATTGCTAGTGAACATCTTAATGAATAAAATTAACAATATAGTGTGAAACATAGTTTCTTGTATTTCTTTTGCAATATTGCTTATTTTGTCATAAAAATAAGCTTATTTTGTTTGCGTTTAACTTTCTGGTAGTATTTATTGTAATTGGTCAGTTTGGTAAGAATGCTTCTGAAAGTTCTAATTTCCAATGGATTTATACAGTCATAAAACAGAATTTATATGTAAAACCGATGTTTGAAGTGTTTTCGTTCACTTGTTCTGTTAACCTTATGACAGACTCGCTATTTTGTTTGTCAAATATTATGAGAATATCTCATTTCTCTTTCCTTCTCTTTCAGGAGCGATAGCTCCTTCAGGTTCTTTGTTTTTTTCTTTGTATACATTTGTCAATTTGCTGTGCATGTCCTTCAAGCTGTAGGATTCCAAGGTTGGGGGAACTGGTAAGTGTCCTGTTGTATTATTTTTTGATAAATTTATGTAGCAATAACAATAGCACTTAGACTTATATGCTACTTCACAGTGCTTTACAGCCCTCTCTAAGCAGCTTACAGAGTCAGTATATTGCCCCCAACAATCTGGGACCTCATTTTACCAACCTTGGAAGGATGGAAAACTGAGTCAACCTTGAGCTGATGAGATTTGAACTGCCAAACTGCTGGCAGTCAGCAGAATTAGCCTGTTGTACTGCATTCTAACTACTGTGCCACCACATCTCATGTAGTGAGAGCTTTACTTTATTGTCATTTTGCCTCACACAAGAAATTAAATGCCATCTTCAGTGTACATTATTTATAACTAAAAATAAAACACAAACACACATCTTTCACATTCTGTACAATTGAATTGAAAACCCAATATTGCATTAATATTGCACTATTCAGTGGAATTCAGTAGAGTTACTGCCCTGAGATAGAAGCTGTTTTTCAGCCTATTTGTCCTTGTTTTTATTATCCTGTACCATCTGCAATTTGGTAATAGGATGAGATTGATCTTTGAGAATGTTTTGAACTTTCTTAAGGCAGCGGGAGTTATAAAACTCTTCCAAAGAGGGGAGAGGGCAGCCAATGATCCTCTGGGCAAGGACGTTAACCCTCTGGAGTGCTGTCCTATCTGCCACTGTGCAATTGGCAAACCACACACAGGTGCACTAAATTAAAATACTCTGTTGCAGCAGTAGAAGGTTTTTCATTCAGTTGTTGTTTCCTGAGAAACTTCCTGAGAAGTCTCAGGTAGTATACTCTCTGCTGGACTCTTTTGACCAGTGCTGCAATGGGAGTGCCCCAGGTCAGGTCCTCTTTTATGATAATACCCAGAAACTTAAAACTTCCTGTTGAGGTAAATTCCCCGTTAGGAGAATGAGCTCGTACAGGGAAACGTATTTGAGAGAAGTGTTTGAATAATACATACACAGTACACAGATACACTGTACAGTAAATGTAGGTTTTTACTTCCAGAAAGGTTTAAGCAAAGTCCAAAATAAGCAGTCCAAAGTTATTCACAAGTTAAATCAGTTTTCAATCCAGGGTTAATCTAGTAACAAAGTCCAGTGTCAAAAACAGTTCAGACTTACATTAAATCCAGTAATGGCAATACTTTCCAACAGAAGGAAACAAAGATACACTCACACTTTCTTCTGAGACTCAGACAAACCAGTTTTCTGACTCCATCTTATGGCCGTTTGAAAAACCACACCCAATTGCAGTTTTTGCAATCTCTTAAAGACATAGTACTAAAATGTTTATCCTGGTTTATGTATTTCTAACCCAAATACCTGCTAGGTGACTTATATTCCTAACACTGGCCACTTGCTCCACTCGGTCTCCATTGATAAGTAAGGGCTGGAGGTCTGATCTATTCCTTCTATAGTCCACTAAAAGCTCCTTGGTCTTATTGGTGTTAAGGACCAAGTTATTGTCTCCACATCGCGAAAGCAACCAGTCTACCTCATCTCGATAGTCAGACTCATCTATCCTGGAGATGAGTTCTACCACTGTTGTATCATCTGCAAATTTAGTAATAGTATTACTAGCGTGAGTGGGAATGAAGTAATACACATAAAGAGTATAGGGGCTCAACACACAACCCTATGGTATATTAGTATTAAGAATAAGAGTTGAAGAGATATGATTACCTAATCTGACCCTCTGAGAGTGGCCAGACAAATCCATTATCCAAAAACAGATTGGATAAGAAAGTCCGAGATCCATAAGTTTAGACACTATGTGGACACTAAAATCTACAAAAAGCATCCTCAAGTAGCCCCCCCCCCCCCCCCCCCGGCTGTTCTAGATGAGTCAGAGCAGCATGAAGAGTGATGGCTATAACATCCTCTGTAGATCTATTTTTTTCTGTATGCAAACTGGTGTTTATCAAATGTATGCAGAAGACCAGAAATGATGTGCTGGTAGACCAATTTCTCAAAGCACTTCATGATGATAGGAGTGAGTTCCACTAGTCTGTAATTGTTGAGGTTTTTTGCGAAGGTATTACAACCCATTTCTTTTTTTAATGTTTTATAAAGTTAAACATCAGGTGTTTGCTGATAACATGAGGTATTATCGGAGTCAGTAGGCAAGTGTTGTTTAGGGCGTACCAAGAGATAGAATGGGGGCCAGGCCATTGGCTAGTCGCTGCTTACTTGCAAGGAGGATGTCTATTGAAGGAATAACATATGCCTGGTATCCTTATCGTGTGCTGATAGAGGCTTCTCATTTGCCCAGATGATCAGAAATGAAAAAACTGGTGAGGGGGTGATAAAATCCTTTAATTGAATTTTGCATGGAGCCAAGTTCAGAATTAGGTAAACTGTTTTCTCATAGCAGTCAGAGAGAAGCCTTTACTATGGTTTAAATTGTACCTCCTTGTGCAGAAGTGGGTGACCATTGACCAAATGTTGTTGAACCCCAGTTTCCAACAATCCTAATTCCAGTATGCAGAATTGAGAGTGATAGGAGCTGTGGTTCAACATTTTTGAAGGTGACATGTTCTTTTAGGTTACTGATTTCTGCCAGTCCTAATTCAAATTCATTCTGTCTGGATTGCAGTATTTGTTTTATTCTTTTTTTCTTTATATATATATCCAATTCAGTCCATATATTGTAGATTTGCTGCAGCAAGCTGAATGCTGGAATAATATTACAAGAATAGCTTTCTTAATCTATGATCATATTTTTAAGTGAAAATGTTGTGGCCTATTATTGGATAAATAAAGGAGAATATGTCTTTATAATTTTATTGTATGTATGGTCAATCTAGGTTTCATTAACATCCTAGGATCTGGGGGAAAAAACCCAGATCCATAAGGCCACAAAATTTATTAAAAGCTAAACGGACAAATAGTTTTATAATTTTATAATTTTAAACCACCCAGTCACTTTGTTGAGTTATGGTATGCTATATCACATGCTATAAATAATTTAGCTTTGTTTCCTATCCATAGGTATATAGTTGCTTTTCAGTTTAAATAAAACTTCAAAAATTCTTCCTTATGGCATAAAATACAGAACAAAGGTCCATATTTTCAAGCGGTATCTAAATCGGGAAAGGAAAACTTAACTGAGTAGTTGGTGTAATTTAAATAGCAACTTTCAGTATGCTTGCATGAGGTATACTTTCTAAAATTTAATTCTAGTTTTGATAACATAGGCAATTTACAAAATCCAATAAGATGGTAAAAAAATTCAGGACTGCTTTACTGTCCTCCCATCCCTCAAAAAAAAAAAAAAATCTGAAGTATTTCTATTTTCAATTCTTTTAGGAGTGAATTTTTAAAATATGCGTTAAAAGCTTCCTTTGTAAACCATAAAGGAAAAATGATATTTTCCTTTAAAACATGGTAGGGGGAAATAGCCATACTTCTTTAAAGAGTGTTAAAGATGTGTTTTAGAGCTCTCTGTATTTTCTTTAGTGGATGGATTTCATCTCTTACTGGACTTAACCAGAGTATTCCAGTAGGCATTATGATGATAGTCATAGCAGCACTTTTTACAGCTTCTGCAGTCATCTCACTAATTATGTTTAAAAAGGTAAGTGTTTTTTTCATCCAGAAAAATTGAATTTTTAAAACACGTTTTAGTCAATCTAGCTGATTATAGTTATAAAAATAAATAACTAGACTCAAGTAGGTTGACTAAATTTTTTGATACCATTCATATTTGGTATATCATATTTAGAAATTAAATAAATAAAATAAATTTCCATTGTTCAATTTAAAATATCAGTAATAGAGATTGATTTGGAGCTTGATTTATGTTAAGATCTCTTGTGAAGAGAACCCATTATGAGCTTACAAATTTTTTCAAAAGATTATACAAAAAAATTTACCTTTGTTCTTTCTTGCAGGATTTCTTAAAAATTCTGCATTTTAATATTTAAAAACGAGATGTGTCTCATCCATTTTAAAACTGTGAACTCTTGCCATAAGCATCTTCCTATCGATCCCCTCTCTGTAGTTCTCCATAATTCTGGCCAGGATTGTGGATTTGTTCATTTCCACACGCTTTTATTTACTATTTCAAAATATGATAAATGGAAAAATATAAACTCATGTTTAATTGAAGAAATAATTGCAGTAGTAACCTACATGTGAGAACAAATAGATATGGAAATAAATAACAGAATAGGACTAAAATATCACACTTCATTCGGAGGAATAAAACCTCTTGGCAATACTCAAAAGTTGAATATTAAATAATAAACTTTCTGAAGAATCTTGAGACCACAAAAACGGACACCTGAATAAGGGAAGCAATATATATGTCCTGTTTCTTGTTTCAAGTGGACATGCACATATATAGCTGCTGTGGTAATTAGCAGTTTACTTAAAGTCAGGAAGATAACAGCAGCATGCAAAAAGACTAAATTCAGTCCATGGTTTTAAAAGCCAAATCAGGGTTGTCAGCTCATCCAGAATTTCTCAAGCAGAGCTCAATTGAACCTTGTGCAATGATTCCAATGAACAATAATGGGTCAGATTTGTCTCAGACTTCAGCCAGCTGTCTGTAATCAAGAGTTTTACTCTCTTGCTTGGCAAGGCGCCTCAGAACAGCTTTGCATTCTACTCACAGCGGGCTGGGGGGGCTGGGTGGTCTTAAAGTCATTGTCACTTGACTGCAATCTGTGGTGCTTGTGTTTGATTAACCTCAGGTAATTCTTTGTGACTCCTGGGGCTGAATTCTACAGGTGCTGCTAGAGCCTCTTCCTCAGCATGAGTCTGGGCCCTTAATGATATATATTATATTTATTTTCATGCTTAGAGCTGGTAAACAGAAATCGCCCTCTGATGCACCTCAAATAGATTCAACTGAATAGATTCAGTTTCCATTTTGTATCAACTGTATCATAATGTCAGTGAAATATTGTGTGACCTTTTTATTTGACCACTAGGGGTCATAGTTTATATTTACAACTAGACTTTTGTCATAGATGGGAAGTATCATAGGGCAGAAAAAGAAAAGAAAAAAGGAAAGAAAAAAAACTTAAGTCTTGTGAAATGAAATATTAACAGTATTTTAAATAGCTAAAAAAAGCTTAAAATAAGTTGGATCTAAAAAATTATCAGGGAATATTTTTCTCTTTGCCAAGTACTGACTTCAGGCATTTTCAGCCAGCATGTTTAAGAAACTGTTGGTAACTTAGATTTTTAAAAGAGTTTTATTTGCTTTTAGTCTACTATAATTAATAGTTATTGGGCTAAAAAAGCTTTCATAATTCATGGAAAAATACTATTGTAATCTCATTGTATTGCTTATGCTGCAATTCTAAACTAATTTACTCAGAAGCAAGCCTTATTAAATCCAGTAAGACTTATTCCATTGTAAACATATTTAGGATTGAAATCTTAATTGTGATTAGTGTGCTATTGAATATTCTTTTACTATTCCTCAACCCATAACTGAATACTCTTAAAGTTACAGGTTATTAGAAATATTTTTGTGTGGTCTTAAATTTGGCAAGAGGTCCATTCTTCCTCTAAGATACTAAAGAAGTATCGTTTGGTTTTCCTAGCTTATCTCTATGTATATTAAATTATTTGATTTGAATATTTCAAATTATTTCTATCAAAAGATTTCAGTTAAATTTTTTTTCTTGTTTCATGATTTTTTTTTCAGGATTTCTCAGATCCGTTTGCTCAGCAGGCAGAACTTGTTATGCCCATAACCATTTTCTTACTTGCAATCTTCATCCTGTTTAATTTATCATGATGATCTAAAAGAGTCATATAGGATGTTTCTTTGAACCTTAATAACTTCTATCCATGAAAATTGGTGTACATAGAAATCTAATATACTCCTATTCACATATATGTTAAGACATCAGTTTTATTTATTTGGCTACTTAGGATGCATGGTGGCTTAAAAGACGCGAGAGACGCTCCGCTGGTTCGAGTCCTACCATTGTGTGACAGACTGAGCTCCCATCACTTGCCTCAGCTCCTGTCAGACTAGCAGTTTGAAAGCATGTAAATGCAAGTAGATAAATAGATACCACTTTGGTGGGAAAGTAGCAACACTCAGTGTTTTGCCACATGCTCTGTACTGTGGCTTGATTTCATGCTGATATGCTGACCACAAAAGCATCTTTGGACAGTGCTAGCTTAGAATTAGAGATGAGCACCACCCTCAAAGTTGGCTATGACTAGCAGAATAAAACCCACATGGACTCCTTTACTTTAGTTAGGATGCAATTATATACAGTGGTGTTTATAACAAGTCATTTTGACACCACTGTGTCATATATGCTGTAACATTATTAAGGAAATGATGCAACTTATGCTTTGTAAAAAACAAAAACATTGGACAAAGAAGAAACATCAGAGTTTGCAGTGTCTGCAAATATTACAGGACAGCTCCAAGTCCGTGCCATGATTGAAAGTGGTGATGAAATTCAGCACTTGCTTTTAATTGGAGACTTAAAACTTTTGATTAAACTCTGTATAATGATTATGTCCTGAATCATGCCTCAAATTTTCTCTTTGGACTTCTTTATAGGTACATGGTTTATACCGAACAACTGGAGCAAGTTTTGAGAAGGCCCAGCAAGAATTTGCAACGGGTGTGATGTCCAACAAAACTGTACAAACTGCTGCAGCAAATGCTGCCTCAACAGCAGCAACCAGTGCTGCTCAAAATGCTTTCAAGGGTAATCAAATATAGACAAAAGAGATGAAACACATTACACATTTCTGGCTGTACTTTATTTTTCAGTCCCTAAAGACTTATGTTAAAAATGCACACAGCATGTATGTCTTTTCAGCTGTGCATGGGCTAAGACAGAAAAAAGATCATTCCATTCTTTTTAGATTTTTTTTTTTTAATGAGAAGTTCTTCCTAGCTACACTACTAGCTTATATAGTTACTTTTTTCTCTCCATATTTTTAGAGGTACATGATATTTGATGAAAATTAGAACAGTAGCTTTAAAATTCATACAGCAAGTTTAGCTTCAGAGATAAGCAAACAATTTTGTTTTTCCATGGTGTGTCGCTCTCCATGGAACTATTCCTCCTGACTTGAGACAAGCACTTTGAATTAACCCTGTTCATAACACTTTGCTTCCCTGTTTTCGTAAGAAACAAAAGAAGTTGACAATTTTGAACATTAAATTTTGGCTGCTGCTTTGTAGCTCCAGCAGCTGATGAAGGACAGACGTAAGCTTAAAATAAGTATGATAGATAATGTAAATTCTTTTTTTAGGAGAATAGATTTTTTAAATAATCTAAGTCTGCATGAAAGAATTTTGACCATGCTGCACTAGTGTTCTGGTCCAGAAATTGTCTATCAGTCTGGTTATAGTATTTGTTAAAACCTGTTTTCATGGTGTATATAAGTGTTCTAACTGGATATCTTGGAGCACGGATGTCTTCATCCAAGTAATGCAACATGAAGTGAAAAGAATTATGTTTTAACTGCGGCAGAGTTGTTATATTTGTTCTTTTTGATTTAACCATTCATGACAAGGAAGCACATATTTCTAAACAGAATCTGTTTAGCAATATTTAAAACATTAATGGCTAGTCCAATCTTACTTGTGTTAAATTGTCATGGAATTTATTTTGTGCTTCAGAATTTTGACATTTTTAGAGTGTGCATTTGTGTTTAATGCTATTATATTTTTAGTCTTGTCAGTCACTCTGTTTCGTATTTGTATAAACATCTGAATATTCAATAACTTATTTAAATTTTTAACATTACTGTAGATACTAATCAGGCTTCCAAATACTGATAATTATGTACTTGAATTCTTTTAACATACTTCAGCCTTCATATGAGATTTAATCTGAATAAGTGCATTTTATTAAATGCAAATTGAAGATACACATTATCATAATTAGTTTAGTGTGGTGCTATATGGCAGCTTTTTGTTATTTTAATTCTTCATATTATTCTAAGACTTAATTGCCTCTTCAGGTTACTTTTCCATTCTGAGTTTCTAAACTCTAGGCATTAATGTATGATAATTTGAAACATACTATATTTAATATGTTTAGTAGACCCTAGAACCCCAGGTTGTAATGTTTGGAGAGAACCTTAAAGACTGTATTTGATTCAGTATTTCTCAGCCTTGGCAATTTTTAAGATGTGTGGACTGACTGGGAATTCTATAGCATTCTAACAAATGTGTTAGTGGTGGGATTCAAATTTTTTTTTACTATCGGTTCTGTGGGCATGGCTCGGTGGGCGTGGCATGGCTCGGTGGGCGTGGCTTGGTTGGCTGCACTCCAAGGGAAGGGTACTGCAAAATCTCCATTCTCTCCCCATTCCAGGGGAAGGGTACTGCAAAATTTCCATTCCCTCCCCACTACTGGGAAAAGGCTACTGCAAAATCCCATTCTCTCCCTACCCCAGCCCACTAACCTATTTTCCATCTCTGTTGTCCTGTGCAGGGCAACAAAAGAAAATCCAGCCGATCAACTGGGACTTGGGAGGTAGAGAATAGATGGGGGTGGGGTGAGTCAGCAGTGGTATTTGCTGGTTTCCGAAATACTTAAAATTTCCGCTATCTTCTCCAGAACTGGTCAGAACGTGCTAAATACCACCTCTGAAATGGGTATCCTGGCTTTGAATATACAGGGGAGAGTCCACCCATGACAGCCTTGTTCCATTGTTGAATAGCTTTTGCTATTTTCCTTGATGTCTGACTGAACTTTGCTTCCTTGTAATCTGTATCCATTATTTATTTTGTCTTTTGGAACAACTCTAATCAATCCTAGCCTGTTTTCTACATGACAGCCCTTCAGATACTTGAACACAAATATGTATTTTCTCCAGCCTTCATCTTGTGATCTACCAAAATACCCACGTACAGTATATACTCACATGTAAGCCCACCCAGAGATAAGCTAATTGTAATTTTTAACCAAAATATCAAGAAAAAATGTGCTACTTAAGGATAAGCTGACCCACATTTTTCATGGCATTTTGGTCAATAAATCCCAAGGAGCAATAATATTAGGCATGGATGGCTTATGTATGAGTGTTTATGGAGATATATGGGCTCACAGATTAGCTCATCCACAGATAAGCCAAAACCAATTTGGGATGTATATTGGTACCTAAAATTCTTGGCTTATCCACAGATATATGTTTGTTTTCACATACACTGCCCAGTATTGCATACACATTCCTACCTTTCATATTTTTTCTAAACAATCATAGGATTTTGTCTTAGTTACTCAGTTTAATGGCTTTACTCATTGCCCTAGCCTAAGCAAGGTCCTGCTGAATCTTGGTACTGTTTTCCAAGATGTACATTATTCCACTCATTGTTTGCACAAGTTATCATTGTAGCTTTATGTTATCATCTTGCTCTTTATGTAAGTCATCTATAAATACGTTGAACATCACAGAACCCAAAAAAGTCTAGGAACTTCCACTCAGCACTTCCAGTTTGACACAGACATTGGGTCTGATTGTTCAATGACCTTTGTATCTTTCTCTAGCATAGGTGAACTTTGCCATCTGTACTAGAATCTGATGGGACACTTTCTTGAATGCTTTCCTAAAGGCATGATGTGTTGTATGCAAGTAAATTGACCATTGTCAGAAGGAGGCACTGAGTTAGATTGACATGACTTATTATTAATAAATCCATGCTGGTCCCTGCCCAGCAATGTATCTTTCCTAAATGTTCACAGAATGTTCATAAACCCACTGCTTAATTATTGTAGAATGTTCCTAGTACAGACATCAAGCTGATGAGACTTTTTGTAGGGGTATGGAGACAGGAATAATTTTTAGAAGAGAATGTTTGTATCTAATAGGGGGCACAATGGTTCAGCATCTCAAGATGCAGCTTGTCAGCTGGAAAGTTTGTCAGCTGAGTGCCATGCATGACAGTGCAAGCTCCTATTCCTTGCCCCAGCTCCTGCCTGCCTAGCAGTTTGAAAGCATGCAAATACGAATAGGTTAATAGCAGGGGTGGGATTCTACCAGTTTGAACCTATTCGCTAGAACTGGTTGTTAACATTCTAAGCAGTTCGGGGAACTGGTTGTTAGAAGAAATTACTAATCCTGTAAGGAAGGCAGGAAGGAAACATTCTGGTGTTGCTTACAGAAACTGCCTCTCCGTTAACCCTTATTACATTCTTGTCAGGACTAGACTTCCTGTCTCAGGAATGTCTCTGGAGTTTTTTTTCCCTCCTTTGCTGGTACTTTGCTTATGTGGAGTGACCAAAGTTACAATGGCACTGAAAAAAGTGACTTATGACCATTTTTCACACTTACAACTGTTGCAGCATCCTCACAGTCACAAGAGGCCAGGCGAGGAAATGCATGCCTCAATGTGAGTGATGTTGAGTTGGCCGTGCCCAGCCAATAACATGACCACCAAGCCATGTTCACCCAGTCACATGACCACCAAACCATGCTCACCAACTAAGCTACGCCCACAGAACCGGTTGTTAAAAATTTGAATTCCACCCCTGGTTAATAGATAACACTCCAGTGGGAAAGTAGCAAGGTTTGATGCATATAGCCATACCACACGACCACGGAAAATGTCTTTCAACAATGCTGGGTTCCTTGGCCAAGAAACAGATGAGCACTGCCCTAGAGTTAGACATGACTGGGACAGGGAAACTTTTATGTTTGGTATCTCAGAGTTGAACAGTGGTGTCCTTAGTGCTCTCTGAAGTTTGTTTCCTTACGGACATTTAATCACAAAACTAGTTTACATTCTCAGTGCTAGAAGGAAATGGGGTTTCCTCACTAGCAATCAATACCCATATGAGCCAGAGATTAACACTAAAGTAGCTATCAAGAAATAAAATACTCCAATCAAGGAATCACCAGTGAAGACAGATTAACAATAAACACCCTAATCAAGAAATCAAGCCCACTCACACCAGCACTGACAGGTAGTATATAAAATGAGAGCAAGCCTTACTCCCTACTGGCACTGATATTACCTAGTCTGGTAATGAATGTCTGCAACAAAATCATGAAGCTCAGAGAGCACGAAGGACCCCACATGAATAATATTTGCCCTTCTCTAGCACTGTGGTTCTATGCACAACATCCATGATTTCTTAAGGGCTCCTAGATGACATTTTCAGGCTTCTTCGGGACTCTTGAATGTAATTGGTTGCACTCTGGTTACACTCTGGATCCATTCTTGGAAGCCAAGTGCTTCGTAGCCTTTTAATTATCTTGGATTACTATTCCCATTTGTTAGTAGTTCTTTTTAGGTCCCTTTGTATATATAGTTTCTTTTTGGGAAGAAGGCTGAATAGAAGTTTGGCAGCTCTGCTATCTCCCCTTCAATCGTACGATCTCTCAGGGTTTCCTCTAACTTCTTTTTCTTTTTTTTTTTTTTTACTATTGCAACAGGAATAACGATTACTATTACTGAAAGTAAGAGGTACTCGAAAATTTACTATATAGGAATTAAATTATGTGAACAGTTTTAATGTAAAGATGTGAAATTCCGTTCTTTACCTTTACATACTTACTAATGTTTATATCCTATCCATTTCCAGAGACTTCAGGACTCTTTACAGAAATTTATATAATTATTTTTATTTTATTTTATTTTATTAATTTTTTTTATTGATTTTCAATAAACAAACATACACAAAACACAAAACATAAAAACATAAAACTTCTTTTTGGAAAGTGACTTCCTGGGTTACATCTTTTTATAGACATAAACTCGAATTCATGCTCACTTTTTATCCCATTTCATATCTTATTTACCATTCAACATTTTCTATATAGCTTCTCCCCTCTTTTCACTCTCTTAATTCTATTTTATTCATTTCATCTCAATTTAAATCATTATGTATATATCTTTTGTCTGTTCTATTTCAACTTTCTATTATCTTTTCTCATTAACACAAGATTTCTCCTATAATCACTGATTGAAGTATGACACCTTTAAATCTTTCCCCTAAATTTACTTTTCATTCTGATTCTGCTTAGTACATTCTGAAGCTACATAATATATTGTAAAATAAGAAAGAATAAGTTTATGATATAATTAAAACAATAATCCATAGAAAATTAAGCTCTATTATTAAATCCAGTTTTCTAACATTATTTCAAATATAAATACAACAATACAATCTTGTGTACTTTTGCAGAATCTCTTTTTAATATTTTTACCCACTATCTCTAAATAAATCTTGTTTCTTTATATCTTGTTTTAAACCTTTGTAACTTCTCTTTCCTTTTTCTTTTCCTTTCTTCTCCAACCCTGCCTTTTTACCCCCTTGTCTCATAATCTCCACCTTCATAATCTCCACCTTCTTCTGTATTCCTCTTTTCTGTTGCTTTCTGACATTGTATCGATTTTTCACCTTATTTTTCCCTTTTTTGGTTGTTTTTTTAAATCTTAAATTCTCCATTCTTTCCCCTCTTTCCCTTTTCTTCTCCAGCTAAAGTTGTTTGTTCATTAAAGATGGCTTCTTCTTCATCCCAGTCTTCTTGTTCTTGTAGTTTCTGGTAGGTAGAAATCGCCATTTCTAAAAAATGGAAAACAGATCCAGAAGAGCCCTTCCCTTCTTGTTCCTCTTCCTTTAACGAGGATTTTAAATTCAATTTTTAATTCATCAACAAGTAGTGCCATTGTAAAAAAAAAATTTTATACATCCCAAATGTTTTTCATCTTTCAAATAATGATTTCCAAAAGTCCCAAAGTCACCAAGCAATCCAAATATACACAGATTGTTTCATTTAGCACTTTCTTCTTTTTATACTTTCTCTTCCTGGAGTTATAGTTCAGTTACAAAGCTCCAATTAAAATATATCTTTTAAAAGTCTCGTTACAGTTTAGCTCTGTTCTTATAAATTCCAAGCAGCCTCCTCCAACAAAATCTTAATATTTATTCTTTTCCTCTTCCTTCCCACTTAGAGCAAAAAAGAGTTCTCTTTCTACCCCCACCCACCCCCGATGCTCAGAAATCTTTATTGTCCCCTTGGCTTTAGTTTTCAAGATTACCTGCTGATGCCAAAACGGGTTTTTCCGATTTCTACATTCATTTGCTATCACCATAAGAAAGGAGAGTGAGAAAAAACAAACTTTCCCTTTTAACTCTCATTCGCCTATGTAAAGCTGGATCTCTTCTGGATCTCCCCTATCTTCAGTTACCTCTACAGAGTAACTATAGCCCCCAAATCCAGCTGGATCGAGGGCACTCCAGCAGCAAGCGCAGCAGAAACCGCGCACAATCGCAGATTCCTGCCACCGCCGAAGCCTTGCAAACCGGAACCAGAAATTTATAGAATTATTGAAGTAGATGTTTTATTTCATTTTCATGTATTTATTTCAATCCTTGATTCCACAAACCTAACACATTAATTGCTAATCATTTAAATCTTATTGAGGAAACTGTGTTCACACTTACTAAAGAATCTAATTTTTCTCAGGGGATAAAGCAGATTGAAACTTGAAATACATAAATATGGGCCTAATTTGCAGTAGGTCTGGTAGTCATGTTAGTTCCAGCAGGTAGAACACATGTTGATTGTAATGTCCATTTTCATTCTTATAAATCATAATAAAGAAAATGGACGCATATGGACACATAATAAAATTATTCTTCAGGATTAAATCAAAAGTAATGGAGTGGATATACCTATTATTCACAATTTCTTATTGTTCGCTATGGCAGAAGGCTGTTGTATGTTAAATATTTAACAAACGAATGATGTCAAAGTCTGTTGGTGAACAAATCTACACCTATTACACTAATTTTGTAAACACCCAGTTGTAATGGTTTTTAGATCATACTAGAATGTCAATAGTTTGTCATTTCTAATTTTGGCATTGGAGATATTTAGATGAGGAAAGTCTGTATATTTTGTAAATTACCAGTGATGCTTTGCCATCCTTGTGAATGTGAGAATTCTGTATAAGTGCACACAGATTCTGTGATGCTGCATGTCTGGGTAGTTCTGCATATTTTATTATATTATTTCAGTGACATAGAATAAAATGTTTCCTGATTTATTTGCTCTGTATAGTTTAAAAAATAAAGTAGGATCTTTTGTAAAATGCAAGATAAAATACCGAAAGGTTAATATGTATAGAGTACACCAGGTTTTTGTCCCAGTTCAGCTCTAGTCCTGTGTGGTTACCTGGAGGCAAAATTTGGATAAGGATTTATTTGGAGCATTGTGATGTGGATCAACATCAGTAGCATTCCACATTTTTATTCTGGCATTATTGGTCACATGTAGCTGTGCATAATTAGTACTGGATCAGGGAATTAGGTTTGTGTTTTGTTTTGTTTTGTTTTGTATTATGTATATAAATTCTAGTCTGCAACCATGGCAAAACTATGTCTGTTTGCAGGACAGTTCATTGAAAGAACAATCAAAGGTGGGCTTGGTTTTCAAGGAAATAGTCAATTGTGTTTTATTTCTGTGATGTAAATGGGAAATCTAAAAAGAAAAATATTGAAATTTATGCAATTGATAGGTGTTATTAGAGGAAGTCTTGGAATTAAAATGGAATCTTTGAAAATGTATACTATTTCCTAGTATTTGTTTTGAATGGAGGAGTGTTGAATGTTATTTTTGTTACACTTGTGATTAGACACTTTATTGTTAGTCTTTTGTATAGCAATGAAGTTACTTATAATGGCCACAATATAGAGGCAATTACTTGTTCTTTAATACATCACTGGGATCTTTTTCTTTTGTTTTCCCTTCTCAAAGGCTATCTTCTGAGCCATGAAGGAAAGAAAATATCATCAGATAATTCATCTTTTTAAGTATCTAAAAGTCCTCTTCGCAGTAGAAAACCACTTTTTTAAAAATTGGGTGGATGACCGATACTTGTAACCAAACTTTATATTTGTGTTACAATAAGAACATTCTCACAACATTATAACAGCATGTCATTATAAATGAAGGATATGCAGTTGGGTTGATTGATGATCAGTATTTATATGGCAAGAATCGGAAAACTATCCAGAACTAATGTTCTAGAAGACGACATTTATTTATCTTTTGAGGTATATTTTTACTTGATAATACTATGAATGTTAAAATAGCTGTAATAGGATGATGATGATGAAATGATTATTCTGTACTCAATCTGTTAATGCAGGAAAACAAACCAAGTTTGGCCATTTCTACAAAACACTTAACAGTTAATTGGGTTATAGAAATGGTTGATTAGCATGTATGTCATTGGAAAAGGCAAATAAATGAACTATAGTCCATAAAAGCTTATGCAGGAATAAAACTTAACCATTAAGGTGCCATTAGACTTTTCTTCCTATAAGCAATTAGTGTTTCCCCTAGAAACAAGATTGTTGATCTGTTTACAGTTGGAGTAAACTCTGCACATCAGTAATAGCAGATGAATTTCCTTTTCATTGCTTGTTGCATAAATATGTAGCTACCAATTATACATGGCCAATAAGGAGGCAATGCAAAACACACTCCATTTTGTGATTTTTTTTTAAAGCAAGTATTTATAGCTTGCAAAGTGACATTAAAAATGTAAAATTTAATTTTCAGTATGGTACATTGAGAAGATGCTCCTAGGCTGTCATAATATTGTAAGTGTCTTTCAAAGTTTTTGGAATAGTTCTAAATAGTTTGTTTCATTTTCAGCATTCAGTGAAAACTTTTTAACATGCTTTATTAGAATAAATGTATTTTGTGTGTTCCTCTAATTATCAAAATGTAATGGAAATTATTTAATAATTGCACTTATTGGCTTCTCTTCCATGTAATAATTGACCATAAACTTCCTGTATTGATGCAGAGTTTGCATTTCACAGGAAATCATAGAAAACTTGATGTAAGAAGTAAAAGTATTTTAGGAAGCAGGATTCCAAGGGTGTATAAGATTATTTCATAGTAGTAATTATTTTCATGTGAAAACTGCATAGTAAAAGGAATAATGAGGTATATTTGTTGGTCATTTGTTTATAATTTATGAAGAGAAAGTTTAGAGAACTGGTAAAGTCATTCCACAATCTTTCTGAACCTTTGTCTTTTCTAGCATGTAGCATTTGAAAAGAGATGAATCTGTTATAAAGTTATTTACCCAATTTTTTGATAGAGAGATGTAAACTTTTATGAAATTTATGCTGTCCAGTTGTTTCGATTTGATTCTAACAGATCATCATGGGTTGTATTTTCCTGCAAAACCAATCTAAAGAATTCTGGCTTAGCATGACCAAGTAGCACAGCAGTGATCTTCTTGATGATATGCTGGAGATGGTATATGCGCCTGATGCCAGAGAAAGAAAATGACTGAACAAAGAATTGCCTGATTGTTGGCTTCAAATGGCTACTTGTTTGGAAGAAAGAAATCTAGTATCTTGGTTAGCTCATCATATATCATGAAAGAACCTTTTGTGGACCAAGTCTGGCATAGTGCAGATAAAACCCTTTCTCTTTGTACTCAGAAAGTAAAAATTTAATTTGCCCTTTTTTTTTTACAGATTGCCTGGTTTAGGTACCTTTCAGTACACTGTATTACTACCGTACTAATATAACAAAATCAGAAATAAATTGACACAAACCTTCAGGTGTTAATCATGGTTTATTAGACAAAGAATTACTAATATTGTAGAAAATTAAATTAGCAATGTAGCCCAAGAGCACACTGTAGCTCATCAAGTGACTTTTTACTGTTCTCTCTTTAATGTTGATCAATTCATGAGTTTCTAGATATGTGAATACTTTTCACATTGAGACAATATGCCACAAATTAGTAAGCTTGGAATAACCAGATTTCAAAAGATTTGGAAATCTCTTATTACAATACAGTAAAGTTTTGATTTAACAGACCTGAGTGCAATAGACTTCAGATGCTATGGATAAAATTCCCATTATATACGTTGCTTTTCTATCATTTGCTTAATAAGGTTACACAAATGATATGCTATAATGCAAAATATATGCATTTTATATTTTTGCATAATTTCACCACAGATTATATACTCTGATTTAATGGACAATTAGGAATAAAAGATATTCCTTCCCCCCAGTTGAACTGTTAAATCAAGGTTTCACTGTATTTTTAACATCCTTTTTCTCCTCCCACAGAAATATTCTATAGTAATGGTTAAATAATATTGCAGTGGCTTTCCTTTTCCACAAAGATATGCCATTCTGGACTCTTTCGAATCAGTTTTAAAGTCCTTACTGCATATTATACACATAATTTGAATTTATTATCTGAAAATTACAATGGAAGATAACACAATAAATGTTATAAAATCATTTATCCACAGTGTTTTATTTTGAGCTGTCTGAACACAGGTTTAATCACCAACCATTTCTTGATTTAAAGTAATATGAATTAAAAAGAAGTAATATGTGCCATTGTGTGACATTAATATAGTATTCTGTAAAATATATTTAATTTAAAAAGAAGAGATACTGAAAAGATTTATTAAACCATACATTTTTGCTTGTTGGGAACATAGTAGCCTAATTATTCAAATACAGAAAGTATGTAGGATATTGTATATAAGCCTGAAGTTGTGATACTGAATATTCAACTGATAAAATTGTGCCGTATATTTTCCCAGAAATATCACTCCCAATTTACAGACTCTGCAGTAATACAAAAACATTACTCCAGCTATCAGAAATACAATACCATATTGTAGATCTTGCACATGCTATATCAATTATTGTAGAACTACTGTATCTGAACCATAAAAATCTGGAAGGTCACAGAAATCGTCAGTTTCTGCATCATCTGTGGTTGTCTTTATAGCTCCAACCTGGTAGCCCTATTTGTTCCAATGTTTATGCATAAGATTTCATTGGCTAAAGTTTCAATTAAAAATAAGAGTTATCAAACGTATAGGATCTATGGTAACTGCATCAGATGGAAATGGTGTTGTGGTTAAATGTTAAATACTGTAAAGTAATGGCAGAATTAGGAAAAAAAAATACCCAGCATATCTGCCTATGTTACCTAGTCTGCATGCATCCCTGTTTAGTATATATTCAATATACTATTATACTCCATTTTGCTGTAAATTACAACTGCTAATATCCTTCTCAAAAAGGAGGTCAATGCTAGGAGATGCGATTCTCCAACATTAAGAGTTCTGTAAGCTGCAGAACTTTTGCAGAGGAAATTTCATTAAGATTATAACAAATATAATTCGCTAAATTTCAAAAAGGAGTAAAGTTAATGCATTGGGATTAGAAAAAGTGAATTTTCCTTACTTACCTCTATCCCCCTGCCCACCTATCTTCTGCTTACTTCTACCTGGTGTCCCTTCCTTTTTATTCCTGCCTCATAACACCAGGTACCCTGAAACTCAGAAGCTTCAGGGAGGCTGACGATTAGAGACACAGAAGTGTACAGTAAATTATTAGCAATCCCATCTTTTTATATAACTATGAAGATCTAATGAAATAAGGATTCATTTTTATTCTAATGTTTTCCTAATAAAATAGATTACAATGTATTGGGGTATTATCACTCAACAAAAAAAATAGGTTTAGATCTGAAAAAGCGACACATATGGTTGACGTAAGTAATCAAATAAAATTACATTCTGAAAAGATAGCTTACAGATAGATAATGCATACATCTCATAGACATCACCCTATATTATTTTCCCTTATACAATACTGGATGCCTGTATAAAATAATATTTGCTTGTATGAAGCCTGCTCTCTTCTATTGAAAAGTATTTTTATTTAAATTTGCTGAGCAATCAATGAATATACTTGAGTGATTTTTAATCGTTGGAGAACTAGAATGCATTGTATGAAATCAGTATACCAATTTTGCAACTGTATTGGAAATGTTTGAAGAGAAGTATGCAGAATAATGTTTTATTGGGATTAGTATCTTTTCTTTAAAAAAATGTTTGGGTATAATATGAAGTTATCATTTCTGCTATTGTCTTATAAAAGCTGTTTGTTCAAAATATCTGGTAGATTTTCTTTGATACCAATTCAAAGAAGAAGAAAATTTTGTTCCAGATTTTAATTTTTAAAATGTGCTATGAAACTGCTGAACTGTTTCAAACCTTTCTGTTCAAAAATCATCTTGAGATTGTGCAAAAGCAAAATAGAAAGGCAATGGGGATGAAAAATGTAAAAAATATTTTCATATCAGGAGGCCAATATTTATTCTCCTTTAACTGCTATTCTCAACTAATTTCCAAAGTGCCTTTTCAGAATGCATAACTTTAAAACTGAAGAGCTAGTTATGCATTTTTAATTAAGAGAGCCTGATTGCAATGATGTGCATATTTAAGCAGAAGTATTCGTACACCTGATCTTAGTCACTCTGCAGATACAGATAGTCCTTGACTAATGACCCTTCATTTTGTGGCTGTTCAAAGTTATGGCAGCACTGGACAAGGAAACTTGCTACCTCACAGTTGTGGCTGTGGCAGTATCCATGAGTTACATTTTTTATTTAGGCACTTGTAACCCAGCTTTGGCTGCAGAGTCCCACGGTCATGTGATTGCCATTTGTGTCCCTCATTACCAGCTTCCAACAAGCAGAGTCAACAGAGAAGCCTGCAGGAGGTGGCAAATGGCCATCACATGACATTGTGCTTAACTGTGCAGGATTTGCTTATTGATGACAGCTGGAACTGCTAAAAGTTGCAGTTGTAGAATGGTGTGGTCATGTGTCATCTATAGACACATTAATTAATGACAAGAGTTGCCAATCCCAATTATCATAGTTAAACAAGGACTGCCCAGGTAACAACATGTGGGGGCAGTAACAAATTAAATTTTACTCTATAAAACAATGTTACATTTGTACTTCTAAATGTACAGTATGTATGTGAACATACATATATTTTAAATATATCTTTAATGACACCAAAAAGTACTCTAATTTGAAATTTTTGATTCGAGTCCAATCTTAGTAATTAATTTCTACAACACAAAAATGTTACAGTACCAAAGAGAAAATAAATTGCATATTACTCCAGCATAGATATTTCTTGTGCTCCAAGTGGAACTTCAAGCAAAATTTTACTACAATTAACTCCAGCCCAGCCACCAACCCTGCTTTGGATTGCTGTTGAGTGAGGATTTCTCAAGCACCTGGTCTTAAAAAGGATCAAGCCATAATTTGGCTTATATCTAATATTTTACACTTGAAACTAGGAAAGTTAATCTGCCGGATTTCCAGAATAGGTAAGGGTTTTTTTGGACCCCATTCTGGGTTCGTGCTTATTACCATACTTTATAATCAGATTGCAGACCAGTCTGCATAATTCCTATGTAAACTTCAGTATTCACTGTCTTAAATGTGAACCTCCTTTTCATGGTTCTATTGTGAAAGCAACATGTTCTGAACAAGTGGTATTATGACAGCAATTCTGAAAAAGCAATTTGGATTCGATTAAGCTCTCATGGACAGTGTTGGTGTTCAATGATTTAACAACATTGTAAAATATGCATGCCTACTTGGAATATTTATAGCAGTGGTTAAAGAAGTGGCTATTCACAAAAATCCTGAGTTAGACAAGTACAGTACATTCCTCTTCACTGGAGATTCAAAATTTAATTTTAGAAGATGTGCTAGAAATAAGTTACTATTCAGAATCTGATGTGTTATCCTGGCAACTTAAACCACAATGTATTATTTCTGTCTATCAAAAGATACATTAAATATAAATGTTAATAAGGCTAATCTAAAAATTGAGGATCTGGACATTAGGCATTAGTTCTCCCATCATTTCTTTTTCTACAGCCATCACTGCAGTGTAGTACATTACGTTCTCGGAACATTTTTACATACTTGACAAATGCAAAAGGCTCATTTTTTGAAAAATCAATCAGTAAACTTATAGATGCAACTAAAAAGTCCCAAAAGCATTGAGTAACATATGGTCACAGTTTAGGCATGTGGTATCTGTTGTTAGATGAGCACAATGGCCATTTGTGCTTGAAATGGACTCAAAGGCAATTGATGGTCCTTGGAAAGGACCAGCAATGATTTTGGTTACAACTGGACCAATAGTAGAGGATGCCTATATTTGTCTTCTCTTGAAGACAAATCTCGAGTTCAGTATTAGATATACAAGAGTCTAAATTTTCCCCATTGATATACATATCTACCCAGATTAATTAACCAAATAATGGAACTATCTGTGTAATGAAAATAAAAGTAATTTAGCTTATGTTCTCACAGCTACCCTCGTAAATTATTATAGTTCCATGCCTCAAGTGTGCATTGAGCAATGCTTTTAAAATATTGCTTAAAGAAAATTGTATTCCCTAGTTTCAACTGGAAGTCTTGCTTCTTTATTAAGACATATTCTATCCATGTGCCACTGCATACAATCCAGAATACTATGTGTTTTTAATATTCATATCCTGCTTTCTGAAAAAATGCTATGGAGTAACTTAATAGAGTAGTGCTTTCCATTTTGACACTGGAGCCTGTCTTAAAATGTATGCACTGAAAACAACCTGACTTACTTCAAGTTATTCTTCAAAAAATTCCTTCATAATAATTCATCTTGGTGAAGACAAAATAGAAATAATTGTTTCTAGAATGATTGGAAAGCCAACAGGTTTGCTTTGTGGCATTCCTTCATATCCATGTGTCAGAATTCTTACTTCACATTTTTTAATACTGTGTGTAGTCTTCAGTGCCTTTCAACCTTCTATGTTGTTGGACTATTGGAACACTTATATATCTTCATTCTTCCTATAAGAGTCCAAGTAGCTACTTCAAATCCATTATTTCTGAGATAAGAAAAAAAAAATTGGGGAGAAGAGTATGTTATAGGAGGCAAATCAGGCTTTTTCCTTCTTCAATTTCCTCTTGGACTTTGTCGCTGGAGGTGGCGATTTCAGCTTGGGCAGAGAAGACTGCGCAGATGAACGTCAGGACTGTGCCACCAATAGCAGTGTAGAAAGCCCAGCCTAAAGAACACTCGCCAAGTTTATAAGCTGAAGCATAAGGTCCACAATAGCTTATTGCCTTCTGACAACCCCAACCAGCAGGATATAAGATCAACCCTAGGATAAGGAATAGTCCTATTTGAAAGAAAGAAAAGAAATAATAGTTAGACAAAAGTGCAATAAAGTTAGGCGCAAAACTAATTTTCATAGGAATGTACATTCTGATACAAGCTGAAATTTCTGATGGCTGCTGCCGAATGTTATGACTTGGCCTGTAATCAATAAACTGGTGGACCATATTTTTGTCTACACTGTAATTGCTGAATTCATGGTGATGAATATGAGTGGAACAATTTAGCAAAGGGAAAGATGCTGCTATAATGAAAACTGAATTCAGAACTTAGGAATTTAGCAAAGAAAACATCAATTTAACAGCTCATTCGGATATAGAAAGCTCAGTCAGTTTTGAGTGCCATATTTTTGCTGACATCTCGCAGTAATCTGGATTTTTGCTGCCTAAAATGCTAACCCTAACTAAAATTATTTAACTCTAGGAGAAATGGTTTGTTGAGACCCTCTTCATTTGTTCTATGCGAACAGTGCAATGCATGCATCAAGGATGATTCACCAACTGTTGGGACCTCGTGTGAGCAGGCCCTATCTGCTGTGCATTACAACAGCCCAACTTTTTTCAATCCTGTGTGACCTAGGGAAAAAAAATGCTTCTGCTTTAAGGACCACAATGTCTTTAATGAGTGGACTCTTTAGTGGCATTTCTTTATGTGTGTTCTTGAAGCAATTCTTCCAGGCCATTCTCAGAGTATCCACAGTTCTACAAACTAATTCAAATTCACAGTGTGGATTTAAATATTATGCCTAACTAAAGTATTAAAGGTACATTTGCTTTTTAAAAGTCTGATATTTTCATCAAGTTCAAATCTAAGAACTTAAAAGCTAATTCCTAATTTAAAACGAAAGTCCATATGTTCTTCCAGTTATAGGTATATATAGCATCAGCCACCTAGGAGAATAAGGCAAAACATTTAAAAGCCATGGATTACTTGTAACTTCTTGTGTTATTGCTTACAGGAATCCATATATGACTATGACTCTTGTCTTGACTGTTGCACTTTCTCTATGGAATTTGGGAATTGGGTAGCATTTCCTGTTGAATGCCTGAGCCAGTTGACATAAAATATTGCTTAAGGTCAGGCAGACAGATAAATTGAGCTTTCATCTCACTAAGCCCACCAACTCTGGCAGACTAAACACCCCAAATCCCCTTTTTGATATCACAAGTTCTTTTGTCAACAAGACCTGCAGCATAATTCTTTTGACTGGAGGTTCTACTGTTTCTACAGCCTCAAAGACAGTTTGAAAATTACTGTATTTTGTCCAAAGAGTCCCAATTAAATTTTAGACATTTCCTTTAAAAATAAATGTAGTTTATTTGTGCAAACATGACTTCATATATTGCAAAAAAAGCATAATGAAATTCCCATAGCAGAGAGCTTGACTTTATATTGATTTGTATTGTCATGGCTTTCCTGGAAGGATTGATTGCTGGAACTGAATTTTGTTGCTCTACCTCCCATTTTTCTGTACAGAAGAAACAATTATTAACCCTGCATTGGTTCTGGCATGTTGCTGAGTTGCTTGTGGTGACTGGCAGCACTGGATCTCTGCAGTATTGGATTTATTAGTTGTGGGAATAGCAAACAATCATTTATGACTATCCTGTTTGTTATCCAGAAGAAATCAAGATTTGTTTTAAAAGGGAAATAAGACAGGCGTGAAATTCTAACATACATACATACATACATACATATATATGCATGCTGTTCAGCTTCCTTCGGGTATTATCCCACGTCATTGTAGTGCTTTTAAAGTTGTAGCAAAGTTTCAGCAGAATCTCATCTGCCATCATCAGGCTTCTGTATTGAGTTCGTCTGGCTTCTGCCATCATCAGGCTTCTGTATGTCATCATACAGAAGTCTGATGATGGCAGATGAGATTCTGCCGAAACATTGCTACAAGTTTAAAAGCACAACTACAATGACGTGGAATAATACCCGAAGGAAGCTGAACAGCATACATACATACATACATACATACACACATACACATATATACTGTGTTTGTCCAACAATACGGCCTCCACCAATAGGAAGCCCCACAATGTTTTATTGGCATAAAATCAAATTAAGCCCCTCCCCCAAATTAAGGCCCGTATTAAACATGTGAAATAGGGGGGGAATGGCGGGGGGGGCTTGCATTTAGGAAGTACTTGCATGCCCGGATATGGTGCTGCCTGCATTGGTGGGGCACTTCATATCAGGAGACCTTCCGCCACCATTGCTTTCCCTTCTCCCTTGCTGCCACGTCGTTAGAGCAACACCTTGGCGTTTGGCGCAGCCACGTGCGGCCAGTCAAGGCTTCTCCCTGCAACCGGAGCCCTGAGGAGACACTTGGCTTCAGGCGCTTCTGTCGCTACCTTTTGAGGGAAGGCGCTCGCTAAGAGGATCTCTCCCTCTCCCTGCAAGGTCAATGTCTGCGCTGCGGCTGAGGAGGAGGCGGCTGCAGACAGTTCCTCCTGCTTGCTGAGATGAGGAAGCTGCAGCTTTGCAGAGCAAGCGAAGCCCGGGCGAGATTTGGGAACGGGCAGTTGGAGGCATGCACGCACCCACGGCTCGCTTTCCCTGCTCTGCCCAGCCCACACGGCTCTGGCGTGGCCCTGGCGGGATGAGCGGAGATTCTGGTGGGGAGGCGCTCGCTGCCTTGGTGAGAGCTCTGCCGCCAGGAAGGAGGGCCTGCCTGTCAGCTGTGCTGGGCGCCCCAGGCTAAGCTGACAGGCGGGCCCTCCTTCCCAGCAGCAGAGCTCTCACCAAGGCAGTAAGCACCTACCCGCTGGGCCCTCCGCTCATCCCACCAGGGCCGCACCAGAACTGTGCGGTCTGGGCAGAGCCGGGAAAGCGAGCCGCGGGTGCGTGCGTGCCTCCTCCTGCCCCTCATTCCCAAATCTCGCCTGGGTGAGCAGCACTTCACTTGCTCTGCAAAGCCGTGGCTTCCTCACGTCTCAGCAAGCAGGAGGAACCGGCTGCAGCCTCCTCCTCCTCAGCCGCAGTGCAGATGTTGACCTTGCGGGGAGAGAGAGAGAGAGAGCAGGAGAGATCTTCTAGGGCGAGCGCCTTCCCTTGGAAGGTGGCGACGGGAGCGCCTGAAGCCAAGTGTCTCCTCAGAGCTCCGGTTGCAGGGAGGAGCCCTGACTGGATGCACATGGCTGCACCAAACGCTGAGGCGTTGCTCTAACGCCATGGCAGCAAGGGAGAAGGGAAAGCAACAGTGGTGAAAGGTCTCCCGAACATCCAAGCTGTCGCTGCCTGCCCACCCGAGGATGCAAGGGGGGGAATTAAGTCACCCCCCAAAAGACGGCCTAGCCATTTTTTCGGGAGTCAAAAAAAAATAAGGCCCAGCTTATATATATATGGAGCTTTATATACGGTATATGGAGCTTTACACACTCACCTGCAGCTTGGTTCCCCACAGGCCACTACTGGTGCATGGACTGGGAATCCCTGCTGTAAAGGGTTTGGCTAGTGGCTAATTTATATACCACTTCACAGTGCTTTACCACCTGCTCTAAGTGGTTTACAGAGTCAGCCTATTGCCCCCAACAATCTAGGTCCTCCGAAGGGTGGAAGGCTGACTCAACCTTGAGCCAGTCAGGATTGAACTCCTGGAGTGAGTAGTGAGTTAGCCTGCAGTACTGCATTCTACCAATTGTGCCACCACTGCTTCCATTTGCATAGGTGACAAGCATGCATGTGAAAATATTCTCATGGTTAGTTATGGGAGGACTCCAGTTTTTCTGAACTGCTCCCTTTTATTTTCAATGAATTTTTTCTGAATTTTTCTCTCTACTTCAATAGAGAAATTTTCTCTTTACTTCAATAGAGAACACAAGAATGTCACTCCCTCTCCCTGCATAAACTCTGTATGCAAATACACTCAGATTCCACTTTTTTTTCCATCATGGAGAGATAACCATACAAGGTTTAAAAAATTGTCTTTATCAGCACTGATAATTCACTTCTTCCTTAGTAGTTTCAGGAAGCAAGGAAACTTTAAAGAATGTAAACTGAAAAAAAACGGCCTGGCAATGGAGAAAAAAATACAATGAATTGCACTGAAAAAACTATGAATTGTATACTCTTTACCGAAATTGAGCATAGATATCTGAAAAAGCTGCACAAACATTTTTATACGTAAGCTGAAAGTAATTTTTACCAATGACAATCATAATTATTAATTCTATTAAAATGCCAACATTTTTCAGATCTCCAATGTACTAAAAAAAGAGCAACCTCTTGGCAACATATCAGTACAGCACAATAATTCTTTCAAAATGTTTATTCTGAATTGATTACTGGCTGATACTGGGACTTGGTCTTCATGCAGTACAATTAAGCATTTTCCTTTCTAGAATGGTAGCTGAAGGGAAAGATAGTGCAGATGTGATGGCCATAAATCCTTCAGCCTTGTGCAAGTCCAGGCAACTGTCTCTGACAATACTTTTGTCAACTATTTTGTAACAACTGAAATCTACTGTTAAATGAGGTTATATGATATTCAAGATATTTCCATTTCCATGTTGCATTTTGGCAATCTATTGATTGCTCTAAATTAAAATGTACTGGACTTATATAAAGCTAATTTGCCTTCCCTGAAGACTAACTCAATATCTTTTTGAGACTGTTATATTTTGTTTCAGTTATCATTGATTCATCATTTTATCTCTGTGGTACAGGTTTAGTGATTTACATTTATTGAATTATCTAATAATAATTGAAGAACAAAGGAACCTTCATTAAGCAGGTTTAGCAGTAACAGCTATTCCCACACAGTATCGTTGTAAAAACAGCCATGCACTAAGTTTGAGCAATGCCAGAACAGCAGTTTTGCCCTGATGTAAAGCAGATCCTCTGGCCTGATATGGAAGCAGCCTCTTCAAAGCATAGTTACCCAGCTGTTTGTTTGGCTAAGCAGAAACATATGCTTTAGTTTTGACAGTTGTTTGTATGGTGGTTGCTCTGCCATATTAAGGGGTGAAGTACTGCAAGGCAAACTTAGTTCCATTTCAAAAATGACCCTTTCCCAATTTCTGTCAAAATTCAGGGAGCATTTGCTTGTTAAAAGGTCCCAGGAAAATCCACAGGAGCTAAATGTGATTAAAAGGGAATTAATGCTACATCTGTCAAAGGCATATGTGATCCTGTTTAATTTAAATTAAAAAAACATTACAAGTAATTCCCATGACCTTAAAAGTCACAAGGCCCTTCTTATATCAGACATTACTCTTCCAGGTAGAAAGCTGCAACTCTTACTATCACAATGCACCATGCATCTTTCCCATCATTCTTCTCTTGACTCTTGTGAGAAGAAAGATGGAAGAAACCATGGAAACATTTTGCAAAGGTACATCTGGATACCCCACAACTTCTGTAAAAAAAGCAAGGCTACTTGGTCAGGGAATATTTTTTTTAATGTTAAGCCTACTGAAATATAAACCCCTTAAGTTAAGACTGTTCCTGTCTACAAAAATGTACAGGTTATATCTGTATAATGTGTTAAAAATTACTCTGGATAGCTAATGTCGGCTTAGTGTTGGGAGATTATCAATAATTGTTTTAAGGATATGTTAGGAATGACACTGAATCTTCAACATCCAACATTTTATTATTACCACTCCCAGAATAGAGGGGAAATCCCACAAGCTCTGGACTTGGTGTTAGTTAACGTATTTTTTGCTCCATAAGACACTCCGAACCACAAGAGGCACCTAACTTTTGAGGAGGAAAACAAGAAAACAAAAAATCTGCTTCTGCCTCCCAGCCCCAGCATATGGCTTGTCAGGGCTCCGTTTCTCCGCTTGTTTGTTCTTGAAGCTCTTGAAGCCACAGAAGAAATTTTCTGTAGGTGAGGCTGTCCCCACAATGGATTTTTTTCCCCCAGGAATCCTGTTGTTGCCGCTGCCTCTCGCCACCATCTATTGCTGCCACTCGCCAATGACTTTCGGCAGTTGGTTCGCCCTCCCAGAGTACCGCTGAGCTGCTGTTCCAGGAAGCGGGGTTCACTACCACCATTCACCACTGTGACCATTTGCCATGAGAATGGCGGTGGCGATCCCCGTTGCTTGAACAGCTGATTGGTGGTATTCCAGGAGGTTGATCTAACTGCCGATAGGCAGCAGTGGGAACAGGCTGTTCTTCGCTGCTGCCTGTCATCGCCACACCAACCCCTTCTCCTTCTATCAACGCAGCCGGGTCTGTGATGCAATATTCATTCCATAAGATGCACAGACATTTCCACCCACTTTTGGGGGACAAAAAAGTGCATCTTATGGAGCAAAAAATATGGTATTTCCTTCTTAGTGGAATTAATAGAATTATAGTGCATTTCCTATGTCTCCTTGGAGTTACATTGCATCAAATTCATCAAGGGTTCCTCTTAGAGAAACAAATACACAGTAAGACTAATGATTAAATTTAAAAAATGCTATTCCATGGCCCCTTGTGTGCTTGCAGGACAAACTCTCAAGTCCAACAGGATTGATAACTCAGTAAAATTCATTGGCTAAAAACAGATGGCTATCTTCATCAATTTTAAGGCAAAATGATAACATGGACTGAAATCCAACTTACTAATGCATCCAATTAATCTTTGTTCAATTTTTGGTTAACCTATGTTCTGCATAAGACTGCATGCCAATTTAGTTCTCCTCATATAATTAATATGGAGGGTACCACATAAGAGAAACCTGGTTTAATGTTTATGACGCAAATCAAGAAATATTTTTTGCACGTTTAATTATTAAATAATAATATACTATTTCTGAATGCTATCTTAGAGGTTGCGACAGCTGTATACAATTTTCTGAAAAATTGGAAATTTAGACACTGACCACTATGGGAAAACTACCAAATTGACTTTGTTACTAGTTTAGAAATCAAGGAAAAGTTAATTGGTTCTGTCTAACTGCCTAAACAAGTGGCATCGCTTGTCTAGCAACATCTGTATCCAGTAGCAAAGCAAAGTTTAGGCCTGGTAGGTTAGGCAGTGGCAAACAACTTCCATACTGTTGCCATCCACGCTGCATGTGTATATTATCTATAGATCAATTTAAAGGAGTCTTTCACAATTTGCTGCTGTCAGACATGAAATAAGATCTACAAATTAGTTGATCGAGTCTTTGGAAATAAATGTTTAACCTAACAAGTACTTCAACTTGTCCCCAAGCCTGAATGATAACTTTTTCCCTCACCTTATGCCACCTTATGAATAAAGCCTTTTCAGCTGTATGTTTTTCTCTCCAGAGGTTAAGTAAAATATCTATGAAGTGGCTTGTATATATGGTTTTTGCATACTGTGAAAACTCAGCCACACTGATGTGTAAACCAGTGGTTTTTATTACATTGAACAGGACAGCCCAATGGAAGTTTATTCATTAAACCAAAGTTTAACAACATGGCTTTTATACGATGTCTTTAAAATCCAAGTGCATAGGAAACAAAGTTGTTATTAAATTTATATGTGGCTTATTGAATTAGGCATCTTCCAAACTCTGCCCTATTTGGAAATGTTGAATAACTTTGATGATCTCTGTAAATATACATTTACAGAAGAAAATAATGGAAGAATCTAAAAGTGAAAGCCACAAGGATGATTGGCAGCTTTGGGACTGTCCACACTATTTTCTAATTCATTTGTTTTACAGCAATCACTCTGAATTGCTGAGTAATGTAACCTTTCTTCCCCACAAAAACCCACACCGTGAATCAGGAGTAGCATAAAAATCACAAGACTAGTTGTCTGGCCTGTTGTTCCTTCTTTTTTTAAGTGCTATATCAGGATTCCACTGAACCACCTTACAGCCAGAAGAGATATGAGGAAATTGTCAAAGAAGTTGGCACATACATAAAAAAAATTGGCGAAAAATCCAGATACAGTGGCATTTGTACCAATTTCGGGCTGGAATGGAGATAACATGTTGGAGCCTAGCTCTAACATGCCCTGGTTCAAAGGGTGGAAGGTGACTCATAAAGATGCCGGTGCTAGAAGAACTACACTGCAAGAAGCTCTGGACTCTATCTTGCCACCAACTCATCCAACTGACAAACCTCTATGCCCGCCACTTCAGAATGTCTACAAAATTGGTGGGATTGCTACCGTTCCATTCAGTCATGTGGAAACTGGCATTCTAAAACCAAGCACGGTGGTGACATTTGCTCCAGTTAATGTTACAACTGAAATAAAATCTGTTGAGATGCATCATGAGGCTCTAAGTGAAGCTCTTCCTGGTGACAATGTTGGCTTCAATGTAAAGAATGTAAAAGATTTGCCAGTTACTACAGCTCAGTTACTATTAATATGAAAATCAGTCAGCATTTTTGAGTATCAGTACATATATTGATATTGTCACTATATTATAAAGCTAATACACCAAATTATTTCTCATGTCTGCTCTGGCAGCCAATTGGAAACCTGGGTTTGCTAGAATATGCTAAATCTGAGTGTTTTGTTCCTTGCTTGCTTACTTCCTTGATTTCTACGGCTTCCCACTCAGCAGAAACCTCAAAGCAGTTAACAAGAACTTAAAAGATCAAATACAAAGGAAAATTCTAAAACAATAGAATATCTTGTGAAGGATGGGGTGGGAAAGACTCACAACTTGAATAGTTGCAAAAGGCTCACATATCATTCTGGGCCAGGACCTGCAAGGTGTAGCAAACCTTCAACCTTAATGGTCAGCAGGGTAGGAGCCAACCGAAATCTAGGAGGGCGTTGCTCCATAGGGCACTGGGCCAAGGAAGACAAGCTGCCTGACCCCATGACTGAAGAAAACCAAAAGGACATTTTGTATGTCTAATGTTTCATCTTGAGAGTATCCGCTATCTTAGTGTCTATTGTACCACAAGACAGTTTAAGTACTGCCTTGCTTATAAAAACAAATTCACATTCCAAACAGACTGCTTAAACAGCAGACCAATTTTCCTGCAAGTTTTTATTTCAGAAAATCTCTTGGATGAAACTGTCCTGGGTAGCATTTGGACTCTCTCCAAAAATGCCACAAGAATCAGTCCATCACAACTTGCATGATTAAATTACATAATATAAACTAAGCTATAATTCACCAATCAAATTTCAGATAGCAAGAACATTGCCATAAAGGAAATATTAACACAAGTCTAATCCATGTTATGCTGATGAAACAAAAGGATGGAAGAGCAACTTATATCATGGATAAAAGCATCAGGATGGAGGGATACAGAATTGGTTCTCTTTCCAAATGTTACAGGTTATTTCCAAAGTTTCTAATAAATAGTATGCCTCGTTGCAGAAGAGGACAATTGTTAAATACATTGCAGAGTATTTACAATAACTATTTGTTATCATTCTAGTCCAATTAAAATTACATTCAACTTAACTTCACCCATCCACCCATGCCTACTTTTAGAATATTGACCCCACATACCACTGAAAAACCTCTGATGGACATTGAGCTTGGAAGAGATAGTCACATAAGTCCCTGTATTAGGATATGGTTTTAATGAATGTATGTATACCCAATTAGAAAATTCACATGTAGATCAGCCTAGAATCTCTGGATTCCAGAAGGCTATTAACATAAGATGCCTTGAAATTCTACAGCTACTTACGATCAACCTTGTTTAAATATGGCAAGGGGGAGGGATGAATGAAAAGTAACAGGAATGTATGCCCAGAGTATGAAGTCCCACCAGCTCATCTATTGCAGGGGTATCAAATTCATGTCATCATCATGTGATATTTCAGGACTTTTTCCCCTTTGCTAAATAGGGCATGGGCGTGGCCACCCAATATGACACATCTGGCCCACAGGCCGGGAGTTTGACAGTCCTGATCTATGGCATGAATGTCATCCCAGCTGACCAGCTAAAGCAAAAAAGCATGTATATTAGACAATTAGACTGTTATATGATGATGTTGGAGGATATAAAGTGTTATCATTTTAATGATAACAAAGACCGAATTTCATTGTGTATAGGAGAAAACAATGGAAAACCACTCCTAGATTTTACCAAGGAAACCTCATAGATAGACAACAAATAAACCATGGAGTCCTTGGTGCTAGGGTTGTTTGTTTGCTTGCAAACATTTTGTTATCCAACTAGATAATATCATCAACATATTGGTTTTGTTCCCTATATATATAGTAGCATGCCTGCCAATTTTGATGGAGATGGGATTTTCTCCTGATTCTCCTTTAGGGGATTCAGTTTCCCAATGAAAATTGTGGTTGTGACAATCCATGTGTTGTGAGATTAAGGAGTTATGTGTTGTTTGGGCCCGATAATGTAACCTTGCTGGAAGCACGAAAGCCAGGTAAGGCTATCTTAAGGAGATATTGACAGCAACATATGAAGAAAAAGAAGCAAGGCTAAGATATGAAGAATATGCAAGTCCCATTGTTATTAGTCAAACTATTAAGTCAAAAGGAGGGGGAGGCATGGTTTTGTTTAGCTTAGCAAGTTCAGAGACTCACAGAGTTGGAAGGAACCTTGGTGGTCTTCTAGTCCAACCCCTGCCTAAGGCAGGTGTTCAAAGGGAAGAGTTATGTGACGGCAACCAATTATGGCTTATTTAATGAACAATGTTCAAACAACTCTTGGCTTAGCATTCACCCCTGTGAATGTGGCTAGAGTCCTGCCTATAATGAAGAATTCAAGCCTGCATGATTGGGAACTTTAGAGCACCCACTCCAAAGAAGCAAATATGATATTGATAGCAGAGTTATTTTGGGATTCACTGCCAAAGCACGTGGCACAGTAGGGATGCTTCTACTTCCCTGTGGTTTTTAAGAGTTTCACTTTGTTCTTGTTTGTTCTAATGGTTGTTCATGTTTATTGCACTGTATTCTTATTAGGTTGCTTTATTTTTATACCTTTTCACATTGCTCTGAAATCCAACTAAATGAAATACTTGAGAAATATTTTGAATAAATAAACAAGACATTCCTGGGCCTGAGAAAGTTCTTACCATTGTTTCTGAAAACCCTAACAATGCAACCTCATGATATGGTATGGTTTTTAGCTGGCCTTGTGAATGCAGCTATTGGTACAGATAATCCTTGATTTAACCATTCATTTAGTGATCATCCAAAGTTACAATGGCACTAAAAAAGTGACTTATAACCAGTTTTCCTACTTATGACCATTCCATGGTTATGTGGTTATGTGAGGGCTCAGAGGAAAAATGTAGAAACTAGGGAAGTGTGATATATCAGGATATATATATATATAGGACACTAGGGAAGAAACTAAGGATCTCATTTGGAGATCCTCTTTTTGAGGAATTCCTATCCTAAATGTTCTCCAGAAGTAGCTTTTGGTTATTTTCTTGGCAATTACCTATTGGTGACTGTTTTTAAATGACAGAACATAATTTGGCTAAAATTAAAGAGGTGGAGATTTCATAAAGCCATTTTCCCCTCTTTCTAATAATTTCCCATTACCATGCGAGTCTTTGTGTGATTATTGGTGATTACTTTTACACAAGAGTAACCAAATTGCCTTTTTGTACTCAGCTGAAATCTCATTAGGAAGTACTAAAGATAGATGACAAAATAGACTGTGATATAAACTGGGTGCAGGTGAACGGAGTAAGGGCATGGAGAGAACTCTATAGCTGACTTCATACAATGCAGTAAAACCTAAACCTATGCTAGGGGTGATAGCAGTTGTGTTATTTTATGTAAACTAGATCAACTACATTATGAGTTAATATGATGGATTACACAATACAAAGACAATGGTTGGGTTCCCTCAATATACTGAGCTGTAAATTTTTCAATTCTATTTCAGTCTAGTTTAAGGGTAGTTCAAAGCCAGCATGAGAGTCCTGACATATGAAGGAGAAAAAAATCCTGACCACATGAGCATCAGTCATGTCTGAAGGGACAATTATACCACTATCGTTTCCTCATTTACTTAAAGTTTCAAAACTGCCATCTACATCTGCTAATTTCTTAACTCTGTGATGATCACATGCTCTAAAACCTTAGAATTAGACAAGCAAGTCCTTAGGACATAGTTCTGCAACTGATTTACAAATGTTTTGCCCTCAAACTACAATCTGCTGTATTCCAAGCTCCAATATTTCCTTCCTTCCCTCCTCCCTCCCTCACTCCAACTGTGTGGACAGATCTCTGAGATTACTTTAGCAAGGTTTTCAGAAATAGTTTGCCATTGCGTCCTTCCTAGAGCTGACTGGCTCAAAGTTACCCTGCTGGCTTCCAGTTTCTAGCCACTACTGCACCAAAGTGGTTCTCTTAATATTTTCTTAAGTACTTATTTAAAATGGTAAATCCACTAAATGACTAAATAACTGGAGGCTCCAAACAATACTGCTTAAGAGAGGAAACTATTATTACAATCAATCCTGTTAAAATTAATTTCTTGTTAATATTTTAGGAACAGATTTCCTTGTTCTCAGATCTTTCAAGTGATTCACAGCTTTCTACGAAAACAGCTTGTGTACACTCCAAAGACAGTGAAATAATCCATTGGCTTTTTCTTATGAGACAGCAATTACAGATTTAATGATATGGTTCTATTACTTCAGAGTTCTTTGAAACTCTTTTTCCACCCTCTTAACAATCTGGTTTCAGAATTGTTTACCAAATGAAGACTGTAGCTTTTCCACCTTAACAATCAAGGAAAAACTTTACAGGAATTTTAAAATGAATTTTTAATCACAAATTTATTTGCAGATAGACTTAAAAGTCCTTGAACCAAGTTATGTGTGGGCTCACTGTGACTTGCATGCCAATCTACGAGGATAATGGATTACAACTTAAAAGAACACAACTATCTTATCGTCTCATAAATCCCACTTCATGTATCACCTAAGTCACCGCTGAAGATGTTTAACAATTGATGTATTATTTTCTTTCCCATTTGAATTCCAAGGAATAAATAAATCACTTGTTGCAATGATTTACAGACTTTTTAAATTGATAACCTGGGCAGAAATGCTCTACATGCTTACAGTACTTGGGAGTAATATAGTTTTATTCAGTAAGACCTACTTTTGAGTAAGCATATCGAGAACTATTATACCGATCCAGCATTCCTGAAAAAGCTCATGCTTTGATTGCCAACAGAAATGTATAACAATCAAGAGGGAAGAAGTGTAACATAGTCTAAGCAACACAAAGGCAAACAATAGTTTTCAAAGGAGCTCAATTTCACAAAAAAATTGCAGAAAAACAGAATTTATAGCAATCTCCGCATAGATATAAGAATCAGCCTTAAATATAAATGTGAGGAATTTTTTTTTAACACTGGCAGCAATTTGAAACATGCACAACCAGCAGAACTTAGCACATTGCAACCTGTTGTTATATTATCATCAGTTAGATTTTCAACAGTCACCCATTTACATTACTGTTGGTCTGACTAAAGAATCACTGCAAGATTACTGGCATGATATAAGTTGCAAGGGAGCTAAATTTCAAAAATTCCAAAGTCACTTTCCATCTACATAGTGCTGTACTTTCAGATCCTATGGTGATTCCCACTAATGAATCTTTTTTAAATTACTATATAGCAAAAGATTAGTGTCTCTGATCCATGTCAGTTTGGAAACTGTCGCCTAGAGCAGAGTTCCCCAAACTTCTGCTTTGCGGCCCAGTAGGAGGGAGAAGAGGGCATGGTTCTATGTGAATTGCTTGCAAGCTGCATGCAGCTCCATTTGCACAAGCAATGTGCACACACACATCACTTGTGCAAATGAAGGGTGCATGCACATTCTTGCTGTTCATCAGGGATGAATGCACTTCTGTCACTTCCACTGCCCAATTCCAAATGATTCAAGACCCAGTAGGGCCCAAAGGTTACCCTGTCTAGAGACTGTACAAGAACTATGGTTTGTCATTATTCAAACACTAAGAGTCTAAAATTCATCCCCCTCCATTTCATTTCCCCCATCCCCACACCAATCCTGAATGATTCATTCTATCTGTTTCTGGATTTAGGCAAAATCATATTTATTATTTACATTTAACCAACTAAAATCATGGTGTAATTATACTGTAATCAGGGCTTCCTAGATGTAAACCACAGCTGGCTGATTTAGATGATTCAAAAAAGTATGAATTTATCACAAAGTAGGGAGGAAACTATAATGAAAAAGAAGCAGCATATAAATCTGAAGTTCCTTAAAGTTGCCACCTAGTCATCTTGAACCCAGATTTGCTCGGAGAAAAAGAGGGAGTATCCTCAAAATTGAGGCATTTTAACTGAAGAACATCAATATATAAAAACTAACTTGTTTTTCTATTAATATTCCCTTCTTATAATGCCCTTCTTCAGGACCTTGCGAAATCAGAGAATATGTCCCCTTCCTTTTCCACTGGTGAATCTGAATAAACATTCCTACCTGACTTCAAATAAAAGTTAAGGGTTTATGAGTTCAGTTTGACCTATGGTGACTTCATGAACATATGCACATAGTTTTCTTGGCAGAAACACAGAAGTGACTGTCTTCTCCCGAAATGTTATTTGCTATTTTGCAATAATCTGAGCACTGGGATTTCCTGGTGGCCTCCCATTTACGTACTCACCAGTCTTGCTTTTCAAGATAAGACAATTCTGGGCAGCTGTTGCATTAGCTGAACCATCTTTAATTTGGAAATACTCATAATATTTCTTTGAAATATTAGCTATATAACATGAGAAAAGGATTTACAAAAATAAAATCTAAATGTAGGTGTTCCAAATCCACTTACCACAAACATATAATAAGTATGTTACTTACCAACAGATAGTAAGAGCTTCCCTTTTTATTTGTCACACCTACCTGCAATTCCTTGTAGCAGCCCACAGACATTAAAAATACTTTTCTTCATAATACTCTGTACACACATGGTGAAAACAGAAACGAATGCAACTGCACAGAGTATCAAGATCCCCACAGCGAGAAAAATAGCAGTAGCTTGCCAAAACCCACTGGCAATCTCACTGAAGTTATCTGCATAGGGGCCACAAGATGTATCAGGCATGGAAGATTGGAGGTGCTCAATTCTGGTGCAACGTCCATAGATCCCCAAGGTGGGACGATAAGGATCCATTGATCCTGCCTTCCTGCTGTCTGTGTCCTGAAAACTTCCAGGCTGGGCCTTGCCAATCAGCCAATCCGCACTCATGAAGGCTATGAGCTCTGCAAACGCCACAACAATACTCAAGAGTGTCCACAACATTGAGCGACAAGTAACAATGACATGACACATATTGCTATCCAGTGCTTGTGGCCACGTCAATTCAAAGACTAAAATCCCAAGTGGTTAAAAAGAAAAGAAAAAGGAATATAATATGTAATCCTTTTTTCCATTCACTTATTCTTCTACTTCAGAAACTGAAGGCACTCTTGGAAGGCGGTAGTCATGCAAGCAGTTTCATTGTTGACTCTAAACATCTTGTTTCTCTCTTCCTCTTCTTTGACTGCCGAGCTCTGAAGTGTGTACATCTGTGCTAATAGTCATACTGGCATATGACGTTTCAACCCCGAGGACTGCCTCTGGTTTGACACTCCACACCTAAAAGAAAGAAAAGAAAGGTGTGGGAGGAGGGATTGTTAGAACAATTAAAATAAATCCTTCATTTCTGAGAAAACCCATTTTTGTTTTTTGTTTTTAGGTAAGTCTAAACAAGCATCTAATAGTTTTTATATCAGCTTGTCAAATACAGTCGGCAGGAATCTTCTGCAATCTTTGCCCACAGCAGGGTTATTAATTTCCTATGAGCACTGCCTTACAGAATTGCTACAGATTATAAAACTGTGCAGTGGTCTGCTTTTAAGTTTCACAGCTAAGTTAAGTTTCAAATTTCTACCTAAAAAGAATACACTTAGTACCATTTGTGAGTGTAGATTTGGAGAAAAAGGCCAGTCTCAATTATGAATTTTAACCAAGTCTATTATGTATAATGAACAACTTTCAAAATTCTTCTTTAAAGGAAACCCGCAAACTAAAATAAAATTTAAGTAGGCTAAGTAATTTAAAAAGGCTTTTTCTAACCTCAGGGAAATGACAAATCAACTACTCATAAACTATGGATCTGAATGGTCGTAACTACTTCTCTGGTTGGCACCTATCTCATCTCTAAAAGTGGCTCTTCACACAGAAGGACCACTGAAACTTACCTTATTTGGGGCTGGTTCAGAGTAGCCATTTACATTTTATTCTACAGGAAACTAAATATGAATGAAACTTCAGAATATTGACACATGTATACACACATAAGACAATACACCTATAATATGGGAAATCTGTTAGGAAAAAAATAATATTGCTCAGGAAAGATGACCATGTTTCAATAAATTTACTTTTAAGTTTGGAGTACCTCATAGTTTTTTGCTCTTTCATATTTTTGTTAAACATTCATGTATTAATTCATGAATAGAGAGTAGGCATTCTTGAGAAGGCCAGAGAACAATCTAGAAGCAAAAGATACAACTTTGCTGGTGAAGCAACACTGGAACAGAGAAGCTCCCTTAGGTCAGGTGAAAACACCTATGAAATGGTTGAAGGAAATATAAGAATACACATAAAGCTACAGCGTAGCTTAACATTTATCACAAACTATATGGAAGAATCTCCATATATAAAATCCATGTGCCAAGGTTTAAGATATGGATCCACTGAGTTTCTGAAGCCATTATAAATTATCCAAACATCGGCCTGCTAGTTGGAAATTCTGAAAGTTTCATTCACATCAAATCCAGAAAACATTAGGTTGGAGAAGTCTCTTCTAGCGTCACACAGGTAAACCCAAAGAGGACATTCTTGTGTGGACACAAATTGTTTTAATATTCCTTGCTTAAAAGTAAAGCATTTTTAGGAAGTTGATCATTATTTAATTTTCTGGATTTAAAATGGAAATAAAAGACCACAACTTCTGGCTATTCTCAGACAGTCAGTGAAGAATTAATACAGTTCACAACTTGATTTTTGGCATAGAGGGGGAAACAAGCAGCACTGCTGTCAAGCAGATCAACAGGCGTGTGGTGCAAACACACCCTCTGTAAATAATAAAAGCTGGAAGATAACTTATAACTTGCCAAAGCAGCAAATCCTCTCAGCAGGTCAAATATCTATAATAATTGGGAAGGAAGGAAATATAGTAATTGTCTCTTTTAACTTCACCCATGTCAGAAAGGAGGTGAAGAATTTAACAGGCAGGAAGCAAAATAATTACCATGTTCAAAAGCAGACCGTTATTATTTTGTTAGAACGAAAACACTTGTACAGTTATTAAAATTAGTTTTAAAAAGATAATGGGAAAGAAGTATAAGGAATAGAGCAAATTAAAATAGTAATCACAATACAGTACAGCTGGTTAGATTTACAGATCTTCAGACAGAAGCAAAGTTCAAATTCATTTTACAGGGTGTGGAGATCACTTTGAAGATGAAAGGAAAAACAATAAAAGCATGAGTCATTGCTCATGATATGAATAGTAAATACCAACGCTGCAAAATAAATAAATTAATTAATTAAACTGAAAAACCCTGGATAGTTTATACTTTGAAATTTATAAATTTAAACACTTAGATATGCTGCAATTTTCATAGATGAGGGGTGTCAAACTGGCAGCCTGCGGGCTGCATGCGTTCTGTGCAGGCCACGCCTACCCCAGCTCCATGGGAAAAGCATCATGTGATGGTAACGCGACACCGCAAGTTTGCCATCCGTGTCACAGACTAATTTGTTTTACAAATGTCAAACGACCTGTGTGGATATTGGTAGTAAGAACTATATCCATCTTGTAGGATCAACATGCCATTCTCCAAGCTCAACTCAGCATCAGCATAATAGTCTCAGAAGGCAGTGGTCAGTATATAACATCATGTTACTGTATAAAAAAAAAAAGCTGTAAGAAAATAGTGGGACATACTAAGACACCATCTTTTAAGTAAAGAGGTAACTGTACTTAAATGATGAAAACAAAGTTCACGAGAGCTCTAGAATCTTGTTCCTTGAACTATCTTCTGCAGGGGCATTGGTGTTCCTCAAACAATCTAAAGAGCCTCTGCACGTCAGTCCTAAGAGCCAAATAAGTTCTTCCTGTGTTTAGATATATCTAATTTTACTACTCAACATTCTCGTCATTCTCTTGTAGATCCCACTGAAGCAAATAAAAAAATGCACCATTAGAAGACTTTTCAATGGAACACAACAGATGCAAGCATTAAAATGAAAAAGTACTGAATCAAGATTAAAGAAGTAATATCTAAAGACCATTAAAAACAAATCTCATTCTAGTCTTTAATGAAATATGCTATCAGATTATATAATAAACTCAAATCTCTCATTAAAATTCTTAATTTATATATAAAATGTAAAAGAAAATAAAGAACATTATTAAAGTTTACTTGTTTAAATATCGGTATTTTTTAATAGAAAGATTTATTAGCATTCATAAAAATAGATATTGTTTGATGTTCTGTGTTCTTGAAAGTTTAAGAAACAGTGCTTTTGGACAGTGGTCGCCAACCAGTGGGCCGGGGACCCCTGGTAGTCCTTGAGAAAATTTTGGTCGTCCGCAAAGAAATGTCATCCCCCAAAACAATCCAGGCTGCACAGGAACACAAGGCTGTGCTACCCACTTGGCCTGCAGAAACACAAGGCTTGCATTGTGAACATGAAGTAGTAAGGGGGAGGGTTGAAAGGATGGAGGCCCCATGTGCCCCATGCTCCTCGCCTGACCACCAGCTGCTTCTTTTCGCTTCTTTCTTCTTCTGCTTTTGGCCGCACGCAAGGAAAGCAACAAAAGTCTTTCTTTCTCTCCCCCAAACTCTACCAGAAATGAGTCTTTGGGATCCTGCAAGGCATCCTGCTCCAAGAGACTACACTGGCAAACACTCATTTCTGACAGAGTTTGGGGGAGAGAAAGACAGACTTCTGATGCTTCTGATGCTTTCCTTGCATGAAGCCAAAAGTCTCTCTCTCTTCTCCCCCCTGAGAATGGAGTTGGAGATGATATCCTGCGAACCCAAATAAAGAATGATAGATAAGTAGGAAAACAAGGTGGGGAATTTTCCTGCAGACTTTTTGGAGGATTTTCCCAGGGTCTCTGGTCCACAGGATTTAAAATTATGAGTTTGGTGGTCCCTGAGATCCAAAAGATTGGCGACCCCTACTCTAGGACATTCCTTCAAACCCTGTGATTATTTTAAAATGTTCCTCCAACCTTTTTTTCCCCTGCAAGCTGTTAACTGGAAAAGTCATGTTGGCACTGGCTGTCCATCTAATGGAGTCAGATTTTATCAGATGTCACGACAAAATGATCATGTGTTTAATCAATTACAGGTACAATTTTTCAAGAATTGACAAAATGAAACAATAATTGAATCATAGAATTGTTTCACTGAAAAAATTATAACCCGGTGCACAAAAGAAATGATGTTTTTCTTTATCTACCTGTCAATAGTTATCAATTCAAAAATACAGATGGAAATTATTTGGAAATGTGATCAAGTGTAACTTTTGTTGACATACCATTTATTTCCTCTTGGAATAAACAGCAAAATATTAAAATATACCAATAATAACTACTTTTGCATTAATAAACATGAGCATACTATAAATAAATCTGTGTATTAATAAATATTAAGCATATTACAATTGAATCTAATGATGGGATTTCAGCGGGTTCTTTAAGTATTAGTAAATCCTCTTATAAATTCATCTCTTCAAAAATAAATCTGACTGGTAATTGAGTAGAAAATGGTAGTTGAATAGCAATAAATCCAGTTTTAGAACTAAAGCATGCATAACTCATCTGTTTGCCATATGCTGTGATGATAGCTAATTATTGTGTCTGTGTTCAATTTGTCCACTATTCTTGGTAGGGCTTTACATTCACCACATCAGGACCTCCTATTTTCTACATCCTTCTCTTTATATTATAGTGTAGCTTTTCATCTTTTTAAAAATAGACTGCTCTGAACATTTTTCCTATTATTTTTTTTTAGATTAAAATACTCATGTTGTTTAATTTATTATTTGATATCAGTACTAGAGCATCCTGAAAATAAGGTTGCATTTATTTCTAAACAAAACTGAGGGTGGGAAAATAATGCACTTTCAACCATCAATTTCATTAACATTCAATGTTAAATTCCAATAAAATCTGTGAAACATACTCAACAAGAATGGAATCAGAAATTATTAATAAATGGCAATACTTGCATGAAGTCATTAAAGCCAAGGCTTAATCACGAGCTACACAGTAAGTTTTCAATTGCTGTGGAAAGAATTACCTATATATAATTGGATGGCAATTCTGCTCCCCCCATTTTAAAAAATGTTCCCTACAGTGCAGGTAGTCCTTGACGTATGGCCACAATTGAGCCCACAATTTCTGTTGTTAAGCAAGGCAGTTGTTAATTTTGCTCCATTTTATGACTTTTCTTGCTATAGCTTTTAAGTGAATCACTGCAATTGTTAAGTTAGTAACATGGTTGTTAAGTGAATCTGGCTTCCCTGTTTGCTTGTCAGAAGGTCACAAGAGGTAACCACATGACCCAGGATGCTGCAACTGTCATAAATATGAGCCAGCATAAATATGAGTTAGTTTCCAACTGTCTGAATTTTTGAGTGGGGATGCTGCAATGGTTGCAATGTGAAAAGCAGTCATATGTGACTTGTTTCAGTGTTGTTGTAACTTCAGCAGAAGTAAATGAGCCATTGTAAGTTGAAGACTGCCTATATTCATTTGAACTGTAGGATCAGACTGTTTATTAAAATTCTTTTCTCCCTCACTCTCCTAAGTTTTGTGCTGGTGCACTTTGAGCGTTCTTTGAATTGAATTCTTTATTGTCATTGCACATATATACACAGTATACATACAACAAAATTCACGTAATACCCAGAGTCAAGATGTTGAATCCAGACTGAACACACACATGACAATCCCCAAACACCTCCCCACCCGCCAAAATTCCTCGCCTCCTAAAAACACACAAGCATCCATACAACAGACCAAGTAATACTGTCCAACAGCTCACTGATGGTGGTATTTAAGTTTATTGTTAAGTGCAATTGTAGCTTTAGGATAAAAATTATTCAGAAAACATGTGGTCTGAATTTTAATTGTTCTGTATCTTCTGCCAGAAGGCAACAGTTCATAAAAATTGCAAGCAGGACGGGAAGAATCTCTGAGAATGTTGTGCAACTTCCTCAAACAGCGAAATGTGAAGATGTGATCCAGGGCTGGTCGCTGGAGCCCAATGATATTTTGGGCAGTTTTAATGATTCTTTGTAGAGCTTTTCTTTCTTTCAGTTTCCATTATATGACTTCTACCATTCATAAGAGAAAACATGGACTGTGTAATCTGAATCCTTACACTGAAAAGCATCTTGACATGCTCAAGGGTACTCGGTCCCAAAATTCTTGAAGAACAAAGTTTTTTTATTTTCATATTTCATACACAGATGAAAGTATGTTTCTTACTGTTTACTTCATTCTAATTTGCATTTCTCAATTCAGAGTGGATAAAGCAAATGGGTTGGCCACGAGAAGGGCAAGTTTCGAAAAATTGAAACATTTTGGAATGTAAATGTCCCATTTCAAGCTCAAAACAGTTGTTTTGCATTCAAAACAGACTAACACATTCATTCTGTAACTCTTTGAGAGTTTTTAAAAAATAGCTATATTTTGAGTTTAAAACTCTCAGTATGAAGCTCAAAAAGCCTCCAAAATCATCAAAACACCCTGTTTTGAATGCAAAGTACATGTGTCAAATGCAAACCAACTGCTTCAAGCTCAGGATGATGTTTTTTAAATTTGAAACAGTTCAAAATTGATGTGTTTTACACACTCCTGAAAGGGTACTTTCTCCACAGCTCCCAACTCCTCTAATACTTGTGCACTGGGATATAATGTTCTCACAAATAAAGGCTGATAGGTATTATGGTGGCATTAGGATTAATAAGGATCCATGGTTGGTCATTGGTTAGACTGCAGTCCTGCAGGCAAACTCTGCCCACAGCCAGGAGTTTAATCCTGACTGGCTCAAGATTGACTCAGCCTTCCATCCTTCTGAGGTTGGTAAAATAAGGATCCAAATTGTTAGGGGCAATACAATTTGTAACATTTGTAAACGACTAAGAGAGAACTGTAAAGCATTACGGGGTGGTATATAAGTCTACTATAAGTGCTGTTGATAAGTCTATTGTTATTGTTTGGAATAATTCTAACACAGCACCAATTGTTATGTGGCAAAATCTCACCATATAGGTGAACCTAATAAAGCAGACTACCCTAAGCAGGCATTAAAGACCCATAAGGCCTACGGAAACTGAACACATCATCATAAGGACAAGGCTGCTTCTTCTGAAGATGATCTGGGATGTAGAGAATCTGGAGTCAATTGTAAGAGCAGACTTTTGTCCCTTTCAAGCTTTTCAAAGAATATGCTTCTTATTTTCTTTGAACAAAAACACAAGTCTGAAAGCGTAATATCACCAGACTCCTAAAGTTCTTTCTACTTCAGCCTCCCTTGTTTTGTCAACTAATAAATCATTTCTAGAAAAGTGTCTTTTGGCTCAATTTAAATAAACAGCTGAAGTTAAGGGCCACACAGAGAGCTAAAATGAAACCATTAAAAAAGAAGAAAAGAAAGCAGCTGCAAACACAGTAAGATATTTTCTTCTTATGTCCAGAACAGTCTGCAATGATATCATGCAGAGGCGTTTTTATATCTTTTGTTTACCAAACACAAGGTTAACATATGATGTCTCAATTGAGGAAGAGCTGTTAGACTCTTGGCATTCATTTCCTGAAATGTTATTCATTGTTAGATCTACCACATTCTAAGAATGCTTTGAACAAATGAATAGCAGAAGGAGAGATTATTTGGATGAAGGTTATTTCAAATTATTACCAATTAAAGATGCATTCTTGAACTTACAGAAAGAATGCATATGAGTGAGGGAAGGGCATCCTGTCAGTTTAGTCCCACTTAACAAAATTCTCAGCTCTCACATTCCTTCTATACAGATGTCTCTCTGCCTCTATTCTACAGAAGAAAATAAACGGTTGGTGTTTGCAAATTGGATGCAATTGCTTAGAGTTTCCCATCTCACTTCAACCTACTTCCAACATTTTTTCTATTAAACAAGAAAAACAGGAATGAAATTTTATCAAAATTATGTCACCCCGAACATCTCAAATTATATGCACTGATGAAGCTAGATCTCTCATCCTGAGCAAGATGTAGATCTTAGAATTCATTTGAATCTGAGAAAATCTAAAACCAGAAAAAAGAAGAGCCAAAGAAAGAAGTTAGGCAGGCAATTGTAGGAAATCTTGGATATAATATTCTCCCAAAAAGAAATCACTATGTAATCTTTGACCTGGAATACATCTCCCTCTCTGTCAATGCATTAGAAAATCACAACCAATTATGATTACTAAAAAGTTAAAGAAAGGAAGCATTACAGATCTACGTCAGGGGTGTCAAACTCACGGCATCACAGTGGTGTCATGTGATGTCTTGCAATTTTTCCCCCTTTGCTAAACTAGGCATGGGCGTGGCCAGCATGTGATGATATCTAGCCCATGGGCCGTGAATTTGACAGCCTTGAACTACATGTTCAGCATCTATACATTCTCCCACACCTGCAAGTTACTCTGAAAACAGGTTTTTGAATCAAATCAATCATACTTCCCCAACACTCAAAACTAAAAAAACCTGACTATAGAAATATGAATTGTTCAAACATTATTTACTATCATTCTTTACTAAATGTATGTATTCTCCAATATTCAAATAAAATGCAACAGTGATAGAACAAGAATATAAAAATACAGGATGATAAAAACATATGAAGCTTAAAAACAATCCATGCTGTAGGCTCTTAACCTCCAAATGAGAGAACAAGTCAAATTTTACTGTTCTACAAAAAAAAGTATCAAACTATATTTAACTGAGTAGTAATTTTATTAGATTAAGCTCTTTGTTAGGGGCTGTGGTTAATATGCCATGCAAAAAGGTTACTAATGAAAATAAAATAAATCCTCATTCACATGTTGTAATTGATATTACTGGCAGCATCTAAATATATGAACAAGACATCTTGTACAGTTGCTGCAATCAATGTAGGCTTGTTTTAGCAGAAATCTTTCTCTACTGTTTTCTATTTTTCCCCTCCTGCTTCTTACAGTTGTGCTGCTTTCTTTCTCACACACCCTTTTTGCCTTTTTTATTACTTTGCTCCTTTATCTCTTTGCTCTTACTGTTTTTTCCTCTCAGTTCTGGCTTTGTCCTACTCATTACTATCTGAGTTCCTCAGTTCCTGGTCAAGAATTTGCTCTCCTGTGAATGTTTTCACTCGTTTTGTTCTTTTTCTCTTATCTTCAGTCCTGGATAACTAGCTAATGACAGTAGATAGGAATGCTTTTGAGCTTTTGAGACTAGCTTTTGAAACTAGCTGCATCCATACCTCAAAGAGACAGATCTTGTCACAGTCACTTATGCCTGGCCTGTTTACATTCTGATTAGATTACAGTTGTGTGCCTTACTTTTCACTGTGGCTTTGAAAAAATTTGGAAAGTCAACTGATGTAAAATTATTTGTATTCTGAACCTGTTCTCAGATCACATAATTTCTGTTAATTTTACTGCGTCACATCCTGTTTTCAGGATTAATTCAAAGTGTTGTTTTCCTCTCATAAAACACTGAAGATGCTGGCACTGATATATCTAAAGGATTATTTATACCTATCTGAGTTAACATTCACATTTGCACGAGAAAGGAAACCCTTGCCATTTCCGGAGGGTAGCTCTTTTTTGCAGCAAAATAAATAATTAAACTTGTTGCAATTTATAGAGCAGCACTTGAATAAATACTTCTATTTCACTGCCTGCTTCATCAGCCATGTGCTATATAGGTGTGTTTGTGTGTGTGTGTGTGTGTGTGTGCATGCAAGATTATACTCTGTGGGTCTAATGAACTGGGAACAGACATTTCTGTAGTAATGAATGTAATAATGCAATAATGAATGTGGCAATGAAGTAATGAATGTATTAGTGACCAGTGGGATGGATGAGTACATGAATACCCACATTCTGTTGACTTTTTTATCCTGGGACAATTAGCTTTATCTTCCTACTTTGCCTTATGGTAACATATTAGTTAAATATTACCTTAAGAGGCTCCCAGGACTAATCTGTGTGCTGATTTGATACTGTAGATTCTGATAGATCCTTTCTGTTTTAAAACATCCTGGCTCTTTTTGTGTAATCAGTGGACTTTGTTTCCAGCTGGAATGTATGAGGCTTTAAGCACAATGCCTATATTTAATCTTAATATTGTACATGTAAAGAAGTACTTCTTTTCTTTCCTTCTTGGTTTTAAGGCCCTGTCACATTGGCCGACGGATGCAAAACATTTGTAAAAAGGACACAGCGGACGAGAAAATGTTCCATCCGTTGTTATCCCCTCTCAAAAGTGCCCCGAATTTGCATAACCAGAGCGGACAACAACGGAAAGGAACGGACGGGGAGAGGACGTAGTGAGGATAGAAAGTGGATGCTCCATGGAAGCCTAGCGGATGAAAGCGGATGGGAGCGGTTGGCACATCTGCAGGGCTTCCGGGGGAGCACAGCGAAGCGGACGCGTAGCGGAAGGAGCGGATGCAGAGCGGATGCAGAGCAGATGCCTAGCGGATGAAGCAGATGCAGAGCGGAAGCCTAGCGGAAGCCTAGTGGATGCACAGCGTTCACTGCGCATGCGGGGAGAATGCATTGCGTCAGCCCCGTGGATATAAAGGGAAGCAGCTCGCAAGCAGGTCACCATTCAGAGGAAAGACCTGCTGCCAGACACAGCTCCAGCCAGCCAGCCAGCCACCCAACAACCATGGGGAAGAAGAGAAAGCCTCAGCTTTCTTTCTTTTTTTTTTCTCAGCTCCTGGTGCTGGTGCTTCTGTTGGTGCTTACTCTGCTGGCACTGCTCCTGGTGCTGGTGCTTCTGCTGGTGCTTACTCTGCTGGCACTGCTCCTGGTGCTGGTGCTTCTGCTGGTGTTTACTCTGCTGGCACTGCTCCTGGTGCTGGGGCTTCTGCTGGGGCTTACTCTGCTGGCGCTGCTCCTGGTCCTGCTGATGCTGCTGGTGCTCCTGGTCCTGCTGGTGCTGCTGGCGCTGCTGGTGCTTATTCTGCTGGTGCTGCTCCTGGTCCTGCTGGTGCTGCTGGTCCTGCTTTTGCTGCTACTGTTGTTGCTGCTGCTGCTGCTGCTGGTGTGGAGGAGCAGCCCCTACAACCTCGAAGCCCCTCTGATACGGGCCCATATGGCCCTGCCAGAGGGAGGAAGAGGCAGACGCGTGAACGGGAGAGGAGGCAATACTCAATCGAAGAGGAACATGAGGATGAGCTGCTGGAATAGCTGAGGGAGAGCAAGTACCTATGGCGGAAGGGACACAGGCTCTAACGAGACACCAAAAGGAAGCAGGCTGCTTGGAGAGAGAAGGTGGAGAGCCTGGGCTACACTTCGGAGGTGCTTCTCGGCTGGTGGAAGCACATGCATACCTGGTACGGGAAGCTGCACCTCAAGAAATCTGGCCAGGCCGCGGTCAAGCTGACGGACAGAAAGACCTACGTGTTGGCCAAGTGCAGCTTCTTGGAGGGTGAGATCCGCCATCGAGGAGCAGCCCCTCTCACAACCCTCTCTCTCAGGCAGCCTGCTGAGAGCCAGTCCTCTTCTGGCAAAGAGTCAGCTCCTGTGTCCAGGCAGGTATCTGTGGAGTGCCCCACGATGGAGACCCCCCAACAGCTGCACTCCCCATGGCGGAGCACGTGGAGACCCCCTGACGTAGTGGGAGCAAGGAGAGGGCACTTCCACCAGAGACCAACCCACCCCCACCCCCAGCTCCACCTCCACAGAAAGCAGGCAGAGAGGCAGACCGGAGGGACAGAGCCACACTGTCCTGCTGGAGATCAGGGACACCATCAGAAGCAGCGTAGATCTCCTCTCTCAGCTGGTACACTCTGACATACCATCCTCTAACAGAAAGCCCTTCCTCACCTACATCAACCAGACCCTCATGGACATATCCGAATCCCAGTACCAGGTGATAAAGGAGAGGATCACAGGTCTTCTGCACCACCCTCCAGGCCCAGCTGAACCTGCTCTGACCCACTCCAGGTCTGCTCCTCCACCCCAGGTGATGTCACAGCCCTTCCAAGGCTTTCCACAGGCCCTCACCTACCAAGACTATGGCTACCAGGAGTTCCAGCAGCAAGGAGCAAGGAGAGGGTGCAAGGAGAGTGGGAGAGGGGTCAGTACACACCGATGTCCCATCCTCCAACCGCAAGCCCTTCCTCACCTACGTCAACCAGACCCTCATGAACATGTCGGAAACACAGTACCAGGTGGTGAAGGACAGGATCACCGATCTTCTTCACAACCCCCCAGACCAAGCTGAACCTGCTCCCACCCAGTCCAGGCCTGCTCCTCCACCCCAAGTGATGTCACTGCCCTTCCAAGGCTTTCCACAGGCCCTCACCTACCAAGGCTACGGCTACCAGGAGCTCCAGCAGCACAGGCAGCCCTTCCCAGTCCAGGCACAGGTACATCGAACACCACCGGTGCCACCGATGCCAGCCATGCCACCGATGCCAGCTACGCCACAGATGCCACAGATGCCACCCATGCCACAGATGCCACCCACGCCGATGCCACCCACACCACAGATGCCACCGATGCCACATTGCCACCCATGCCTCACCTCGCTGAGCTGCAGACCAGACATCCCCACTACACTGCTCCTTCCTCCACCGCACAACCAAGCCCGGCCTCAGAAAATCTGTCATCGGTATTGGGGCTGACACCCCATGTCATGGAGGAAGGGGCTCTCAATATCACAGGACTGAGCCAGCTCTCTGAGAGCTTCCTCCACACACCATCCCCTGTTGTCCTCTCAGGGCCAGGCACCCCAATGGCGCCTCAGATCAGCACTCCAGCAGCAGCCACCTCCACAGCACCTGGACCCTTCACCCCTGAAACTGGGCACGCCTCAGAGTGACCAAGAAGAGTGCCAGAGACTGGGTGGCTACCTGTTGACTTTATTTTTGCTTTGGACATTTGACTTGGGTCATTTTTCTTTTACAGCTTGTTATTAATAAAGATTATATTTGCTTCACACACTTGCTTCATTTATTTTAGTCAATAAAATCTTGGTGGAAACTTTTAGAAATGGTTTAAGATAGCAGTGGGATGGGCAGGGATACCTTTGGGATAGGTAAGGATAGCTGTGGGATAGATGCAAGCATAGTGGGACTGTATGGTCCACCCTCCCAGGTGCCACACCTTTGGCCCTTTATTATCAATAACAATGTAATCATTCATCCACACATTTCAACATAAACACAACTCTTTATTAAATGCCCTGTTCATTGTAGGCCCACCCAACATACATGGCACAATCTCATCAGTGTTATGCGACAGCCTCAAGGAAGCATCCATTAAGCATCTATCATCCTGTCTTGCCACTCCACTGCTCCAGCTGGGGAGTTGCACCAGTGTCTCAGGAGGTTGCGCTGCTTCTTCCCTTCACGTGAAGCTCTGTAGGGGCCTTGCACATCCAGAGAGTCTATTAGGTTTCGCCCTTGCCTCCATTCACCAGGCTCCATGTCCCCATTGCCTTGTTGACAGTCCACAAGCCTGTTCTACAACACTGGGTAGCGGGTGCGCATGAGATTGTGCAGAATGCAGCAAGCTTCCACGATGTTCCTCACGGTCTCTGGCTGATGCTGCATGGTGGTGAGAAGTACCTGGAACCTGTTGGCCAGGATGCCAAAGATGTTCTCCACCACCCATCTTGTCCTGGACAGCCTGTAGTTGAAGATCCTCTCTTCACAGGTGAGGCATCTGGAAGTGTAGGGCTTCATGAGGTAGGTTCTGAGGAAGAAGGTGTCACCCCCCCACAATGAAGTAGGGCACATCTTGTGTGTCGTTGGGCAGGGGGTCTGGATCTGGGAAGCCCATGATGAGGTTGCGTTCCAGCCCCTCCTTGAGGTGACTGTCGTTGTATACCTGGGCATCTGAAGATGAGCCGTTGCCTGAAGCATCGATGTACATGAACTTGTAGTCAGCATTGACCATGGAGAAGAGGATGATGCTGAAGAAGCCGTTGTAGTTGAAATAAGTAGAGTCTGACTTGACTGGAGCTTTGCAGGCCATATGCTTCCCATCTATGACTCCAACGGTGTGGGGGAAGTTCCACTTCTGATACCACTGCTCTGCAACTTTCTTCCAGCCTTCTTCAGTGGAGGGGCACTGGAGGAGCTCCTCCAGGTATTCTTCGATGATGGCCTGCACCACTTCTCTGACCACAATGCTGATGGTGTTGTGTGGCACCCTCCAGCCGTACTGCATGCTCCTGTACGTGGTCCCTGAGGCCAGGTGGCGCAGAGTCAGTGCCACCTTGAGCCCAGGGTCCAGGCTGGGCCGGAAGTTGGTGCTCTGCTTGGTCAACCTGGGTCTCAGCCGCTCCACAACTTCGTCAAACATGGCTGGTGACATCCTCATGAAGTTCTGGAATGCACGAGGGTCTTCGTTCCTCAGCTCCACCATCAGCTTGTTGTACAGTCTGTACTCTGCTCTTCTGGCGATCCATCTTCGGACCCAGACACTTCTTGGCCACCTTCTTTCTTCGTGTAGAACAGGTGAAAGAGCCTGTAGATGGCTTCACACTGTTGTAGAATGATGGTGGCTACCAAAAGGAGTGTGTTACGATCCATGGTGGAGATGACTGGATGCTGTGGAAGAGCAAGAGCCAGATGAAGGCTGAAAAGGTCTGCACAGCAGGGCTACTGGACTGAAAGTGAGATCCAGGTGAGTTCCTCCCCCTTTTTATAGGAAATATAGGTTTTCCGCTCGGTGTCCCTTTGCATCCTCTAGGCATCCTGCAGACATCCTAAATATCCAAGATAGGTCCCCTCTGTGAACGTTTTTTCCGTTTTAATGCTTTGTATGCGAGCTGCATCCGCTTTCATCCTTTCTCCGTCTGTGCTACTAACGCTTTGTGTCCATTCCGCGTCCATTTCGCTTCGTCTCTGTGTCTGTTTTCCGCTGGAGCGGATTTGAGTTGCGCAGATGTGCAGCGGATGCCTAGAGGATATAGCGGACGCGTAACGGATGACGACGGATGTTGAACGGATGTTCCCCATATGCGTTGCGGATGCAAAACGGACGCGTTGGATACATTTTCCGCTCAAAAAGTTTTGAGCAGCTCAAAACTTTTTGAGCGGATGAAATGTCAGTAGACAGATGCTGGACGGATAGAGAGGATAAAAAATGGAGGCAGTGAGTACAGAACAGAAGCATCGCGTTAACCAACGGATGTCAAGTGTTTCTCTCTGTTTTACATCCTCTTTCCATCCGTTGGTGCAGTGTGACATGGGCTTTATAATACATGGCAGCCCCAAAGAACTCTGAGAGGCTAACAACATAAAATTAAAACTCAAATAGGAACAATATAAACAACAAAAAAGTAAACCCACCACTAAAACATATCTGTGATGGATGTTTAAGATCAGCAAGATCTTAAAGATCAGCAAGACTGAAGGTGATTTGAACCGTGCTACTTTTAATTGTTTTCTAAAATTAAAACAATTTCATAAGGTTGGCTAGTTCTGAAGGAAGGCGTGTTAGGATCATGGAGTGTGTTTGGTCCATGCTGTATTATCCTGACATGGACCAATGTTTTTGTCATACTTATTACATAATGCATCTTTCCCCAACGTAATGGAATACAGATTTATACTTCTTAAGCTTTTTACCAATTATAATTATTTATATTATTACAATATACACTGAAAACAAAATTTGGCTAGGATATTCAGTTTCTGAATGTTGACATTTACCAAATTTCATTTGTCCAAGTACATATATGTAGTAGTAATTTGTAATAAATATGAATATTTTACAACTGTTTTGTCTTTTCCAGTGCAAAATCTACAATAAAATGCAAATTGTCGCAAAGTAGACAAAGCGAAGAAAGTATGTGTAACTTTAAAGTTTCTAGCCTATAAAAATCAGAGTTTATGCCATTGAAGAAAACTATATTTTACTGGCTATAAAATAGAAAGTAAACGACAACATTGTTTTATTTGATAATATTAAATAATTTGCTGAATAACATTTATGCTACGAGATGCAGAAATTTATTGCTAAATAATGTTTTGGTACTTATAAAGAAGCAACTGCACCTATACGTCTTTGATTTTAGAGGTTCCTGTTGAGCCTTGGAAGATTGAACTGAGGGAACACTGAATATTTAATGCTCACAGGTTTCTTTCTTTTAAAAAAATGAAGACATAAATCCATACAACAGATAGTCTGCCTGATGAAACATTCTGTGATAATAAGTCTTACCAAAACATGAAAGAGCGAGGGGAATGGTCTAACTATTGAAGATTCAGCAATTAATTTTAAAACCTAAAACTCCCAACTTCTAAATGTTTTATTAACATTGTCTGAGAATTATTTATCAAACAGATTTTCAGAGGAATCAGGAAAAAGAAAAAGCCAGAAACCATTAAAACCAAAGTCAGTTTTTTGGAAGAGAGAAAGCATGAATAAATAAGACATACAGAACAAAAAATAGCAAAAGTTTTTCCTTTTCTTAGGGAGAAGTGGAAAACCCGACACTCATAAAGGGTGAAATCTTGAAAAGTTCCTCATGAATAAATGTATTGTCTAGGAAAGATATTCCCATAACACTCTACCACATGATGGCAGTGTTACTTCAACAGAAATCCAACCCATGAAGATAGGCTATCCTACATAGGACAGGTACAACCTTACTGTCAAAGGGTAAATTTAATGCAGGAGTGGGCAACTATGGCAGTTTTCCTTTTATGCTGTCTTGGGAATTCTGGGATTTGACGTCCACAGGTCATAAAGTTGGCATAGGTTGTCTGCCCCTGCTTCAATGTATCAGCTAATTCAGCACCGTGAACTGTCCAACTTTTGCTATTGGCACCAGAATCCAAATGAACGACTATGATATTAAATTTTATGCTATTGTGACATATATGCAAGACAATTATTTATTTATTGAACCAAAATTAAAATGACTGTGCCACTACTAGAAAAAACGCTGTTAAAAGGGTAAATAGCATAACAAACAAAATTATAAAATGATAATTTGACCATTCAAAGTTTAATCGGCAGGAAATTTGAAATTACAAAAGAATAAGTAACTCTAGAAGCTATGAAAAACTAAGTTGCAGTTACACTTAGGCCCAGGAAATGAACATGGAATGACAGAAATACTTCTCACAGTACTCAATAGCAGGAGTACACCTCATCTAAAAGAAACTTCCATGTTTTATCATTTCATTAAGTGATCACTGAAGAATAATCACCAGAAGATAAGATGCTTTATTATAAGACATACATGCAAAGAAAAAAACCCACACATTGGCTTTCTAACATTCAAACTTTCTGAGAGGAAACATTTACCAAATTATTTAATGGATATACAGCAATTTGGGCTCCAAACTGAACATAGGTTGCATGGGTACCTTATTGCTTTCAAATATTTTATTAAAAAGTTCTCCTCCAACATTACTCAATTGTTTGACACATCAGGATCAAACCAACAGAACAACTTTAGTCTCCTGAAATGCCTTGTCCCTTTTAACACCTTTGTACACAAAGAAGAGTAATTTTTACTTTAGAATAAATTACAGTTCTTTAATTTGTTTGTATAATTTGTAATTTCAGATACATTTATCAGAAGACCTCAAAATTACTGTACATCTTTCCAAACTTGTGAGTAAAAATTCTATTCTCAGATGTAAGGGCTAAAATTAAGTATGGAATATACTAAATAAATTTTAAAATAATAGTAACAAATAATAATGGCAGTAATCACAGAATAAACAAGATACAGCTAAGACATTTAAAGAAAAAGCTCCATTTTGTTTTTTGTTTTTTTTATTAAAAAGGCTTTTTATTTTTATATTTTACACATCTCTTCACGTGAGCAACGTGATTCCAGATTACAACATTTATACATAGTCATACTTACATTTCCAACTTTATTTAATATCACATTGAATTATTATCCACTCCCCTAATCTTTAAATAAATTTCCATTTCATATTTTAATTCATTAATTCAATATCAAAATCATTTCCCCACATATATTTCCAATTCATTATCCCCTATTATTTCCATTTTCAGCTTACCACCTATTTTATTTTGCCTTATACATTATTATCTTCATTAATTAACTCAAGACCAACATATAATAAACACACACACACAAAATTTAAAATAAAATTAATGTATTTAGGATCCACATGGTATATTCCTCTATCTACAATATATCTTATATTTATTGCAACACTATTCATATAACCATTTCATATTTTTTCTTTAACATCTCTTACTTCATCTTCACTTTTCACATATATAGTTATAAAATATTCTTAGGGTAATTACCAATACATTTTGAGTTTCAAATTTCCCCATTCTAAATTCCTAATAAAAAATACCCAAATACATTACCATGTGGCATCCCCCTTTTATGTCATATCTATCCCTTATTTCTAAATCTCTCAGCCTTGTCATTTCTCTTGGTTTTAACTAGCTTTCCCTTTTCTAAATTTTTCCAATCTTTCCTTTTTATTTCTATCTGCCAATCACCCATCTTCTCCCCCACCATTTCCTGTTCTCTTTCCTTCTTGTAGAATTTCTTCTTCTGTTGTTTAATCCTGGGAGCGTTTTCTCTTTTCTTTATTTAGTCTATCATCAGTGTCATAGTTTTAGTTCCTTTAATGTCTTTTGGTAATATTTCTTGTTTTCCATTCTGAGTCACTTTCCTCTTCCTTTAACTCCTCCTCTGAAATTTCTTTGTTCTTGTATGGACTGCATTGTCATTACTTTTTTTGCCAGTATGTGCAATAATTCCCTTCCTTCTTTCAGCATTTCTCTCACAATTTGCAATTCCAACTCAAAGTCTTTGCTTATTTCTTCCATTTTTTTTGTTAATCAGTTGAGTTATTAAAATTCAAAACCTTTTGTTGCGATCTTTACCAAAAGTCTCCTTTTGTCTTTATTTCCCTTATTAATTCTTCTCTCTATCACAATCAGCACCTAACAGTCCCAAGAAATTGCATTTGTGTATCCCCTTAGTACAGTTTCTCCCTCCCCCCTTTTTAAGTTTCCGGGGTTCTTGCTATTTTATTAATTTTTTATCTCATAACAATTATAAGACCAATGATTTTCCATAAAATTCTAAAGGAAAACAGTCTTTAACCATTAGATGGCGCTATATCACTTTCCACTTTTCAAAGTTATTTTCTTTTCTCAATTGTATTAATGTTAATTTTCAATCATTTCCACTATTAGCTTTCTTAAAAATAGTCAATTCCAAGCAAGTCCAGCATTTTGTCCAATGCCTAATTAATGCCAAATTATATATATTTAGTCTCTAATTTTCTTGTAGCTTTTTATACTCCAATTTTGTTTACCTTATCTTTTCCTCTTATTTTCTGCCGCTATGATACTCTAAAGCAAGGGCTCTTTCTTTCTGCTTCTCGGGGTTATTAAGAAAAAAATCAAGTTCTTTTGTCTGATTACACGTCGCTCATCACTTCACGACTCCAATGCATGCTTAGGTCCTGGCAGCTTTCCGTCTTCAGGGCAGCCATTGAACTGCTGTTTCTCCTTGTCTTCCAGGGGAGCAATACCTAGCTAGGGAGGGGAGATGTGGCTCCCCTCGACCCAGCTGGTGGTCTCACCCTCTTCCCCCATCCGTCCGAGATAGGTCAGATGGTTCAGTCCCACAGGGACCCTTCCAACAAGGTAAACACGGATCAAAGCCGCACACGATCACGATCTCTGATCCTTCTTCGATCGAAACACCACCAGAAGTTCAAGCTCCATTTTGTTGAAATAACAATTACAGTGCGTCATAACACAAAGGGCAAAGATGTTGGTATTAAACTTATTCTCTAATTCCCTAGGTCCCTGCATCGTGTCTATATTAATAATTATCTTCAATAACATACCTGTTATCCATATCTTTAAAGATCTATGTAAAACAACAATTTTTTTAATCCAATATATTTGATCAAAATTCCATTTTAAAAGAAGATTTTCATTGAATTAGTCTGTACTGTATTTCCTTTCTCTTTTAAAAATTGTTTAGAAAAATCTATATTGAAAAACACAATTTAATTTATTCCATTTACAGGTCCCTATTCACAAACATACAAAAAACACAAGAGCAATTTTCATCTCTGCTGAGATTTATTTAAGCCAGGAAAAAGTCAAGCACTAAATGAGATTTATAGATATTATATGGCCCCTAACTCATAAATTTATAACATAGTGAAACAACCAAAGTCTTTTGCAAATCAAACAAGGTCTGGAAAGAATTAGTTAAAAAAACTCTAGTTTACTTGTTTCTCTATAGATTTAAGTCATAGCCACCCAAATCACACAACAACACCAGAGATTGTGAGCACTATTCCCTATTGTAATTATTAAAATCCACCATTAACTTTTTCCTCTGAAATCATAATTTATTTTACAGATGTTTATATTTTGTTTAGGGGAGGAAAGCCCATAGAGTTTTATTCCACATCAAATTTAAATGGCATTCAAAACTGCTACATATGCATTTAATTTCAGTTTTTAGAAGAAAGTCCACATTCATATTACATGGATGCAAACTATATCACAGACCAGATAAGCAATGGGACTTCTATTGTGTAACTGTCATTAGAAGTCAGAATCAAAGCGAAGGTGGAGGGAATCAGGAGTCTTTCCCCACTCCCCTCAGTTTCATTGTAGGGAGTAATAAGTATTTGAACTTCAAATCGTATTTCTCTATATACAAATTCTAAATTACATGAAGTAGAGCAGGGGTGTCAAAATGGATTTTTTCAAGGGCCAGATCAGCATTGTAATTTGTCCTCTGAGGGCCAGCCGGTGGGGGGGCAGGGGAGGAGATGGGATGGACAGCCTCCTGCAGCATCCTGCTGGCCAAAATAGGGCATCCTGCTGGCCAAAATAGGACCCATGGGACCCCCGCACCCCATTTTTGCTAGCAGAG
>BLBF01000010.1:31637734-31650655 GCA_015471245.1 Laticauda colubrina | reverse complement strand
AATTAACCAAGAAGAAAATTATAACCAGCCACATAAGCAAAGAAATCCAACAGATGATCATCCCAAGAGAAAAATCTTCTAGATGCCCCAAATTATACGGCCTCCCAAAAATACACAAAGAAGGCATACCTCTCAGACCCATAGTCAGCTCCATAGGAGCACCATTACAAAACCTAGCTAAATACTTAGCAAAACAACTACAGCCCCATGCTGAAACCGCAGCTTCATATGTAAAAAACTCATACCACTTCTTAGAAATGATCAAAGATCTACACGTAGAACAAGAAGATCTGCTTGTAAGTTTTGACGTGGTTTCACTATTCACTCAAGTCCCAATAAAAGAAACTCTTGAAATCATCAAAAATAAATACCAACCAGCCAAAGACCTCATGGAACTAACAGAACACTGCCTAACCAACACATATTTCATATACAAAGGACAAAGATACAAGCAAATTGAAGGAGCCCCTATGGGATCACCACTGTCACCCGTCATTGCAAACCTGTTCATGGAAGAATTCGAATCCAGAGCCCTGGCTAATGCCACCCACAAACCCAAACTATGGCTAAGATACATCGATGACACATTTGTGATTTGGCCCCATGGAAAAGAAAACCTAAACAATTTCCTAACACACCTAAACAACACACACCCCAAAATCAAGTTCACCATGGAAACGGAAATAAACAAACAACTACCATTCCTAGATGTACTAATCTACAAAAGAACAGATGGCACACTGGGACACACCATATACCAAAAGAAAACACACACCAACCGCTACCTCAACGCCCAATCCCACCACCACCCAGCACAGATAAATTCTGTAGCGAAAACCCTAATTACCAGAACCAAATGCCTGGCAGATAAGACACATATAAAGACTGAACTATGCACCCTGACTGAAGTATTGACAGCCAATGGCTTCCACAAAAACAAAATCACCAACTTGATCCACAAAAACACACCAAGACATAACAGAGACCTAGAAGACCAACAGATCTATGGAACAGCTGTCTTGCCCTACATAAGAGGTACCACAGATAAAATCAGTAAGATACTACACAGGCATCACATCAAGACTGCCTTCAAAACAGACAAAAAAATAGCAGCCATCCTGAGGAACCCCAAAGACAAAATTGACCTGGAAAACCAAGGCATATACGAAATTCCCTGTACATCATACCCGGCCACATCCATTGGACAGACCAATAGAAGAATAAGTACCCGCCTAGAGGAACACAAAAATGCAGTAAAAAAGCTGGAACACACCTCCTCACTAGTCCAACACATGAAAACCACAGGTCACAACATCAACTTCAATGGCACTAAAACCCTGGCCACTATAGAAAACCCCAGGCACAGAATCATCAGAGAAGCCATAGAGATTGAAAAAAGACCTGACAGCATGAATAGAAGAGATGATTCCACCAGACTGTCAATCATTTGGAAGCCTGCACTCTCAAATAGAAAGATCTCCATGCCACAAGCCAGGCAAACACCTGGGCAAAAACAGACTCCCTCTGATACCTCCAACCCAAACACCCCCCCACCAGGCACCCAGGTGAAACCCAGCTTGCTAATGAAGAGCAGCCGTCCCTTCACACGGAGCCAAGCTGCACTAAAGGCCTCCAACACAAGAACAGACTGTTGCCAGCCAATCAAAGCCACAAAACAGACAGAAGAAACCAGGAACACCAATCAATCAAACTCCAAGTCCAATGAAACAGGTCCAGGCTCCCAGCCAATCAGAATGAACCAGCCTCAAATTTAAAACCAGGAGCTGTAAGACCCATATCCATACAGAAGCCTGAAGATGGCAGATGAGATTCTGCTGAAACGTTGCTACAACTTTAACAGAACTACAATGACGTGGGATAATACCCGAAGGAAGCTGAACAGCACATATATATATATATATATATTTTGCACAACGAAAAGATGTGAATATAAACTTTGTCCTCATTGATTGGTCGCTACTGGTTGGATGGCTCGTATATCCAGTAGATGTTGGACAGCGGAATCCATGAGATTATGCTTGACCGGGTCTCTGGAAGGAGGGTATGACATGAAGGAATCTGGGGAAGTGGACCTAACCTCCAGCGCAAGGCCAAATCTAACCATATCTCTGACCCAGGTGTCAGAGGTAGTGGAGTCCCATCGGTCAGCGAATAACTTAAAAGGCTTCCGTCAATGGAAATTGGGTCCCGGGAGTTATCTTGGTCGCTGGAAGGGCCTGCTCCCGGATAGGATCTTTTGGATTGACCATCCCCTCTACCTCCGTCCACTGAGACGGACCTATCTGGTTGTTGTCCTGGTCTAACTGCTGGGAGACTCTGGTACCTGGAAGAGAAGGATCCCGGATAGAAAGATCGAAAAAGATCCCCTCTGAAAGGACTGGGAGCTTCTAGAATCTGACTTCCCAAAAAAGGGAAGGGAGAATTTTCTTCTTGTTGCATGTTTCAATTAGTAGCAGATCCAGGGAAGGTCCAAGCAATCTATCTACTACAATGAGAGATGATGGATTTGTTTTTGAAGTCGGCTTGCCAGTGTCTTAACCATAGCAAGCAATGCACTGTGACATGCGAGGTAATGGCCCTTGCTGAAAACTTGACTGCGTGATAGGTAGCATCGGCAGAGAATTCAGCAGCTGCCGTAAGTTTGGCGATGTCTTGGTGTGCCTGATGTTAGAAGAAGAAACATGTTGTTTTAAAAGACGAAGCCATCTAAGAGGTGACCACGTGAAGGAGGCGGATCTGATAGCCCACGCATCAGACTGATGAGCTCTGCGTAGGGCTAGCTCGACCCGTTTTTCCTCCAGCTTTAAGGCCTCCAGTGCCTCACTGGGAATAGAGGGGGACACTAAAGCCACTATAGGCTCATCTACCTCGGGAGTCCCCAGTAACTTTGCAAATTCAGGGTCCAAGTTGAAGTATTTCCTATCCTGTCCAGTTGGGGAGGTATATACCGCTGCAGAAGCCCACTGCTTCTGCACCTGGTCCGAAATATGGGTGGGACTGGAATTACCTCTGCTTCAACTACCAGTTGGTTGAAGGTCATGTCCTCTGCTCCTTCTCCTGAAGGGTTAAGTGTGTCAGAAGGTTTTTGGCTTGTTTAGGCCTGCAATATTCTTTGCTTTAAACAAGAGGGATTTGAAAAGCTGTGGCCGAAATAAGCCTGCAAAAGCAGGCTGGTCAGGAATAAGACCTTCATCCTCAGACATTTCCCCTTCTAAGGGGTCTACCTCTGACAGGGGCTCACTATCGTGAATTGATCCCACTTCAGACTCAGCCATTTGAAAGATTTTATCTACTATCTCCTCCTCCTCCGGCCCTTGGAGAGGGGTCTTCCCCTGTAAATGTACCTGGGACTGATGTTGTTCCGACCTGGTCAGTGACCTCAGAGGTTGAGGCTCTTGGTCAGTATCTATAGGGTAAGGTCTGGACATGACCGCGTGTTGAAACCCTGCTGCAATCCCTTGGCGAATAGCCATTTCCATCCAGGCTTTCATCCTTTCTGGAACTTCCTCAATGAATCTGTCACCCTGGTGAAGACCAGCGGCTGTCGGAGTGAATGTGGCTGCAGGGGCCCGTCTGGTTGGTGTTCCAGACACTTGAGCCTGTCGTCCTTGTGGAGTTAAGCTGCACCTGGATGAAAGGGAGAGATCTAGAGGAGGAGGAGGGTGTGAAAAAACTGATGGACTGGAAGAGGGGGCACCCTGAGATACAGCATGGACCTTTCGAGAATGCCTATCTATTTGCTTTTGTAAGGCCTCATGGCACCTTAAGGCGTCCCTTTCTGAGACTTTAGAATTTTCACTGTGTTTTGATTTGGCTTTTATCTTCAAGCAAGGTGCCTGAGAGGTGCTACCATCTGCCATTTTGATTAAAATTAGAATAACAGTAATTGAATATAATCTGTGTACAAGGTGGTTGGCACGCCCAGAGTCCGATCTGAGTCAAAAACGGTTGCCCTGATAAAGTACTTATTGCCCCCTTTTATTTTATATTTTACTTTATTATTTTTATTTTACTGGTGTCTCTCTCTATATATATAATAAGTCGTATCTCAGTAATAATATTTTATTGAAAATTAAAATATTATACTGTTAAGTAGTTTGTTACCATGAGCGATTATTATGATTGTAATAATTATTACAATATTATTGCTATAATTGCTTTGTAATTGCTCCTATGAGTAGTGATATATATGTATATTCCAATATTAATAATAGAACAACCAATATTAATGAGTAATCCAATTAGCCAAATAGCGAACGCCTAAGGCCTGGATTGATGATTGTAAGGCCCTTCAGCAGCTTCCCTGCAGAGGCGGACACTGGCCTAGGTGCTTGCTGCTGTGCCACTGAGAATAAGGCTGTGATAGTTAAGCCAACAATTTTAAAAGCGAATTAATTATCCTCGAGTGCAGGTAGCCAAAACGAGGGTAAAACAACTCTCAGAATCCTGAAGGAATTCTGTTGCTTCGAGCAGAAAATACCTCACACAGCTCAGGAAAGACAGACAAGGTACACAGCCACGAGGTGGCACTCAAGATGGCCTCCAGCAGTTAAAGTCTTTTCGCGCGCTTCTCAGCAGCAGCTTCCCGCCTTGCAAACTAATCCAGAGCTCAAATGAAGCCTGAGCTCTCAAATCAACAGAAACGGCGGAGAAGAAAGGGGAATTAATCCTAATTAACTTCCCCATTGAAGAAAACGGCGTTCGGAGGGGGGATAAAGGCGATACGACTTTTAAAACGAAATATCAAGCCTCTAGCAAGCAAATGGAATAAAGACACAGCGGCAATCAAAACTGGCAGAGGTAAGAAAATTTTATCTGTGGGGAGGTGGAGCAGAGCAGCTCCAAAAGCCTCCCATCACTTTTTTTTTTGGGGGGGGGGCGCAAACAACGCTTCCCTTAAACCGGACTCTCAGACTGATAAGGACTGAAGGCTAAAGATAAAGGAAAAAACCAAAGGAAAATCAGATTACAATCAAACCTGCTAATATTCCTGTTTCAGTCAAGGAAGTATCCAAAGCACTGCCTGTCTCGCATGAGGCTGAGCAAAAACTGGGGAACGCTGAGGAGGAGTCACGTGGTGGAGGAGGAGCATTCCACAAATCAAGCTCAGCCTGTGAATGCAGAGACTAAGCACCTCCCACTACTGGATGCTGTGAACAGCTCATAGAAGAACTATTACATTACTGTCTGCTTCAGAATTTAACAGCACCGCCTAAATTGGCTATTCTGATATAATTGTTTTGATTTATATGATTATATCACCTCTTCTCCTAAAACAGCCCTTTTTCCAAATGTTGAGGGAGGGTGTATCATACATTTGTCAACTCTTCCATTCTCAAGGACAGAAAATGAACGTCTGGCTCAAAATAATCAGCATCTCTTTCATTGCTAATTTGAACTTGAACCATTTCACTGTAAAACCATTTATTATAGAGCGATAAAAGATAAGTCTTGCTTATTTGGATTCCATCATTATCTATTTATGCATCTAATGCAAGGTTTACTTATTATGCTTATCCCTAGTTTTCTTGCCACAATTTAGAGCCTCTCACTAAAGATATAAAGAAGCCAATAAGAGATCTATAGTACAAATGAATTAAAATGCACAATCATAAAAAAGGTAATATCATGAAAGAACATACAAACAAACAATAAATAAGAGAGAAAAGTATCACTTCTATGCCTTTGGGAGTGAATACTTACATTAAATTTAAACATGTATTTTCTTGGGACTAATGCTTATCTTTTACACTTCTTTTTGATATAATATTTATAGATGTTCTTAAACTTCCTTAGACTTCTATTTTAAATTAAACACGTCTGGTTCCTTTAATCATTCCTCAATGGTTTGATTTCTAGAGTCTAGAATGAACTACTCCTGGACTTCTCTACATTGTTTTAAAAGCATGGTGCTTAGTACTGGATTAGCACTGGAAGTGATCTTATCAGTGAAGAATACAGGTGGTCCTCGGCTTACAACCCCAAATGAGCCCAACATTTGTGTTGTTTAAGTGATGCATTTGTTAAGTGAGTTTTGCCCTATTTTACGACCTTTCTTGCACAATTGTTAAGTGAATCACTGGAGGTGTTAAGTTAGTAACCTGGTTGTTAAGTGAATCTGGCTTCCTCATTCATTTTGCTTTGTTCAAAAGGTGATCACATGACCTTGGATGGGATACAGCAACAATCATAAGTATAAACCACTTGCCAAGCATCTAAATTTTGATTACATGATCATAGGGAGGCTGCAAAGGTCATAATTGTGAAAAACGGTCATAAGTCACTTTTTTCCTATGCCGTTGTAACTTTGAATGGTCATTAAATGAAGTGTTGTAAGTTGAAGACTACTTGTATCATGATATTATCTCTTTTGCTCTGGGCACTATTAAAGCAGCTCACAATTGCATTGGCCCTTTCAATTGCTACATGATACTGCTTATTCATGTTCAGTTCATTCAGCTCAACTTAAGAATGTAGTTCACTAGTACTTCTAGATACTGCACTTATCTATACATTTGATTTTCCCCTCCTTCCACTCACATGCAGGACACTATGACACAGTGGAAAGTTATCCTGATGGATCTGGTGTAATATATTCAAGCCTATCAAAATCATTTGGAAATAACATTTATTCCTTGAAGATAATTACTTAATTCCCCTAGATGGATATCACCTGTAAATCTATGTGGCTATTCATAATTATCCTACTTATTGTATTATGAGGAAGAGATAATGGAATATATATGTAACTAATATGAATATCCAATATAATATGCCCTTGTTTTTAAAAAAAATTAAAAAGGAACATTGTTAAGCCTGGGTTCCCCAACCAGGGTTAGGTAGACAAGCTAAACAGAATGTGCAGCGTTAGTCAGATAGGCACACAGATAAATGAGTGAGCTAAGTTTGTATGTTTATTAATATACAGTAAAAATAACAGATACGCTTGTGCTATCAAGAATATATTTTATTCCAGTATAAGTTTATGGCATAGTCAAAAACAGTCCTATATTCATTTACCATGTAGTCAGTCCATTCAGGGATATTCAGTTAGCAAAGTCCATGTAGAATATCCTATTGTCAGTTCACATAAATCAGTCCCTTGCAGTCTTGCTTCCAAGCAGTAATCAGGGATCATCAAAGCCAGAGAGAGAGAGAGAGCAAGCTGTAGCCTTGCTACTTTTATATGGTTTTCATAACCACACCCACAGTTGCTATTTTACAGTTGAAGCTGCATACACTAACTATGATTTATAGTTAGTATTTCACCTAAAACAGTTAGGGTGAACAATGTTATCCCTAACAAACATTTATACAGAAACATAAGAAATTCCATGAAAAGTCCTATGAGGAAACTCATATTGAACAACAGACACTGAGCAATTCAATTTCTGACACTGCCTGATGCTATTTAGACAACCAATAAACCCACATAATCCAACAGCATTCATTTGTTTAAAGCTTATAGATCACTTCAGAATCAAACTTTCCAAGGGACCTTCCAATGTATAAAAGCAGTAATGTACTGAAACGTGATGAAGGTGAGAAGTAACAATACTACTGGCAAACAATCATACAAATAATAATAAAAGCATGTCAAGCTTTTTTGAATACTGTCACTTACTGTGACAGTAAGTTGTATTGTGTTCATTAAAAGCTTGCACAAACCACATGAAAAACAGTTGTACTAGTTTCAATTTATATTCCAACTCAGCAACCACCATCACAATGAATGCAGACTTGGGATTCAAAACATATAGTCCCCTGTATGAAAAAAAAAATGGTCAAATTGAAGTGGGAAAATTGGAATTCTAAAATATGCTTTTAATTTTCCACTTCTTAATTTATGTTTGTAAGTTTCTACTAATCCTTGATGGCGGAGTGGTTAGAGTGCAGTACTGTAAGCTACTCCTACTGCAATTTAGCAGATCGAATTCCACCAGGCTCAAGATTGACTCAGCCTTCCATCCTTCCGAGGTGGGTAAAATGAGGACCCAAACTACTGGGGGCAATATGCTGACTCTGTAAACCGCTTTGAGAGGGCTGTAAAGCACTATAATGTAGTATATAAGTCTAAGTGCTATTGCTATTGCTATTATCAAAAAAATAGTCCTATTATGAGAAGAACAATTTATAGAGGGAAAAAAGACATAACAAAAATTTAAGAGACAGAATTTGTTTTCATCCTCTTGAGCAATTCTCACTGATAAGAATGAATACTAATCTTTTCACAGCACCGAGGGCCTCCTTATCTGAGAATTGGTGCACAGATATAAGAAAGTGACTTAGAAAGAAAATAAACCTTCTCTGTTACTAAGCTATTTTCTCAGCTTTCTGGCATTCATGAATTAAGACTGACTAATAATCGCCTGTTTTTTCTCCTTTCCTCCCACTCCTGCACCCTGGATTCCAACTGGAACAGTTTACTAACCTAAAACAAAAGCTACATTAGCAGGATGGGGGAACATAGTAAAGACTTATATTACAACCATGGCATTTTCACTCTGTAAATGCAAAGATTGTCTCATTACAACCATGTAATCCATACTCTTGAATATGACATGTGATATAGAATTATGTGAAAAATTAAACTCACCCCACTGAAATTTTTCACTTTTTATTCTATTTCAATACAGAGGTATTTGATCTTCATTTCAACAATATCAGTAGATAAAGGATATGCTAGGAAGAAACCTCTGCTGTCCAAAAAGAGAATTAGGGCAAGGGTATTAGTTTACCCATGAACACCTTCCTAGGCACAGCCCAGCTAGAATGTCCTTTCAGAGAAACTGAATCTTTCAATGACTGTTAATCCAATGATTACTTTTGCTCACCAGGTAGTTAAAAAAATTTACAGGGAAAGATTACTGCTTGCCAAAAGAGAAAATGATTCCCCATCCAACCGGGAGCATACAACTAAAGTCTTCAGATTAGCCAGATAAAGGCCCACTCAGCTAAATATAATTCATCTGTTGGCCAACACATTTGAGAAAGACTGTTTCTTTCTAAACCACAAATTTGGAGAACAGAACACCAGCAATCCTGACTGCAAAATGTTCAAGGTTTTAAAGGCAGCAACCTGAACTTTGATTTGGAAATAGAACAGTGAAGCCGTGGTAATAATGGAATCAACTGTCTTATCATAGCATTCTGGAAATGCTGAAATTTCCAGGCGGTTTTCCAAAGACCTTATAGAAGCATTTCCGAACACCTTGCCAAAAAGCAAGGCTCTTGCAGTCAAAAGAGAAATCCTATTATATACTCTTTCCAACATGCAAGAGTTCTGCAGAGGGTGGGTAGGTGGAGGCATACAACTTTATCAGTTTGTAATAAATATTCCAAATGCTGCAAAAATAATAATAAAAATAAGATCTTTTCCATCTTGAGAGATTTGGAACATTTTATAACCATCTGAAATAATATATTTTCATTATAAAATCCATCTATATTTTAAAAAGGGAAGGCATGGTATCTGGTTTCGAACAAATATCTGCCTACACACCTTGTTTCCTCTACACCACTAGGAAAAAGCATGATGGTGCTAAATAAATACAGAGAAGCAAATAAACTTATTTTTTCACTCAATAAATGAAAATCATGGTGATCATAATAATTAGCAATCCATTTGAATTAAAGTGCACAAATCTGAAATGTATTTTCCGATCCAAATCCTAAAAACTATACAACCAGCAAGGCTTGCAGTGGGATTCCTACCAAATGTTAAACCATGGCAAGGTCACAAAATATTGTCATGCAAACACCTTGTTAATGTTACAACCATTGCAGGCACATCCATCAAATGAGATAATTTAGGACTTGTGTGCCAATTCCATTGGACTATTCCAATTTAAAGGTTTATGGACCATAGCCAATGCAGCCAAACTTTTTTTTTATGTGTTCAACACTTGCACATCCAAGAATGGCTTTAGAAGTTCATTGGTAACTGTGTGGTAGAAGTGTTACATTGATGGACCTTACTATGCCAATAAGTAATTATGCATGTGATCTTTCAGGATAGTTCCATGTGGTTCATATTGCAGTAGTCTGTATATGTGACTTGAGTGCAAGAAGGCACTCCATCCAGGAAAAGGCACAATTAGCACACTAGATGAATTTGAGCAAAGGTTCACCTGGACTTTGAGTAGCAGGTATGAGTGAAGGAAAACCAACTGCGAACCAAAATAGAAAATCTATTTCACCATGAATACCCAACTATATACAAGGTTGAGTTTCAAACTGTTCCTCCTTGTCCAGACTCCAATATCCTCAAGGCACTCAAACACAATTTGACAGTTGATTGATTAACCAGGTTAAGATGTGGAGTTAGATAGCATCAGCATACTATATCTAATTCCATGCCAATGAATGAACTCATCCAGTTTAACATAGATTTTTTTAAAACAAGGGGAACGAGAGCATCCAGTCCTGTGGTAGCCACAAACCATGGACTATGGATTCAATCTGTCCCCTCTTATCAATATCAGTTAGAACCAGCCATAGGGAAAGGAAGAAAAACACTGCAACTCCCAGTCTCAATTCCCATAGTTGATTGGAATGGGGAAGAAAGGCTTCAGCTTAAGCTCAACCAAACAAGTCAAAATGATTATGGGTTTCAGGATTCCCAAATTCTGTGGATTCTCTATCTGTGATAGTGTTATACTCAGACAGAATAGTACATCATTAAGGAGTATTCTTTTCTCTAGGCTGAAACAGCAGATGGCAGCCATGACCATAAATCCATATTGTGCCCATTTCTAGGTTGGGGAAATCCTGCTTATGATCACTAATACCCTGGTCATCTATATGGAGTATTTCAACATTCCCTTCCTTAGCCTCCTCCCACCATCATATTTGACTCCTTATTTTTGCCCCATTAAACAAGGATAAAAAATAACTGTTTTAAGTTCTGATATTGTACCAGTTAAGCTTGGATAAGAAATAATTAAATGTGAATATAATTACTTTAAAATATTTGTAAAGGTGTTATATGCTATAGATAGGAAAGCACTTTTGGAATGTTTTTCTGCAGAAAGTAACATCCCAATAAAAGATTCAGTTTAAAAGATTCTGATTAGTAAAAAAAATTCAAGCAATATAAGCCCCTTGACAATACTTTAGACCAGTCTGCTTGAAAAGCACTGGTCATTAAATAAAGTCTTTATGGCCAACTAAGAAGTAAAAAATTTGTATGTTCAGGAAGATGAAATACTGTACATCTTAACTCTATATAATCCATCCTAGAACATATAACAGCCTCCCCCCACTTCTGAAGCCTTGGGAATGGTCAGAAATACAATCAATTATAATGTTTAGATTCTCATATTTGAAAATAAACAACAGCTACCTCTACTTGGAAATATAGGCTATAATTCCAATAAATTTGGAGGCTGGGGAAAGGAAGCTCTGCAATACATATACATGTAGCAAAAGAATGTAACCAACTACTATGCACTTCAGAATAATTAATGTAAAAATAGATTACACTTCCCCATACAATGTAAACATGCTCATATTTTTCATCTAAGGGGCTGCCACAAAGAAGTGGGGGTCAACCTATTATCAAAAGCAAAACAAGAAGCCATGAATGGAAACTAATCAAGAAGTGAAGCAACCTTAAACTAAGAAGAAATGTCCTGACAGAACAATTAATCAGTGGAACAGCTTGCCTTCAGAAGTTGTAGTTGTTCCATCAGTGAAGGTGTTTAAGAAGAAACTGGATAATTACTTGTCTAAACTAGTATAGGATCTCCTGCTTGAGCAGGGAATTGGATCTCCAAGATCCCTTCCAGCTAACGTATACTAGAGAGAAAAAGGAAATCTAGCAATGTATGTATCAAATTCAACTTTCCTCAGAAACTGGTATAGGGAAATATAAAAGGAAAGAATATTAGGTCCATTGTCTTGAACTCCTGAAGAAAAGCTATGGTATAAATCTAATAGACAAATAAATAAATTTGATTTTTAAGTAGACTGATGCTGACGCTTATAGCAAGTGACAATTTTCAGTTTGGATGAATACAGAAATATTTATTTTTATTTTTAAAAGTATCCTAAATTTACCATGGAAAAGAAATTAGGATATAAATACCAACAGGCTGACTGGGGAGTAAACCTTTTTCTCTCACACACATGCACATATAAGCCTCACCCATTAGCCACAAGAGAAGGAATGGTTTGTGAGAAATTACTTCAAAAGCCTCAAATGACAGGCTTAGCAGCAGATCCCCTCAGCAAAATATTTAGTATATTGCAAAATGAATCTGAATTATCTCATGTATATTGCCTCATAAACAGCAGATGTTTATGTGTGAACCATAAATAGGATGTTTAAATACAAGATGAACAACAAAATCTTCAAAAGTTAATCAAAATTGAATCAGGTTAATCCTACACAAATCAAACACTAAATGAAGTGAAGAATCCAAATCAGCACTGAAGCCTCCACCATTTACTAACACTTCTGTATGTACAATATATTCCCTGCAATACATTTCTATCAGCTGAATGTAAATTAAAATTTGCCATTTCAAATCACTTGTCTGAAAAGTATATGACATCTCCGTTCATACACTTTCAATCCGAAAACCTTGAAGCTTCTAAAATGGATCAAACATCCCATTTACAAGCTGTCTATATTAATAATCTTTGTTAAGTTGGAGGAACCAACATTAATATACGAGCAATGCAGCCAGCAGCTATTTATCATTTTGCAGTTCTGTATTTTTTAAAAATCCATTGTTTGAAATTATGCAGTTCGTCAAATCTTCCCCATGGATAATTATTAAAACTGTGATTTTCATGTTTCAAAAATGTTGAATTAAAGCAAAGTGTTTGTGATACTTACTTTATAAATATATAAATATATAAATATATAAATATATAAATATATATATATATATA
>BLBF01000010.1:31603117-31637634 GCA_015471245.1 Laticauda colubrina | reverse complement strand
ACTATATAGATAGATAGATAGATAGATAGATAGATAGATAGATAGATAGATAGATAGACCCACATCCATACAGAAGCCTGATGATGGCAGATGAGATTCTGCTGAAACGTTGCTACAACTTTGAAAGCACTACAATGATGTGGGATAATACCCGAAGGAAGCTGAACAGCACACATGTAAGTACCCGCGAAAGCTTAAAAAAACAAATATATATATATATAAATAATCGATCTTTTTCCCCAAAATATAAATTAGTCTTTATTCCAAGGTATATATCTATGAAGGTGAACCTATGGCATGTGTGCCAGAAGTAGCACACAGAGCCACTTCTGCCAGCACACAAGGTCGCCTGGAAGAGCCCCACTGCGCATGCACATACACCTCCCACCAGCCGATTGTCAGGTATCTGCCGTGCATGTGCAGGGGAAATACGTGCATGCATGCACAGAGGCATGTGGCATGCAGGGGTTGCGTGTGCATGTGCAGAGGTACACACACAGGGGGGTCACATGAGTAGAGGTGGGGGGAATCATGCACGCATTGCATCATGGATGCAGGCATGTGAGTGTGCATACAAGCGCACACCTTTGGCACACAACATGGAAAAAGTTCACCATCACTGGCATATATTATTGAACTGCTTCCATAGTCATGCTGGACATGAAATAATTAACATCATTTACTGACCTGAAGAAGGATGATGATAATGATGATGATAAGAACAACCCAGGTCCTTGGGAAGGAATTGATAGTGGATAAAAATGCCAAATTCAATTTAAACATCTGGCTGAGTGTATAATCAACCACAATAATAGTTTTGAAATAATAGAATTGAAATAATTCAATTCCAGCGGATAGCAAATCAGCACCAATTCTACAAAATGCTTGAAAATAAGAAAGAGCTGACCACAAATAATAAAGTCTTCCAAGGAATAGACCTCAATATTCTAGAAAAGTTTAAAATATTACCTAAACAATGTATTTGATCATGAAGTCATAACACTTGGGGTATAAAAATTAAAAGAGGGGTTCATAAATTCAGAAATGTAACTGAGTAAAACATTTGGCCACAAAAAAATAAGAAACTAGAATTCATAACTTTACATAAGTTGCATAAATTCTCAAAACATATTAATATGGCTAATATAAAATGCAACCTACTATATTTAAAATATTGACTAAGGTTTAGCAAAGAAGAAAATAGTGATTTTTTTCAGCTCCTTCATACTACGTTGTTCTTTGATGAAAACTGAATTTCATGGTCAGAACAAGAGGTTCTTTGTAGCTCAAAAACATATTTAGGCTTGTCTCTTTTCCAGAGAAAACAGGGCAGTTTCTTGTTTCTAATCTTATCTCTTACTGAGTAAATAGACTGTCACCTTCTTCACTGCACTGCCAGCTTTGGGTCCTGATCAATTGGTCAGAAGATAGGAATAGATACATCAATCTTTACAAATGAACCTCAGAAGGAAACAATGTGAATTCTTCTTTCTTTTCTCGTGAAAAATCACAGCATATCTTAAAGATTATTTTACTCTTAATTATAATTACCTTAGGTAGAAAGGCAGAAATCACATTATTAAGGATAAAACTTTCACAATAAGAATTGTCCTGAACAATTGTCCTAAAATTGTTTTTAAAAGAAACCAATTCTTTGGAAGTGAAAAAGAAGATGATTTCACGAGGAAAAAAAACAGGTGGCACCCTTGTTCTGAATATAGCAGTTGATAGATCCACTGGAAAAACTTACTTATAGCACAAGAATTCTAAAGATTGGGTACAAATGTATGCATTAGTGACAACTTAACTGCTTAGCCACAATAAATGTATCAGTCTTTAATTCTGAGGGCAAAAAATTGTAATCATATGAAATCTATGTGTGCGTGCACGCATATATGTATAAATTGCATACACAGATGCAAAAATTGGCAAGTGACATTATTTCCTCTTTCCGTAAGTTTTAATTTTTCTTGCTCATTCTTGTTTCTCAAGGTCACAACAGAAATATTTAGCAGTAACCTTCAATTTTTTTGTATTTTTTGTGTGTTTTGGGATCTACTGAGCATGTTGACACCTTCTCCATCTCCCAAAGGCCATCTGTTGATTTACAGTTGCCCAGGATTCTGCAGCTATTCTGCTTTCCCATGAGGAGGAGGAGGGGGGAGGGGAGGAGGAGGAGGAAGAGAAGAAAGGTGGACCTTTGGCAGTCAGATTCCAGACCAGGGCAAAGAATGGCAACTGCTTGATTCCACTTGTGGATGAACTATGGAGAGAGTAAGTTTGGGGGAATGTCCTCCTTAATGCCACAGGAGCTTTTGGCGCAGGTAGTCCTTGACTTAAACCTGAATTACTTGCCTTAAGTAGTTGTGATTGTAAATTGAGGCAGCCACATGACCAGAAGTAATTTTATGGCCTTTTTTATGAAGGTTGTTAAGTGAACACTATGATCATTAAGTGAACCCATTCATTTGAATGGGTGCTGCAACTGAATTCAGTGCTGGATGCCAGAAACTAGCAAAAAAAAAAAAAAGCCCATAGCGAATTGTGGTCATGTGACTGTGGAACACTGTGTGACCACCGAAAATGCAGTGGTGTCATGGGGGAGGAGCTAACCATTTATGACTCTTGGGGGTGCTTTACAGGCCTTCCATAATTCCTTCACACCTATTCACATTATAAACTTGTTTGAACATATTTGAACTGAATATATGAACAGCACTGCCCTGTGAGATTAATCACTCTCTTTAAAAAAGATAAAACAATACAATTCAGTTTATCTATGTCTTCTGCAGGACAAGTGAAAGCATAGAAAAAACTTCTAGTAATTTTAAACAGGTTAAATGCTCAGGTAGTGACTCTTGTCAGAAAATGATACCAGTATTTATCTAGAAAGAAAAAAAAGACTAACAAACAAAATGAAAAAGAGCCTTCAAGTTTTAAATTTTGAGATCACTCAGTTAGGGAAGTTGTTAAGAAAAAAGTGACAGATGGAAAAAGAGGAAGTTCAAACTTAAGGCCAGCTATTTCAGCCATAATGCCTGAAGTTCAAATAAGTCCCATGCTGGAGACTGTAGACAAAACACATGAGTCGACAGTAGACAATGTTGTCAGCACTAGCAGTGAGAAACAAAGAATGTCTTGCATTCCTGTTTTCATTTAAGTAGTACAGAATATATTCACAGACACTCAGGATTGTGTGAATAACATGAAATGTTTTATATGTTAAAATGCAGTAAAGATAGGTTAAAAAAACCTGGAATAAATGAGAAGAGCTTTTTTTAAGTACAATACAGTTCCTATTTCAGAAAGAGTTTTCGGAATAAAAAGATGCTTTTTGGCAGGATCCATTTAGCTAATACACATATTAATTATTTGAGATATAACAATTAAAAAAGTAAATATTCCTACAACTCCAAGTCAATTCAGATTCATCTGCTTAAGTTTTTTAGTAGCAATATGGAAGATATTTGCTGCTGATTTCTTGTGGAACTTTAAAAAAAAAATTCTCACGAGAATATAGTCCTGGAATTACCAGGAAGTATTAACTGGACTTGCTCCCTTCTGAGCCCAGACAAGGTTGGTTACATGTTAGCATCTGCTGGGACAGGAGGTAATGTACCTAAAAGCATGTTATACAGAAGATAACAGGACCTGCTATGTTTCTGAACATAACTTTGATAAACAAAGGAGATGAAATCAAATCAATCACCATTTGCCAAGAGATCCCAATTATTACTTTTCAAGTAGAATAGGAATCATATAGGGTAATTTATGCAATGGAAGAATGAAGACTTATCAAAAGAGATTGCAGGCAAAACACAGCAAATCCCCTTCTCTTTAATTGCCAAGGCTGTATGCACATGATAACAGGCCTGAATAGATATGCAGCTGGTGTGTGTCTTGTGAAAAAGGAGGAGTTGTTGTATTTTGTCTTGGTTATGGGAAAAGCAGCCTTCCAGCTGTATAAATGGTACTTGGCTGTTCTCCATATAAATATTTCCACCTGGCCTCAATGGAGTAGGGAAACAGTTGGGGGCTATGGAAATGATGTAATTCCCAAAGCAGAGGCAGAGTTAAAGGCAGACAGTCCATCAATCAGAGCTCAGCAAGCCCTTGCACAAGATCTCTCAAATTACCACTTCACACCAAGAACCTGCTGAAAACATCCCCTTTTAACATCTGCTAATCAGATTGCTTCTCAGAAACCTGCTACAATTATACCTGTTATTGCGAAAGCAATGTGGAAAGTGGGATGAGGGAGGGGGGTGTTGCATGTCTACAGCTGGGCATTTAGTAAAACAGATGGACTGTATCTGAAGCAAGGGCTCTCTTTGAAGTCCAATTCTTAACCATGAGAATGAGACCTAAATGAAGCTGGCTGAAATGATGGCCTTGAACTAATCATCAATAGCTCATATGATACAGTCAACAGAAATGCAAGTAGTGCAATAGTTAAGAAGTTGGACTAGAGACCAAGGGAGAGTTGAAGCCTGAGGCATGAAATCTGGTTGTTGATTTTGGACAGTTGCTTTCTCTTGTCAGCACTGCTCGTCTCACAGGTTGGTTGCTGTGGGGAAAACAGGAAGAAGGGGTATGGGTAGTATGTTGCCACCTTGAGTTGAATATGAAAAAATGGGCAGGATAAAAATCTTTAAAAAAAAAAAAAAAGTAAAGTCTAGGTCATAGATGTCAAACTCACCACATCACTTTGCCATCATGTGATGTGTCACAACATTTTCCCCATTCGCGGACCTGGGGTAGGCATGGCCTCCATGTGACACATCTGGCCCGTGGGCTGCCAGTTTGACATCCCTGGTTTAGGAAGTAGAATTTGGAGAGACCCAGTCAGAGTAATAGCTCCTCTATTTGCAGCAGGTTTACAAAAATGAAAACACCCAGATGTGAAGAATATAAATGTCTTCAAGGATTCTTACTTCATATAAATATTTGCATGATGTGATTCAAGATATTTGATACAGACTACAATCTAGAGTAGAGGGTTTTTTCCCTCTGGTTAACAGTTTAAGACTCTCACAAAATCAAAACCACACAGAGGTAAGGCGGTGCTGTTAGAAAAATAGGGACCATAGTTGGTGCAGACCATAGTTGTGTCAGATCCATTTAGCAGAAGGCAAACTGATAAATGCCAATATTCCTACTATCCCATTAAGTCCTCTCTTTTTTCTTTTGAAGGCCCATTTTCAAACAAGCACTGATTTACAGGCATTTTTTATTTTTATAAAAAATGTCTATGAAATCTATACATCTACGTTCCTGGATCACATCTCCCTGCACACAAGCCCTGGTTAGGCTACTTGATGAACAGCCTCCAAGAGGGATTACTGAGGATCCCATTGGTCAAAGATCTCCCATTGGTCACATGACCCCAGGACACTGCAACTGTCATAGATACATGCTACTTGGCAAATATCCAAATTTTGATCATGGGGATGCTTCAACAGTCATTAAGTATGAAAATCAGTCATAAATCACTTTTTTCAGTGCTGCTGTAACTTTGAACATTCACTAAATTAATTGTTGTATGTCAAGGACTACTACTATTAGGAGATGTGGTGATGGCAACTAACTGGGATGAATTAAATAGGAACGGGAAAACCCATAGAGAAAAATTTGTCAACTGCTATTGTTTGGAAGACTCAATGTTTCCTTCCAGGTTAGGCAGCCTACTTCCAAATTACAACTGAAGGCAAACAATAGCAAGAGAGAAGTATGCCTCCATTTTCTGTTTGAAAACAACCCAAAGAAATGAGGAAAACATTTCTACGATGTTCTTGGTCTGATCCAGCAAGATATTATTTTATTATGACTGCGGATTTCAATATAGAACCACCATATTAACTATAAGTGAACTTCGAATGAAAAACTATCTTGAATTTCCATGGTTGTTCCCAAATTCTGAGGGGCTCTCATAAAGACCTTTTGAATAAAATAAAATAAAGAATAAAATTAAATTTAAGCTTATTTAACAAAGAGAACACTCCATTTTACGTACCTGGTCAATATATCAGAGTCCTTCTTTTGAGAAAAAGAGTACTGCCCTTCAGAAAGGATGTTTCTGGGGAAGAAATATTAACATAATGTAAGAAAAGCTGTATTAGTTAAAAATGTACCAGTCTGCCAATCCAGTTTTACATTTCATAGTACAATATCCATAACTCCCTTTTTACAACTCTGTAATCTCTTCATTCAGGATACAGTTATGGCAGCTAGAAGGAGCTCAGTGTTTACAGTTTGAGGATCCCTCAGTCATAAGAGTATTTTATCTCTTCAGCAGGAGAACATACAGGTGGTCCTCAACTTACAACCATTCATTTAATTACTGTTCAAATTACAACACTAAAAAAGTTACTTATGACTGGTTTTCACACTTATGACCGTTGTAGCATCCCCATGGTCAGATGACTAAAATTCTGACGCTGGACAACTGCCTCAAATTTTTGATGGTTGCAGTGTCCTAGGGGTCATATGATCCCCTTTTGCGACCTTCTGACAAGCAAAATCAAAGGGAGAATCACTTAACAACCGTGTTACTAACTTAACTACAGTGATTCACTTAACAACAGTGACAAGAAAGGTCTAAAATGGGGCAAAACTCACTTCACAATTGTTTCACTTAGCAACAAAAATTTGGGCTCAATTGGGGTCAAAAGTTGAGGACAACTTGTACCTCTATGTTTTCCAGTCATCACAAGGATGACCTAAATGAGTGATTAACAATATTATCATTTGCAAATAAAATTACCATAGGTCTCCTAAAGGTCCTTCTCAATGCTGGCAAATTTACATGGCGTTCTGCCCAAATACATTATGAACTCAGAAAACATTATCCCAGCTAGCTGTATCTTTTGAACTACACAGGATAATTGCACTGGACCAAATTGCATTAGAGTCAATATTAACAAAGCAGTTCTCCTTCCTTAGCTATAAACCTTATCCTGCTTGGGCAGTCTTCTTGAAACTGATGTCCAGGAGAAGACATAACCTTGAATTCCAGGCCAGCTGATTTAGGGTACCGAAACAATTTTGTGGTTGAAGTTTAACCACAAAAATCTGGTTGATTTAAACTGCACCATGTACCTCCCAGAAAGCTCCAATAAAACTGCATTTGCAATGTTTCTACATTTTTTAAAATATCAAGATTTAAATATATAGTGTACAAACATCCTGAGACATTTTTATCTCTAGCACCTAGCATTTACTGCATCACCCCCAATGTTTTTTCTTAATAACCAGCCACCACTATTAAGTCTTTAATATTAACTAGATTTATTAATACAAAGAAAAATAAAACTGAATTAGGGAGAAATTCCCCTTATTAAGTCTGGAACTAACCAAATAGTCTACTTTGTTTTACATTTTTTACATTTCTGGGTTTAATTAAATTCCCTTGGTTTTCATTCACTTCTGAACAGCACTGATGCTCTTATTTATTGTTTGCTTTCCAGAAAAGGGGAAGAACTTGAAAAACTGGTATTCTCTGATGCCAACAAAACAAACATAAGATCATTTTGTTGGTTTTGAAGGAGTTAACATTGCAAGCATTTTTTTAGATGAAGTCCAGCTGCAGGATTAGTGGGAATGTTATAAGTAGTTAACAACAAAGACAAAGAACCATAAAGAACTTTTATACCACAAAGAACTTTTTATTTATTTCTTTTTTTTGGGGGGGGGTCATCCTGCAATTCACTGTAGGGACTTCATTATTTAAATACTCTTAAGAGCCTACCCATTACTTTCACAAAAAATAGTCTGTTCTATTTGTTACAAAATAAATAGAATCTTTCTAGTTTTACGGGCTCTTTGTCATCAACTTTAGAAAGGTAGTAAAGATAAGTACTCTTTTTCAAAAGCTATGGCTCTAACATTCTGCCAAGTTAAATTTTATTCTCTCAAGCTGATTTGTTTGCCAACTTGGTCTAGTTAAGGCAATCCTGCATTTATGACTAAGAGGCTACTCCACAGAACTATTCCACAGATGTTATTTTTTTACATTTTTTTCTTCTGCTTTCTCTTGTTTTGGAAAACTACAGAAAAAGCTTATCTCATAAACAAATAGTCACTCTCTCAGCTTACAGTATCCATGAAAATATATCACATCCATACAATGATTATATTTTCTCAGGAAAAGTGAAGGTCAACCCTGGAAAGAAAACAAATCTAAAAAGTCCATAAGGATAAAATAGCAATAGCACTTAAGACTTATATACCACTTTTATAGTGCTTTACAGCCCTCTCTAAATAAGTTAAAGAGTCAGCATACTGCCCCCAACAATTTGGGTCCTAATTTTACCCACCTAGGAAGGATGGAAGGCTGAGTCAACCTTGAGCCTGGTGAGATTCGATCTGCCAAATTGCAGGCAGCTGGCTGCAGCAGAAGTAGCTTGCAGTACTGCACTCTGACAACTGTACCACTATAAAAAAATCCAAACTGTTTATAACTTGCTTTACAAAAGAAAATTCAAGAGCAAACCAAGAAAATAACTACAGCTAGTCCTTGACTTATAACAGTTCATTTAGTGACCATTCAAAGTTGCAACGGCACTGAAAAAGCAATTCATGACCATTTTTCATACTTATGACCATTTCAGCTTCCCATGGTCATGTGATTTACATGTGGATGCTTGATTGCTTGAAAACTGATTCACATTTATGACAGTGGCAGTTTCCCGGGATCTTATGATCCCCCTTTACAACCTTTACTTTTCTTTTTACATTCTATTCTTTTTTCGTTCTATTTACAGAACGAAATAGAAACTAATTATTTACACTTCCAGCTTTGATTTGAAAGTTTTATTCAAAAAACGTGGTTTAAAATCAAATATAATTTTATTGCGTGTTTATTACAATAGAAATTATAGCATAAAAAGTATTAAAACACCCCTCCTGAATAAGGTAAGATTTTTCTTATTACAATATACTTTCTTCTGTCTGTTTTTCCCTCTTTTTTTCTTTAATGTCCTTATACCACATAGGATATTATCTGTAACTTTTACTGAAATGCAGAACATGTTGACTTGATAAACTGTCTTCTTCTTAATACTTCTATCAAAACTCTGAATGTCCTCTAAATACCTCTAAACATATTGGTGTGTGTATTGATTATCTCTACCTTCTGCTGGTACTGTCCAGATGCTTTACACTTCAAATCCTATTATAGTCTGCAAGAATAACCCAAAGCCTGGAAATTAAATCACAACTAAAAACATTCTCTTCAATGGGTTTTCCCCCCCCAGGAATTTATTCTATTAGTAAAGCAATACAACTATTTTAAGACTTTGTGCATCAAATAAATAGTCTCCTTCTCAACCTCAGCAACTTTAAAATACCTGGACTTCAACTCCCAAAATTCCCCAGCCAGCATATTGGAGTCCACATATCTTAAAGTTGCTGAAGTTAAGAAAGGTTATATGTAGCATTATCTGATGGCTAAGCTCAGTGGTACCAAATCAAAACCTTTGCCATTCAACAAAGGAAAACCAACTGGTTGCAGCTGGTATGTTAACAGGAAGAACTCCAGTCTACAAACTTAAGAATCCTTCATATGTGCATACCTACTTTGAAGCATGCTTTCTCGTGCTATTGGATTAGAGATTGATCCAGAACAGTATGATAATGGCTTCAGGTCTTCTTTAAAGCAGTATTTTGCTTATTCTGTAGCTGCCAAATGACACTTATTTTTTTAGTTTATTAATTTATATTTCCTATTACTTAACTGCAATGTTATTTGTAAAATTAGGAAAAATACACCTTTCTCTTTACATTTCAGTGCTTCATGCTATTTTTCTTGGACACTACTAATATATGACTCCATAAATTTGCGTATACAGATTATACATTAGGACAGAACCCATTTACACTTATAAACTTAGAAGATTCTTGAATCTAGACCTTGCTGATGACTTGGTGGGAACTTTCTTCCGCCTACACACACATTTATTGCATGATTTGGCATGGCTTATGTGAAATGCTTTGCTTTCCATTTGTTTTCTACCACTGTATCAACACATGTCTTTAAGAGCCTTTCCTTTGAAGAGTACTTAGTTTTCCTTCTGCTCATCAAAATGTGTTATTTTTCTCAACTCTCTTTCAGAATCCTTAATTTGTTCAGCAAGCCAAAAGTCATCCCATCACAGAAATCCAGCCTTTAGATCACAAGATGGTCATTTCCTCTGAGAAACAATCCTGAGTAATATGACTCTTAAGAAGTGTCTTAATTCTATCTGGAGAAAAATTGCACCTGGAACTTTTAGATGCAAAACATATGCTTTATGTATTTTTTTTCAGAAATAAAGTTGGAGAGAGGAGGAGACTTTAATTGTTCCCATTTCCTTTTATGCATCTTCCCTGAGCACTATGGCAACATCAAAACAGCTAAGTATTATGGCTCTGAACTCTCATCAAGACACAATAAATCCAATTTATGAAGCACATAGAAATAATGAGATCCTAGCAAAAAACATAAATTTGTAAGTCATTGAAAAAGAGGGAGAAAGATATATGAACTATTCCTGGGTAATGCATTCTAATAGTTTGGGATTCCAATTGAAAAACATCTGCTTCTTGGTGTTATTAGGTTACATATACAACAACCAGAGTATGACTTAGGTCATTAACAAATTTCAGCACTAAAGCTAAGCTCAGAAATGAATTTGGGATAATTGGATTTGAAAAAATATTATTCATATCTTGAAGTATGCATTCACTCCCACCGCTTTCTCATACCCACACAATACCATACATATCATTATCCGTAAACTGAAATTGCCAGACCACCTGGAAAAATACATTAATACATCTGGCAAGTTACTAACAGATGGATGACAATAGCCAGGTCTTGATCCTGCAGCCAAAATTAGAAAAATACTCTGAATCATAGCCACAAGCATTTTGAGACCCCAGGAGCAAAACTGAGCTCAGAATTATTCTGGGCCAGAAGCCTATTCCTTCAAAGAAGGTATGACATAATACATAGACTGGGAATTTCCTCATCTAACTGACTTGCTGAGTTCCATAGCAATAAATCTTCCTTGTTTGGATTAAGCACATGTTTATTCATTCTTACGTCCAGGACTGAATAATAGATTTATTGTTTATAGCTGAATCAACTGAGATATCAAAATTTCCTATTGATCCTAAAAAGCCCAAAGATGAAACTTCAATCTTTCCCAGTATCAGGGTTTTTTCCATCGTTCTCTTTCTCAAAATATTTAACCTTCAACTTCAGTATTTGTCCTTCCAAAAAACAGTCAAGGTTGATTTCCTTTAGGACCCAACTGGTACAAATGGCTAAATAAAACTGATATTATTTTCACATTATATCATTCAAAGTGGAGCTCCTATGCTAGCCAATAAATATTGGCTTGAATTATATTCCGCCTTTCTTCCAGGAGTTTGACTCAGTATACATAACACTCCACTAATTTTTCACCAGTCCAACCCTGTGAATTCGATTGTCCTGAAAATCAGTAAGTGATCATGGAAAGAATGAATTTCAGTCTAGGCCTCCCTATATTACTCTACGACATTAAGCTTAATGTTTATGATTTTGGCTTCTAAAACAAAGGGCGAGAAAACACATTGTATGCATGTACTTTATTTGTACGACACAAATATCCTCCATGAATAGCAAACAAGATTTGACCACCAGTTCCTGTAATTTCTGTGCAATATATCAAGAATAGGATAACAAATTTAAAATTGAGAATGTACAGCCAATCAATAGCATACACTATAAATGGTATTATATCAATAATAATTTAAAAGGGTTTATACAGGTAGTCCTCAACATAGGAACACAATTGGAATCAAATTTCTACTGTTAGGTAGGGCGGTTGTTAAGGAAGTTGTACTCAATTTTAAGATCTTTTTGCCATAGTTAACTGAATCTCTGTAGTTGTTAAGTGATTCATGCAGTCATTAAATGAATCTACTTTTTTCTATTGATTTTTGCTTATTGGAATCTAGCTGTGAAGGTTGCAATTGGTGGGATCATATAATCACTGGACGCTTCAAGTGTAATAAATACATGCTGGTTGCCAAGTGTTCTGTATAAATAATAGTAGACTCCAAATAATTCATTCCGATTGGTTAACAAAAACTATAAGGGGATTGCTTCAATAGGGACCAATCCACGAAGCCGCCCAAGGGCGGCAAAACCAAATGCTTGTCATTGGCTACAAGCCGGCAGACAGAAACATATAAAAGGGCTGTTGCGGCTTGAGCCAATGTTCCGATTTGCAACTATAATTGAAATAAAGACTTGTTGTTGGAACCCGGTCTACCTCGCGTTTTTCCGGACGGAACACTGGCGACGAAGGTGGGATCGTCCTAAACGCGCGACGGAGCACACGGTTACAGACAAGCCAGACAAAGAGAAATGGCCGGAAACAATGCGTTGCCCGCACCCTTCAACCCCAATGAAGAAGATTGGGAATCTTACATAGACCGTTTCCAGATGTACCTAGACAGCAATGAGATGGAGGAAATCTCAGACCAACGAAAAAGAGCCGTCTTCTTGACACACTGTGGGCCCGCGATTTTTAAAATGGCCAAGGCTTTGGCAAAGCCCCGAGATGTCAAACAACTGACGTGGACCGAGCTCCAAAGAACATTAAAGGCCCATTATGCACCGGTGGTGTCAAACTTGATAAAGCGGCACGAGTTTTATCAGAGAGACCAGAAAGAAGGCGAAACCATCGCTGATTTTGTAGCCGCACTACGCCAAATAGGGGGAGCGTGCGAGTTTCTTAACTTAGATGAAGCGATGCGGGATCGAGTGATATTGGGGTTAAGAGACTCAACCATACAGAGCAAGCTACTGAACAAACCCAACATATCAGTAGCCGAAGCTATTGCAGAAGCCTCGGCTGCTGAAGCCGCCAAAAAATCGGCAGATAAGATGAAACAAATGAATGCAAGTAACGATGAAAAAAGCCCGGCCAGAGGAAAAAAACAACCTCCCACAACCACTCATTACGAAGAATTCGAAGAGACGTCAGAATCCGGGGAGGAAGACGACGAAATCCACCGCCTATACGCTAACAAGAAAGGGCGCGAAAATAGCAATCGGCGGGAATGTGCTGGCTGCGGGGGAAACCATCCCCGAGCCGAATGCAGATTCCTCGATGCCATTTGCAGAGCATGCAAGAAAAGGGGGCATATCGAGAAAGTCTGCAGAAACAAAAAGAATTACAGCCCAAAGAGACGAAACGACTCCCCAGCAAAACCTGAGCCAAGACTCTCCAAGAGAAAGTGGCAGCGAAACAGGCAAGCCACTAACCGGGAGAAAGCATACCAAACTTTCACTATCAGAAGCGCTCAGACAGGAAGCGGGAAGAAAGTAAAAATAGTTGTAAAAATTGAAGACAGATTTTTGCGAGATGGAAGTTGATTCTGGATCGTTCCTATCCATGGTGTCGTGGGACACCCTCAAAAAACTAATTCCTGACATCAAAATTAAGGAACTCCAGAGACAAAAACTAACCCTCAAGTATTATCAGGGAAACCAAATTCCTGTAATCGGCCTGGGACATTTTCGAATCGCTTACAGGCAACATGTCGCAGTACTACCATTAACAATAGTCGACCGAGATCGACCAAGCCTCCTGGGTTCGCACCATTGGGCATCGGGATGACCGGAGTAGACCGGGTGGCCGCAACTGACTGGGAAGAAGACCTGATCCGAGAATTCCAGGATGTCTTCGACGGCTCCCTAGGCAGGTATCGGGGAACCCCCATTTCGTTTAGTCTAGAGCCACAGATAACCCCTAAAAGACTAAAGCCCAGACAGGTTCCTTTTGCTTTAAAAGAAAAAATAGAGGAACAACTAAATAAATTGATAGATCAAGGGGTTTTAGAACCGGTCGACCACGCTAAATGGGAAACACCAATTGTGACACCAATTAAGCCAGACGGGTCGGTTCAGATCTGTGGCAACCACAAGGCTACCCTGAACCATGCGTTGCAACAGAACGCGTACCCGGTGCCAGTTGTGCAACACCTACTGCACTCTCTTGGGGGAGGAAAGGTTTTCACCAAACTAGACCTGGCACAGGCATACCAACAGCTCCCAGTAGACCCCTTAACGGCAGAAGCACAAACAATAGTGACTCACAAAGGGGCATTCAAATGTAACAGACTCCAATTTGGAGTAAGCATAGCCCCAGGCGTTTTCCAGAGCCTCATGGAACGCCTGTTAAATGGCATAAGAGGGGTCGTGCCATACTTTGACGACATCCTAATTTCAGCCAAAGATGCAACACAACTAAAGAAAAGACTCAAAGAGGTCCTAAATAAATTCAGAGAATCTGGCCTTAAAGTAAAGAAAGAAAAATGCTGCCTAATGACTGATCGCATCGAGTTCTTAGGATATTTAATTGATGGAGAGGGCATACACCCCACCGAAAAAAAAGTCAGAGCTATAAAAGACACACCAGAACCAAAGAATAAAACTCAGCTGCAGGCATTTTTGGGACTGATAAACTTTTATAATGTGTTTCTACCCCAAAAAGCCACAACAGCGGAACCATTGCATCGATTACTGGACAAGAAAACAATTTGGACATGGGGGCTTAGAGAAAAAAAAGCTTTCCAAGGAATAAAAGACTTATTAACATCAAACACCGTTCTTATCCAGTTTAGCAATACACTGCCATTGCCGGTGACCTGCGACGCCTCGCCATTCAGAGTCGGTGCCATCCTGAGCCACCAATTGCCTGATGGGAGAGAGGCACCCGTTGCATACTATTCTAAGACCCTGTCCAAAGCCGAGCGTAATTACAGCCAGTTGGACAGAGAAGCTCTAGCAATTGTCGCCGGAGTGAAACGCTTCCACGAGTACCTATATGGAAGAACTTTTCAAATCGTAACAGATCACAAACCGCTACTAGGAATTTTGGCGGGAAACAACCTACACCGAATATTCTGTCCCCATGAATGACTAGATGGTCAGAGTTCCTGGCAGCCTATTCCTATACTCTGATACATTGCCCAGGGAAACAAATTTCCCATGCAGATGCTTTGAGCAGAGCACCATTGCCATCCACAGAGGAAGACCCGGCACCAACGATGACAGCATTGCAGATAGAGACTTGCCCCGATCTACCCATATCTGCAAATGATGTCGCCAGAGCCACCGCAAAAGACCCATTGACTGCCCGCGTACTTAACTGGGTAGGTAAAGGCTGGCCGGAAAACCAAAAAACTGAGAGCTTTAAACCTTTCCGGACCAGACAAACTGAACTCTCAATCCAAAAAGGTTGTTTATTGTGGGGTGATCGGGTAATTATTCCTAACAAATTACAAACCAAGATACTGGGTATGCTTCACGAAGGCCACCCAGGAATAGTTAAAATGAAAAGCCTTGCTAGAAGCTACGTTTGGTGGCCGGGTATAGATAGGGACATCGAATACTGGGTAAACTTGTGCAATAAATGCCAAAGAATCAGGCCGTCCCCGCCAAAAGCACCTATAAGAGACTGGGAAACCCCAAGAGGCCCCTGGTCACGAATCCACATCGATTTTGTGGGTCCTACCAAGGGGCATACGTTCCTGATTGTCGTGGATGCATACTCTAATTGGCTGGAGGTAAAAATTATGCCATCTACAACAACAGAAACAGTTATAAAACAACTTAACAAACTCTTTGCAACCCATGGCCTACCGGACGTCCTAGTGTCCGATAACGGGCCACAATTAACCAGTCTCCAATTCGAGCAATACCTAGCCTCCCTGGGTATAAGACATGCCCTAACCGCGGCGGCCCACCCGGCTGCAAACGGTAGGGCAAAGAGAATGGTCAGGTTTACCAAGGAGGGTTTAGAAAAAATGGACACTGGGGATGTCCAAAATAAAATAAATCGATTACTCACCCTCCAACATATCACACCCAGTACTACAACCAACAAAACCCCAGCAGAATTACTGATGGGAAGGAAACTAAGGTCGCATCTAGATAGATTGCACCCAAATTTCACACCAGAAACCCCCCCCGATGCAGGACCTTTGCAATAGGCGACTTAGTTTATGCTAAAAATTTTACTGGGGACCCATTATGGCACCCGGACAAATTACACAAATAACAGGCCCCAAATCCTACCGACTAACGGTAGACGACGGCAGGGAATGGAAGCGGCACATAGACCAGCTTCGCTCCCAAAACACAGAACGAAATGCAAACACACAACCACACATAGAAAAACACGACGAAATTCAAACCAAAGAGGGGGGGGAAATGCGAGAAATCAATAAAGAACCGTTTAAATTAAACTCCGAAAACAATAACAATCAAAAAGAGCAAATAAAAGACTCACTGTTTGAAGAAAGTTGTGAGAAGAGTCCATTCGAAGGGATAGCCAGGCCAGCTCGACCTGCCCGGAGGAAACAGGAGGGAGCGGCAAAACCGCCGGCCTAAGAAACTCAGGCGGCAGTAAAATGGCTGACTCACCCTTCCAGACGGTTCCATGGAGAAAGACTGGAGAAACAGCAACCCCATCCGAACCGGTCGAAGTCTCCGACAGAAATGAACCACGCAAGTCCAGTCGAATCAAAAGAAGCCCCACCTACCTGCGCGACTACGTCACTACGTAGGACTGAACTAAGAGGGGAGGGGTGTTCTGTATAAATAATAGTAGACTCCAAATACTTCATTCCAATTGGTTAACAAAACCTATAAGGGGATTGTTTCAATAGGGACCAATCCACGAAGCCGCCCAAGGGCGGCAAAACCAAATGCTTGTCATTGGCTACAAGCCGGCAGACAGAAACATATAAAAGGGCTGTCGCGGCTTGAGCCAATGTTCCATTTTGCAACTATAATTGAAATAAAGACTTGTTGTTGGAACCCGGTCTACCTCGCGTTTTTCCGGACGGAACACCAAGCATCCAAACTTTGATTGTGTGATCAAAGAGAATGCCGCTATGGTTATAAGTATAGGATCAAGTTGTAAGTCACTTTTTTCAGTGATGCTGTTAAGTTTGAAAACTGTGGCTAAATGGATGGTTATAAGTTGAGGACTACTGTAAATGTCAACATTTAAAATCAGATTTTGAGAACAGGAAAATAGAGAAAGCAAAAAAAAGAAAACATTTTCATTTCTTTTTATTCAATTATTTTCAGATTTTTGAAATCTATGCTGAAAAGATTCATGTTCAAGAAAAAAGATCTTCAGAATCTGAAGATTAGCTGGACCAAAGATTAGAATAATGAATGGAAAGCACAGCACATCTGAAAAGAGCTTAAAAACATATTTCACTAACAACCCTATATATTTATAATATATTCCATTGTTTCTGTCATTTTACTTGCAGCTGGTGAAGAAGGAAAAAAAGCACACCTAAATGAGCTCAATATATATATACACACAACAGTCCCAAGGGCATTGTCCAATCTTTATTAAGCTCTGTCTGGCTTCAAAACATCTGGAGTTGACAGTTTTTGAATTTGTCTGGCTAAACAAAGGATCCCCCTTTCCTCACTGTCAATACTAGGGAAGATTTAATGCATCTCTGACCAGAAAGTTGAAACTCAATCCAACATTTTCATAAAATGATTCACAGACATTAAGGAAACGTTTAAAGTAAGTGTGAGCTGAGCAAGTATGAAAGCATATAACTGTAGGCACCCAGCCTTTAAAATTACCTAAAATTAAAAACAATACTAAATTACAGATGGCTATCAATTAAAGTTGAAGAAATCAAATCATGAAAGAAGAGCATGGTCAAGTATATTTCTATATCTTTGCAATCTGTTTAATTTTTTTCATTTGATCCTATAAATTCTGAATGTATTCATGAAGATGTGAATATATATATTTAAAAGTTTATTTCTACATGTCTTTCTGCAGTCTGTATTTGCTTTCTTCATAGGCATTCTCAGAGATATAGAGACATCTGTAAGTGAATGAGCATTTTCCCTAAGTTGCCTTTTGAAATTACTGTTGCAGCTGGCACATCCTGTTATCTGAGTACTCTGGACAGCTAAATGATAAGTCTTAAGATAAGACAGCTGGAGGATCAAAGAAATTGAGAAAGTTAGGGAAATAGAGAAAGTGGAAGAGACAAGAAAGTCCAACAGCTATTCTCTCTATAATTCAGACTAAATTGCTCAAGCATCTTTCAGTCAGCATGAAGCTAGTCTTATTAACTCCTTGCTGAGCAGCATATGGCTCTTTGGGTCTGACTTTGTTCACTTAATTACCTTTAACTACTTGTGGGTAATTTGCCATTGTATTAATAAATCATTATTAATATTGTAATTAAAAATAAATCAATATTGGAAGTCTGTTTCCTCAATTAGCAAAATAAACTAGCAAAATCTCACAGGACACCCAAGAGCCAATCAGTCAGCCTTTCAAATGCAGATATTTTGAAACTCAGCTTGCAGTCCTCCAAGGTGAGCCTATTCCGTAAAAGTCTAATATGTTTTATAACAATTGAAAAAGCCTGGCATTGTAACTTCTTGCAAGTGGTATCAATTCTCACTATTATAAACAGATGTTTCATTTAAGCCAGTAAGACCATTACAGTACTGTGCCATTGGTTCTGAAATCTCACAAGTTAACAAAAAACAGACAAAACATCATTTTTTACCAGGCATATTTTGTCTTCTATTTTTCAGTGAAATTTCAGTAATAGTCTTTCCAGAACGATCAATAGACAAGAAATAGTATTTGAATGTTATATTGCTGTTAGTTAATAACTTTTGTCTTTCAGCAAATCAGCAATACTAATACATATTCCTATACATTTATAATGCCACAAGTTTCTTTATTTAAAATATGTTAACAACCTAAACAAAAATGGAAACTTGTCAATTGGGAATTAAGTTATTGGCAGCAAAGACAGAGTAATTTCTCAACTATGAGACACTGTTTGTCAGATTATAGTTTTCTTCTCCTACTGTTGAGAAATTCATTTTACAACTACTGGGAAATATATTACTTAGACCTAGAGTAAAAGGCAAAACATATTGCATAGTAAGCCTTGAAGATCTGAAGAAGTTGAGTCATTTACCAAGTCTGCATAGAGAAAAGTCAGAGATTTGAATAACATATATGCATAAAAGTGTTTATATAATCAAAAGTAACCAAAGGCCAATAACAATTCACACTAGGATGCAAACTAGAAAAATTGCAATCATATTTACAATCTTCACAGGTACAGGTATATAGGTCTAGGTGTGTTAGGGTCTTTTCCCGTGTAAGATTAAGAGTATCTTGGTGATGTTTCGGCAAGGTCCCACTCGCCATCCTCAGGCTGGTGCTTTCAGCTTTGTGCCAGTGCACCAGCCTGAGGATGGCAAATGGGACCTCGCCGAAACATCACCAAGATCACCAGGCACCCAGGTGAAACCTAGCTTGCTAATGAATAGCAGCCGTCCTTTCACACGAAGCCAAGCTGCACTGAAAGCCTCCAACACAAGAACAGAGTGTTGCCAGCCAATCAAAGCCACAAAACAGACAGAAGAAACCAGAAACACCAATCAATCAAACTCCAAGTCCAGTGAACACAGACCCAGGCTCCAAGCCAATCAGAATGGACCAGCCTCGAATTTGAAACCAGGAGCTGTGAGACCCACATCCACACAGAAGCCTGATGATGGCAGATGGGATTCTGCTGAAACGTTGCTACAACTTTAACAGCACTACAATGACGTGGGATAATACCCGAAGGAAGCTAAACAGCACACATGTAAGTACCCGCGAAAGCTTAAAAAAACATATATATATATAAGCCAATCAGAATGGACCAGCCTCGGATTTGAAACCAGGAGCTGTGAGACCCACATCCATACAGAAGCCTGATGATGGCAGATGAGATTCTGCTGAAACGTTGCTACAACTTTAACAACACTACAATGACGTGGGATAATACCCGAGGGAAGCTAAACAGCACCTATATATATATATATACATGCAAATAATACATTTACTGTATTATAATAAAGGTGCTTATTATATTATTACTTTGTAAATTAATACAAGTTTGCATTTTTTTTTAAAAAAATAAGATTTTAATTACAATAGTAAAAAACAAATAAAAACAACTTAAGATAAATAAACAGTCTTTACTATCTTCATCCTTCTTCTTCTGATGAGGCATGCCCAGCCAAGGCAACTACCAGGTGTACCTTAGCAGCAGCAGCAGATCAGCTGAGGATAGAGGGTGGTGGTGGCTTAGAATGCAGGACAGCCAGAAAGGCAAAGGTGGGTAGTAGGGATAGGGGGAGCTGAACTAGGGGCAGCAGGACAGAAACATGAGGGCCTTACCTAACAACCACAACCTGAATTACTGGAACTGCTCTCATTAAGTGGTATGGTCATGTGTTTTGCCGAATGATCTGTTTAGCTTAGTAACAGAAATTCCGCTTGCAATTAGGGTTGCTAAACAAGGACTACTTGTATAATAGAATCTTACTTCCATTTCCAATACATACCCATAAATGTACCTGTCTGTCATTTATTCCCTTTCAGAAAAAGTAACTCTGTGCAGAATAAAAGGAATAAGAAATGGTAAGCCAGAAAAAGGACTAAGATCAGGGGTGGGATCCGAAAGGGTTAACTACCGGTTCGGTGATTTACAATGTGCTTCCCTGCACACTGCACCTGTGTGTAAATCTTCGTCAGCTTGCTGCCTGGACAGTTGAGCAGCGCTGCCTGCAGGGAAGCAGCTTTTGAAAAAGCACTTTTTTTCTGCTTTTTCAACCGCAGCTGTGCCAAGCTGAGGTTGAAAAAGCAGGAAATAAGGTCAGGTAAGAGCTCAGGCGTGTGGGTGGGCCAAAACAGCAACAGACATAGAACCGGTTCTATGTCTACTACTCTTCAGAGCTACCGGTTCTACAGAGCTGGACAGAACCAGTAGAATCCCACCCCTGACTGAGAAAAGAAAAAGGAAAGGAAACATAACTGAAGCTAATTCTAGTGCTATTCACTAGATACCTCTTCTGCCTTTTCTATTTTTGTAAAAACTGACAAATTAATTTACTTGCTCAAAATTTTTGCCATAACTATTTTTATACTTCCAATTATTTACCCTATTTATCCTGTCAAGGCAGTATCTTGTTCTTTCATAACTTTCATTATCTATGTATTCCACATTGTACTACAACATCAATCTAAGTTTGTTGTAAATTATCTGAAATAACAAAATGGCACTATCTCACATGCATCTAATCACATCCACAACTAATATATAGCTAACATCCTGCCTTTTTTACAGCTATTCCCTTTTTAATAATTGCTTCAGTTAGCAACCATTTGCAGTTATGACAGTGACAGAAAAGTAATTTTTTGACTGACCCTGCCATTTATAACCTTTGCAGGTCTGTAAAAGGAAAGGAAAGCTGACACTGAGAACATAACTATAGTTGCAGTTTCATAGCCAAGTTGCTAGTTCCAATTGTTATTAGTTCTAAACAAAGACTAGTTGTATATGTTTATCCACAAATACATTGGCATCAGTTTTTCTAAATCAACAAGTATCCAACAAACTTTCTTGAAAACTTTTTTTTAAAAAAATGAAACTTTCTTGAAAAAAATGTATCTTAAGTAGTATCACAGCATTTTGTAAATAAAAAATACTGAAGCAATTTCAATTTCTGATTTAAAGAGTTCAAGTTCAGTGCAGTCCAATATTGGAATTGAAAAATGCTTTTTACATCTTTAGTTTATACTACTAAGCATTTTATTAGATAAATTACCCTCATTAACTACAGCACAAAATACCCCAGGGAGAATATATGATATATAAACATGCTGTGAATACATTTCTTTAGCTTAAATATTTAACATCATATAGTTTTTACATTCAGTGACAAATCTGAATTGTGCAAGAATAACACATTATTGCATTGAACAACAAAAGATTCTCCAATTTTCCAAGTTCAGCACAAAGTTAATTATATTTATATTTCTTTTCTGCTGTAATTTTAAAAATGGATTTCTGATAAACTTTTTTTTGTTATAGCTATTTTGGTATATTCTAAGTAGGTCCAAGTTATTTTCTTGCTAAATTTGCATTGTCCTTAACTAGAAAACAGCTCCAGTATGAGGGCATTACATATAAATTATTCAGCTAAAAGCAATAATATTTTAAACTGTGATCTTCTACATAATTATATTCACATACACAGAAAATCAATGAGTCATATCTATGTGTGCTGAGCATGTGCCAGATTGAAAGCACAGTGAGTAATAGGGTTTTAATACATCCTGGCTTCTATATTAAATAATTAGACCCCAGAGACTTTGGCTTCAGGCACGTACACAAAAAAAGTCTATACAAAAGATGGTTGAAGCTACAAATGATTTTCAGTGTGTTAACTACTGAAAAAATTATATTCTGAGTACACAAAAAAACAACACTTGTTTAAATGGTTTTGGCTTTGCACCTCTATATTTAGGCATATAAAACATTTTTAAGAATAAACTAGTATTACCTAAAATTTATATCAACCTGCCCCAACAAGGAATCTTTTCTAAAGACTTGGCATGTTTATTTTAAATAGCCTTTTTTAAAAAAAATGTAAATTATTTGGGCTGGGTTTATGGGATAGGCAAAAGTAGAAATTATGAATATGGCTTAAATTTTTATGTCAACCCTCCTTTATCCTGGTATCCTTTGCATTCAGATTTCCTCTTCAACGAACTTTTTTAAAAAATCAGACATTGTCAGTACATATAAACCAAACATTTCCCCCCTATAAAAACAATAAAGGAATCATCTCATTCCTAGAAAAGACATTATGAAAAGTGAAAATGATGTGTAATATTTCAATTTTTCACAATTTTTATATGCCCTTAACTGGCATCACTCATGGATAATTACATTGTCTGCTTCTTTGCCTAAAAAGAACAAAGCCAGTCTTGTTTGCTTATTCAGAAAATGAGGAATGGAAAGTAGGCCATGGGCAGCTGGAGAAATGGAAGATATAAGTGGATAGCATCAATAGGTAAGATGACAACCAAGAAACAGGCAATTGGGATGGCACAGTGAGTATGGTATTGAACTAGGAAGAGGAAAATCCAGGTCCTAAACTACCCTCAGTCATGGAAGCAAGATTGGGCCGTCACTTTTCTCAGACTAGCCTATTTCATGAGATATTATGGGAACTGTAGGTATTGTACTTTGCTTATATGGGATTTCATCAAGGCTATTTTTCTACCAGGTACTTTTCAGATGTTATGACTTCAAATTCCATCTGCCACATGACTCTAAAGAGCAACAATCTATAAGGATAAGATTCATTATGGATTTATTCATCATTACCATTCCCAGCTTGCCTTCGGAAGTTGTGGGAGCTTCATAACTTGTGATTTTCAAGAAGAGACTGGACTGCCATTTGTCAGAAATGGTGTAGGGTCTCCTGCTTGGGTGGAGGGGTTGGACAAGATAGATGTACAAGATCCCTTCTGTTCTGTATATAGAATAGTAGACTCCTAATACAGGATTCTGATTGGCTAAAAAACCTAAATGGGGATTGGTTCAATAGGAACCAATCCACGAAGCTGCTCAAAAGGCGGCAAAACTAAATACCTGTCATTGGCTACAAGCCGGCAGGCAAATCCCTATAAAAAGGCTGCCGCGGCTTGAACCAATGTTCCGTTTTTCAACTGCTGTAAATAATAAAGACTTTATTGTTGGAACCCAGTCTACCTCGCGTTTTTCCGGACGGAACACTGGCGACGAAGGTGGGATCGTCTTAAACGCGAGACTGAGCATGCGGGGACAAATAAAACTAGACGAAGAACAATGGCTAGAAATAACACACCGCCCGCACCCTTCAATCCCAATGAAGAGGATTGGGAATCCTACATAGACCGTTTCCAGATGTATTTGGAAAGTAACGAGATGGAAGAGATCTCACACCAGCGTAAGAGAACTGTTTTCTTGACACACTGCGGGCCCACAATCTTCAAAATGGCCAAGGCTTTGGCAAAGCCCCGAGATGTGAAACAATTGACTTGGCCAGAGCTCCAAAGAATACTAAAGGCTCACTACGCACTGGTGGTGTCAAACCTTATCAAGCGGCATGAATTTTACCAAAGAGACCAGAAAGAAGGTGAGACCATCGCTGTTTTTGTGGCAGCCCTCCGACAAATAGGGGGAGCGTGCGAATTTCTAAATTTAGATGAAGTGATGTGGGATCGAGTAATACTGGGTTTAAAAGACTCTAATGTACAGAGCAAGCTGCTAAATAAACCCAATATAACCGTAGCCGAAGCCATCGCAGAAGCCACAGCTGCTGAAGCCGCGAAAAAATTGGCGGTCAAAATGAAACAGTTGAACACGAACAACGACGAAACGAGCCTGGCCAGAGGGAAGAAACAATTTCCCACCACCACTCACCACGAGGATTTTGACAAGACGTCAGAATCCGGGGAGGAAGACAACAAAGTCCACCGCCTATACGCCAACAAGAAAGGGCGCGAAAAAAGGAATTGGCGGGAATGCGCTGGCTGCGGAGGAAACCATCCTCGGGCTGACTGCAGATTTCTCGATGCCATTTGCAGAGCTTGCAAGAAAAGAGGGCATATCGAGAAAGTCTGCAGGAATAAAAAAAATTACAGCCCAAACAGACGCAGCAACTCCCCTGCACAAGCTGAGCCAAAACAAACTGAAAGTGGCAGCGGAACAAGCGAGCCACTAACCGAGAGAAAACACATCAGACTTTCACTATCGGAAGCGCTCAGACGGAAAGCGGGAAAAAAGTAAAAATAATTGTAAAAATAGAAGGCAACCCCTGCGAAATGGAGGTAGACTCTGGGTCTTTCCTATCAATGGTATCATGGGACACCATCAAACAACTGGTCCCAGATATCAAACTCAAAGAACTCCAGAGACAAAAATTAACCCTGAAGGACTACCAAGGAAACCAAATTCCTGTAGTAGGCCTAGGACATTTCCGAGTCGCCTACAAACAACATGTCGAAGTACTACCATTGACAATAGTCAACCGAGACCGACCAAGCCTCCTGAGCATCGAATGGTTCGCACCATTGGGCATCGGGATGACTGGAGTAGACTGGGTGGCCGCAACCGACTGGGAAGAAAACCTGATCCAAGAGTTCCAGGATGTTTTCGACGGCTCCCTAGGCAGGTATCGGGGGACCCCAATTTCCTTTAGTCTAGACCCCCAGGTAGCCCCTAGAAGACTAAAGGCCAGACGAGTTCCTTTTGCTCTGAAAGCAAAAATAGAAGAACAACTAAATAAATTAATAGACCAAGGGGTTTTAGAACCTGTTGACCATGCTAAATGGGAAACGCCAATCGTAACACCAATTAAACCAGACGGGTCGGTTCGAATTTGTGGTGACTACAAGGCTACCCTGAACCACGCATTGCAACAAAGTGCATACCCGGTGCCAGTCGTACAACACTTATTACATTCTCTTGGGGGAGGAAAAGTTTTCGCTAAATTAGATCTAGCGCAAGCTTACCAACAGCTCCCAGTAGACCCATTAACGGCTGAAGCACAAACTATAGTGACCCACAAAGGGGCATTCAAATGCAACAGACTCCAATTTGGAGTGACTGTAGCCCCAGGCGTTTTCCAGAGCCTCATGGAACGCCTATTGAATGGTATAAAAGGGGTCGTACCATACTTCGACGATGTCCTAATTTCGGCCAAAGATGCGACCCAACTAAAAAAAAGATTAAAAGACGTACTAACTAAATTCAGAGAATCTGGCCTAAAAGTAAAAAAAGAAAAATGCTGTTTAATGACTGATCACGTCGAATTCCTGGGCTACTTAATAGACGGAGAGGGTATACACCCTACTGACAAAAAAGTCAAAGCTATTAAAGACGCACCAGAACCAAGGAACAAAACTGAACTGCAGGCATTTTTAGGACTAATAAATGTTTATAACGTGTTCCTACCCCACAAAGCGACAATAACGGAACCATTACACCGATTACTGGATAAAAAAACAATTTAGACTTGGGGTTATAGAGAAAAGAAAGCCTTCCAAAAAATAAAAAACTTATGAACATCAAACACCGTTCTTATCCAGTTTAGTAACACAGTTCCATTGACGGTGACCTGCGACGCCTCACCGTTTGGAGTCAGTGCCATCCTCAGCCACCAATTGCCTGATGGGAGAGAGGCACCCATCGCATACTATTCAAAGACTCTGTCTAAAACCGAGCGTAATTACAGTCAATTGGACAGAGAAGCCCTGGCAATCGTCGCCGGAGTGAAACGCTTCCACGAATATCTATATGGAAGAACATTTTTGACAGTAACGGACCATAAACCGTTACTGGGAATTTTGGCGGGAAACAAGCCGACACCAAACATTTTGTCCCCGTGAATGACTAGATGGTCAGAATTCCTAGCAGCCTACACTTATACTCAGACACATCACCCCGGGAAACAAATTTCCCATGCAGACGCGTTGAGCAGAGCACCATTACCGACTATAGAGGAAGACCCGGCACCGACGATGACCACCTTGCAGATAGAGACATGCCCCGATCTACCCATATCTACAAATGATGTCGCCAGAGCCACTGCAAGGGACCCATTGACTGCCCGTGTACTGAACTGGGTAGGTAAAGGCTGGCCGGAAAATCAAAAAAATGAGAACTTTAAACCTTTCCGGACCAGACAAACCGAACTCTCGATTCAAAAGGGTTGTTTGTTGTGGGGTGATCGGGTAATTATCCCTTCCAAATTACAAACTAAGGTACTGGGTATGCTTCATGAAGGCCACCCTGGAATTGTTAAAATGAAAAGCCTTGCTAGAAGCTATGTCTGGTGGCCGGGTATAGACAGGGACATCGAATACTGGGTAAATTCTTGCAACAAATGCCAAAGAACCAGACCTTCCCCACCAAAAGCACCCATTAGGGACTGGGAAACCCCACGAGGCCCCTGGTCACTAATTCACATTGACTTTGCGGGTCCTACTAAGGGGCATACTTTCCTAATTGTCGTAGATGCATACTCAAATTGGCTGGAGGTTAAAATTATGCCATCTACGACAACTGAAACCATTATTAAACAACTTGACAAACTCTTCGCAACCCATGGCCTGCTGGACGTCCTAGTGTCCGACAACGGGCCACAATTAACGAGTATCCAATTCGAACAATACCTAGCCTCCCTAGGTATTAGATATGCCCTAACCGCGCCGGCCCACCCGGCTGCAAACGGTAGGGCAGAAAGAATGGTCAGGTTTACCAAAGAAGGGTTAGAAAAAATGGACATTGGGGATGTCCAAGATAAAATAAATCGCCTACTCACCCTCCAGCATATTACACCGGATACTATAACAAACAAAAGCCCGGTGGAATTACTAATGGGAAGAAAACTGAGGTCGCAATTAGACAGATTGCACCCAAACTATACGCCAGAAAACCCCCCCGACTCCTCCACCCGTTTCAGGACATTTGAAATAGGCGACCTAGTCTATGCAAGAAATTTTACCGGGGACCCATTATGGCTTCCAGGTACAATAACACAAATTGCAAGGCCCCGGTCCTACCGACTAACCATAGACGACAGCAGGGAATGGAAGCGGCACATAGACCAGCTTCGGTCCCGAAACATAGAAAGAAGTACAAACACACAACCACAAATATTAAAAAACGACGAAAATCAAACCAAAGAGGGGGGGGGAAATATGAGAAAATAATAAAGAACTGTTTAAATTAAACACAGAATATGATAACAAACAAAAAGAGCAAAAAAGAGACTTACAGTTAGAAGAAAATTGCGAGAAGAGTCCACTCGAAGGGGCCAGCCAGGCCAGCTCGACCTGCCCGGAGAAAACAGGAGGGAGCGGCAAAACCGCCGGCCTAAGAAACTCAGGCTGCAGTTAAATGGCTGACTCACCCTTCCAGGCAGTTCCATGGAGAAAGACCGGAGAGACAGCAACCCCATCCGAACCGGTCGAAGTCTTCAGCAGAAATGAACCGCGCAAGTCCAGTCGAGTCAAAAGAAGCCCCACCTACCTGCGCGACGTCACCATGTAGGACTAAATCAAGAGGGGAGGGGTGTTCTGTATAAAGAATAGTAGACTCCTAATACAGGATTCTGATTGGCTAAAAAACCTCAATGGGGATTAGTTCAATAGGAACCAATCCACGAAGCTGCTCAAAAGGCGGCAAAACTAAATACCTGTCATTGGCTACAAGCCGGCAGGCAAATCCCTATAAAAAGGCTGTCGCGGCTTGAGCCAATGTTCTGTTTTTCAACTGCTGTAAAAAATAAAGACTTTGTTGTTGGAACCCGGTCTATCTCGCGTTTTTCCGGACGGAACACCTTCCAACTCTGTTAATCTAATATTTAATATCTTGTTCTCTTTATTTCTGTTTGGATATTACATGAAAAATACTCAATATTTTATGAATATTTTAAGCTCAATTCACAAAGCAAGGCAAGATTCCTATAATGGTCTTATTAGTCTGCAAACATCATATAATAGACTACTTATTAGTTATATCAATCTTTGGTCAGAGAGCCAGTTTGGTATAATGGTTAAACTATCAGACTAGAAACCAGGAGTCTGTGAGTTCTTGTCCCACCCTGGATACAAAGCTGGATGAGCTTGGTCTAGTCACTTTCAGTCCTAGGAAGAAGGATAAAGGCAAACACCACTTCTAAAAAAAATTGCTAAGAAAACTGCAGGGATTAGTACAAAAAGTTTCCAGGAGTCAAAAACTGGTTCAAAGGCACAAAACAAAAGAAAAAAAAGCTTGAATCAATTATTATAGTGTTTTTGTATTGCTCCGAATGAAAGGAATGTGTCTTCTGCTAAATCAGAGGTGGTATTCAGCAAGTTCTGACCAGTTCGGGAGAACCAGCAGTGGAAATTTTTAGTAGTTCGGAGAATTGGCAAATACACCTCTGACTGGAGATTTTACATTATCCTTCCTCTGCCACACCCAGCAGGCCATGTCCACAGAACCGGTAGTAAAAAAAATTTGAATCCCACCACTGCGCTAAATGTGTCTTCTGCTAAATTTATCATATAACATTCACTGAATGCCTTGCTAAGCTCAATTGGGCATAAACTGTACAATGAGCAAAGTTTAAAAACAGTTACAAATTCTTCAAATAGAGAACCTGATTTACAGAGATGATCTATGAGGATTACTAATCCAGCCATCCCAACCGTGTGACTTTCCCCTTTCTCCAGATACAGGGAACCAACTCTCCAAATTCCTATTCTGTTGGTTATGCTTATAAAAGCCAAGATATCTAAAGGGTCTAAGCCTATGAACATCCTTCACATGTATATTCTTTGCAACCCAATTCATTTCAGTCAATGTTTCATTTCAGTTTTATTATTCCTTTTAAAATCAATATGAATGAGTGCTCCATAACCATAAGAAATTTGTAATGAGAATTACAATATTTATGCCAGTGCTAGTTTTGTACTTACACTGCTTATGTATGTGTTATTACAACTTGACTTCAGACAAAGCACTTTTCCATATTCAAAACATCTCTTCTTCCCTATCATTTAATGACAGTGTATCCTTATAATACAGTGACATGCAGCTATTTATAAATAAATGGTGAAAAACATTACTTGCTATATAATCAACTTGTTTTATACACATGCTTGGTTATGAAACTATGTGGTCAGGCTTATTTTCTTTATTTATTTTATTTTGTCAAATTATTATAAGATAACAGATATAAGTATAAACATAGTTATGAACACATAACTTCATACATTCTTTGGGAGGAAAATAAGGAAAAAAAAATTCTGCCTCTGCTTACTAGCATCCATTGGTATTCATCTGGCTAGTGTCCCGTCAGTGTGTGAGAAAGTTGAGGGCTGTTTGAAAACTGAAAGATTATTTGCTGTGACAAAATCAACATACTGATTTAAAACCTTAGCCTGCTTAAGGCCTGGAGTAAGGACCTGTCCATATATATCTTCCCAGAGTTTAAGCTAATCATCCAAGGGCTCTTATAATATAGTTACACAGTTTATTGTTTAACAATCACTTATTGTCATGGAATGACCTTGAGGAATGAGAGGAAGAAATGCTTAGGAAGCAACTACACAAGACAGGCTGGAGCCTCAGTGGCTTAAATGTCAAACGTAAATAAAACATATTTGTTAAATAAAATCAAATAAACTTGGGAAGGATCTGTTCTAATTGATCAAGTGGATAAAAATTGAGGTGGGAAGTTGTACCTTCAGACTTGCAATATTTTGATGTTCTAATTGCAGGGAATTTGCCTAACAACAGTAATTGCTGGAACTGCAATCATAAATTGATATGTGTCACTTAGTGACAGAGCTCGTGGTCCTAATTACCACTGGCAAGTGAGGACTATTGTAACTACTGTATAGTGCAGGCAGCCTTCCCCAGATATCCTGATCCTTCTGGGGATATAGGAAGACCTTTTCTTCAATTTCCCCTGGGATTTTAAGAATTCCATTAATGTTTTAAAATGTGTTTTATTCTACTGTGTGGCGCATTATTGTTTTACTCCAAGTGGTTCACATGTATTGCTTTTATCATTGCTTTGTTGTTGTTTTTTAGTTTATTTGTGTCCACATAGAGAACTGCAATGAATGGGCATCTAAAGGCCGAGCAAGTTGTATATACAAGGATGCTCATATGTTATACTTGCTCAATACCCATACTTCGCTACGAAACTATGTGGTCAACTTAGTTTTTGGGGAGGAAAATAAGGGGAGGGGAGAAATTCTGCCTCTGCTTACCAGCATCCATCAGTATTCATCTGGCTAGTGTCCTGTTAGTTTGTGAGATAGTTGAGGGCTGTTTGGAAAGTGAAAGTATTTGCTATGTGAGCAAGGAGCCTGAGCATGGCTTAGCTCAACAATTCTGTACCAAAGTTGGTTGCTGCTATGAAACTGAAACTCCTGTCCTCTGCTTGTGTTTTGCATTTGGAACAGATTTTTTTTCAGGTGGGGAGGGGGAATAGAACACCTTAGCATCAGAGCATGTTAATAATAATATACAAAATACTAATACTTTGATGGTCATTTTGAAAAATCCTTTCTTAGTGAGCACCTAGAAGCCAAGAAGAACATACGTGCCAAATTTCTAGTTTGTAGGCTTTATGTTTCTGGAGATTTTGTGATGATGCGTGAGTGGTATTTCGCTTTGATATATAGAGATGTGCTTTGATAATTGTTCAAAAAAGGGCTGATTGTGGTCCCTTTTTCACTGTTCGCATAAGTAGCCAAACGTTTTTCAAGTTTCCTCATGAACTTGAAAAAGGGCGTTGGTACTTACCTGAAACGCCCGTTCTCTTTGAGCTGTGAAGAGCATCCAGTAGTGGGAGATGCTTCAGTCTCCGCATTCACAGGCTGAGCTTGATTTGTGGAACGCTCCTCCTCCACCATGTGACTCCTCCTAAGCATTCCCCAGTTTTGGCGAAGACGAGAAATAAGTGCTCTCATCCCCACATTCTAAAAGGTTCATTGACCGAAACAGGACCCCACCAGATGGAAAAAAAGGGTGGGGCTGGATGCTCCTCACAGCTCAAAGAGAATGGGCATGTCAGGTAAGTACCAACACCCTTTCTCCTATGAGCTGTTCAGAGCATCCAGTAGTGGGACATACCAAAGCCTGTCCTGTCCTACGGGAGACTCCATCTGGTCTGGAATCTCCTCCTGGTCTCTGGGACCTGTTGCAGAACTCTTCTGCCAAAGGAAGCCTCAGCAGAAGCAAACACATCAATTTTGTGTGCAAAGGGCGATGGGGAAGCCCAAGCTGCGGCCTGACAGATTTCAGTTATTGATGCCTGTGTGGCCCATGCTGCCGGAGTTGCTGCACTCTTTGTTGAATGAGCTGTTATGCCCCTAGGCACCTGCAGAGATTGAGTCTGATATGTTTTTGCTATTGCAGCCCATATCCAACGGCCTATCGTAGATGTTGAGATCTATGTAACCTTGAGTGTTGGGCTGAAAGGACACAAATAAGCCTCCAATTTCCTAAAAAAACATTGCACGCTTGAGATAGATTTGCAGAGCATGCCTCACATCAAGCTTATGCCATTGTCTTTCCATCCCCTGTGATGGTCTGGGGCAAAAATTTGGAAGAATAAGCTCTTGTGCTCTATGAAAGGCCGAATTGACCTTCGGCATAAATGTGGGATCAGGGCGAAGAACCACTCGATCAGCATGAAAATGCAGAGATCTTGTCTCATGGTCAAGGCTGCAATTTGCGAAAACACAACGAGCGGAAGTCATCGCTACAAGGGAAACTACTTTGTATGTCAGAAGTGGAGACTTGCCGTTTTAAAAGGTTCAAAACGGTCCCTTAGTGAAAGCCACAAGGATCTTATGAAGGTCCCAGGTGGGATAACAGTGCACTGCTAGAGGGCGTAAATTAGATGCTCCTCGAAGGAAAGACCTTATGTGTGGATGATGTGAAAGAGAACTGAGGCCCACGCAAGTGAGAACTGATGCCAAGGCCGCCACCTGCCTTTTTAATGTATTAGTGACAACCCCTTATCAAGTCCCTCCTGTAAAAACTCTAGAGTCTGAGCGACAGAGGGAGAGGCAGGATCAATTTGAAACTTACTACACCAATTGCAGAAGGTGGACCATGTGGTGTTGTAAATGCGAATTGTTGAGGGGCGTCTGGCAGCTAGGATAGTGTCGATAACCCTATTGGAGAGCTTTTTGCCCTTTAAACCACTCCGTTCAACTTCCAGACGGTCAATTGTAACCATTGAGGGTCCAGATGTTGAAGGCACCCGAGTTAATGAGATTCTGTCTGACGGAATTCTCCTGGGGGGAGCTACCGAGAGACTGCGGAGGTCTGCGAACCATGGCCGTCTGGCCAGTAAGGTGCGACTAGAAGTAATTCTGCTCTCTCGTCTAGTAACCTCTGGATGACCTTGGGAACCAACAGAAGTGGGGGGAATGCATACAGGAGACCCAGGACCAACCACAGTGGAGCGAGTTGAAATTCTCCGCCCCTTGGGATGGGCTACCACCGGCTGACCAAATGTCCATGCCGCTTCTTGAAACAGGGATGGGTGGAGGCGCCACTCCGATTCATCTATGGTGACCCTGGCTTAGCCAGACTGCCTGTGCATTTAACAGACCTGAAATGTGTTCTGCCTTGATGGAGCACCCTAATGTGAGAAGGAGAAACATGTTGTTTTCAAAGGACAAAGCCGTCTAAGAGACAACCGCATGAAGAAGGAGGCGGCCGTGGCTGATCTGATAGCCCACGCGTCAGACTGATGAGCTCTGCGTAGGGCTAGCTCGAGCCGTTTTTCCTCCAGCTTTTAAGGCCTCCAGTGCCTCACTGGGAATAGAGGGGAATGCTAAAGCCACTATAGGCTTGTCTACCTTGGGGTTACCCAGTAACTTTGCAAAATAAGGGTCCAAGTTGAAATATTTCCTATCATGTCCAGTTGGGGAGGTGTATACCACTGCAGGAGCCCACTGCTTCTGTACCAGGTCCAAAAATATGGGTGGAACTGGAATTACCTCTGCTTCAACTACCGGTTAGTTGAAGATCATGTCCTCTGGTCCCTCCCCTGAAGGGTCAGGTGTGTCAGATGGTTTTGGCTTGATTAGGCCCGCAATGTTCTTTGCCTTAAACAAGAGAGATTTGAAAAGCTGTGGCCGGAATAAGCCTGTAAAGGCAGGCTGGTCAGGAATAAGACCTTCCTTCTCAGACATTTCCCCTTCTAAGGGATCTACTTCTGACAGGGGCTCACTATCTGTCAGTCTGCTTCTGACAGGGGCTCGCCCTGTAATGTACCTGGGTCTGATTTGGCTCCGACTTGGTCAGTAACCTCAGCAGTTGGGGCTCTTGGTTGGTAGCCACAGGGTAAGGTGTGGACATTACAAAGTGTTGGAGCCCCGCTGCAACCCCTAGGTGAATAGCCATCTCCATCCAAGCTTTCATCCTTTTTGGGACCTCCTCAACGAAACTGTCATCCTGGCGAGGACCAGCGGCTGTTGGACTGAATGTGGCTTCAGGGACCTGTCTGGTTGGTGTTCCAGACACTTGGACCTGTTGTCCTTGTGGAGTCAAGCTGCACCTGGATGAAAGGGAGAGATCTAGGGGAGGAAGAGGGTGTGAAGAAACTGACGGACTGGGAGAGGAGGCACCTTGAGATACAATGTGGGCCTCTCGAGTATGCCTATTTGCTTTTGTAAGGCCTTATAGTGCCTTAAGGCATCCCATTCCGAGGCTTTAGAATTTCTACTGTGTTTTGATATGGCTTTGCCTTCAAGCAAGGGACCTGAGAGGTGCTACCATCTGCCATTTTGATTAAAATTAGAATCACAGTAATTAAATATAAAATGTAGACAAGGCAGTTGGCACACCCAGGGTCCGATCTGAGTCAAGAACGGTTGCCCTGATCAAGATCTTATTGCCCCCTTTTATTTTCTGATTTTATTTTTACTGGTGTCTATATATAAATAATGAGTCATATCTCAGTGATAATATTTTATTGAAATTAAAATATTATACTGTCAAATAGTTATTACCATGAGTGATTATTATAATTGTAATAATTATTTGACAGT
>BLBF01000010.1:31509167-31603017 GCA_015471245.1 Laticauda colubrina | reverse complement strand
TATATATATATTCCAATATTAATAAGAAAACAATCAAGATTAATGTATAATCCAATTAGCCAAATAGCGAATGCCTAAGGCCCGGTTTGATGATTGTAAGGGGCTTCAGCAGCTTCCATGCACAGGCGGACACTGGCCTAGGTGCTTGCTGCTGTGCCACTGAGAATAAGGCTGTGAGGGTTAAGCCAACAATTTTTTTACAACGAAGTAATTATCCTCGAGTGCAGGTAGCCAAAACAAGGGTAATATTGCTCACAGAATCCTGAAGGGATCCTGCTGCTTCGAGCAGAAAATACCTCACACAGCTCAGGGATAGCAGACAAGGCGCGCAGCCACGAGATGGCACTCAAAATGGCCTCCAGCAGTTAAAGTTTCTTTCGCACGCTTCTCAGCAGCAGCTTCCCACCTTGCAAGCGAAGCCTGAGCTCGCAAATTAACAGAATGGCGGAGAAGAAGGGGAATTAACTCTAATTAACTTTCCCACTGAAGGAACAGCATTCGGAGGGGGGGTAAAGGCGATACGAGTCGGTTTAACCTATTCCTTTTTTTTTTTTTTTGACAAAATTCAAGCCGCTAGCAAAGAAACGGAGTTAAAAGCACAGAGACAACCAAACTGGCAGAGGTTAAACAAATTTGGCTATGGGGAGGTGGTGCAGAGCAGCCCAAAAGCCTCCTGCCTTTTTTTTGGGGGGGGGGGCTGCAACGGCGCTTCCTTTAAATAGGACTTTCAGACTAGTCGGAAAGAAGGCAAAGACAAACAAATCGAATTGCAATCAAACCTGCTGTGACACGAGCTAAGATTCCTATTTTGTTCAATGGATCATCGAAAGCACTGCCTGTCTCGCACGAGGCTGAGTAAAAACTGGGGAACGCTGAGGAGTCACGTGGTGGAGGAGGAGCGTTCCACAAATCAAGCTCAGCCTGTGAATGCAGAGACTGAAGCACCTCCCACTACTGGATGCTCTGAACAGCTCATAGGAGAATCGTTGTTTCTCCTTTGATGCATCTCTCACTAAGCTTCAAGTAACTCTTAAAGTAGCAGCTTTGTAATTCAGGAACAGAATTTTTTTTTGAAGTACACACAGCTTTGTATCTCATGGTTCTTTACGTAGCTGTAGCTGTATCTATCATCTTTATAAAAAGGACTTTTATATAAGTCAATTAAATGAAACACTCCTGTTTTACTATAGATATAAGCAGTTTCAGAGTTGAGCTGTCCATTTTTCAAACCTGCCTTTTAAGTTTTCAATAGATGACTAATTCATAGTTCTGTCTATCTGGTATGCACAGCAGTCTAAGTTAAAAAAAAAAGAATTAAATTCCTTACTTCCTTTTTCTAACTGAAAATTAAGATAATATATGTTAACTGATTGTTTTTTTTATTCAAGTAGGAAATCAGTTGTAATTTTTTTCCCTAAAATTGTTTCATATTTTGGGTTTTTTTGTCATTAACTTGTTTATTGTATTATTAATATTAATGCAAGAAAAAAATTAACCAAGTGCATATGCAAGAAGAAAATTAACAAATGAACACCCTGGCTTGGGCCTCCCAAATATTTTAAAATGCTCACCCACCCATGTAATGTGGCACTAGGCATATGGACTCTGCACATGCAGAATGTTTAAGAAACTCTAGTGACACATTGAGATCATTTAAATGTTAGGCATACAACATGAAGAGTTCTGTTGTCTATTATGCTACATTTTGCTCTTTGACAGAACTCTTGAGTAAGTATCTTCAGCTGTGCTTCATCTTTTCCTGTCATCATATTACAAACAAACCATTGTTTCCAATATAAAGCCTTAATAAGGAAGGCTTAGCAGAATACAAAGCATATTATTCAGAAAACAACAGTGAGTTCTGTCTCTGGCTGTCAAGCCAATTCAAAGAACAATAAATGAATCAAATGTTCTGTCATTCATAAGGCACTTTGTCCTATTTGCCACTCTTTCTTTTTTGCAACAAACTACTCCACATTTCATCAGCTTTTCAAAATACAGGTAGTTTATAAACTACTTATAAAGCAACTGAATTATTAGAGTGCTGTACTGCTAATTAAAACAAATGTTTTTAGAATGTGCAAGTTTTATATTCAGCCACTTAAAAACATATTCACAAAAGACTGTTATATATAGTCCATATATATGTTTCGTGTATCCCAACAGAGCTGCTGCATTTATAAGCACTCTTGCGTATGAGTTTGATCAAGCCCACTACTTTTTACTGGAGGAAGAAAAGTAGAATATGGATTCTAATTTCCATCTTTTCTCTGCCTCTGGATCAGGGATGGCTACCATGAGACCAAATGGATATTTCCAGATTCCAGGAAGGAAGGGAGGGAGAAAAAATCTTGCCAAGAAACTGCCAATCAGTTACTAGAAGTTTACACTGACTTGAAGGTACACAAAACAAAATGAATGAATTCTGATATATAATTACTATATTGCATTATGATGATTTATAGAAAAATTACAGTACTGTGCTAGATCATTATTTTAGTGTGCATATTCTCAAAATATAAACCTTTTGGAACCTTTAGAATCACATGCAATTGAGGCAGTATAAGGATGCCTAGAAATATAAATAGGGCAAATGGTGAGTGATGATGTGACTTATCAGGAGAGCTACTTAATGTGCATCCCAATTTGATACACTATTCTTCTATTATATAAAGCAAAACCTTAGCTTAGGTAAAAACTGAGCTAAGAAAAAAAGCTGAGCTAAAAAACCCTTCCAGAGCCCCCTTTTTCAATTAACAGCAAATGTTTTTTTAAAAAAGTGCAGGCTGCTATGAATATAGGTAAGCCTAATAGGTGGAAAAAAACAGTATGCACAAGAAAACACAAAAACCAAACATGGTTTGCATAACAACAGAATGAAAATAATGATAGCAAGAGAGTAACAGTGTGCTCAAATAGAGTCACAGAAGCGTAACTCTCATGGAGATATTCTTGAGTTAATTGCAGTGCAAAATATCCAAAAAAGAATTCAGTCAGCTTCAAACAAAGCAGAAACAACTCTTTCAATGGGGAGAATGAGGCTGGGTTTAACTGAACATAAGCTATATTTACCAGCTTATCGTATCATGCAAACAGTGGTCTTTTTTTCTAGATTGGATGTTTTTTTAATTGCTACCACAGACGACAAAGCTACCTCCTGGAAAGCTCATGTTCTTTGGCTTGACTGCAATTAATTGTTCTCCAGTATCATTTAAAACAGATTAATGTTCTACAAGGGCATTGTTTTGACTTAAGTCCCTGACAAATGATTGTTATTGCAAAATAAATAGTAAGTAAAGCCCATGTCACACTGCACCAACGGATGGAAAGAGGATGTAAAACGGAGAGAAACACTTGACATCCGTTGGTTAACGCAATGCATCCGTTACGTACTCACTGCATACGTTTTTCATACTCTCTCTCCGTCCAGCATCCGTCTACTGAGATTTCATCCACTCAAAAAGTTTTGAGCTGCACAAAACTTTTTGAGTGGATAAAGTGTCCAATGCGTCCATTATACATCCGCTATGCATACGGGGAACATCTATTATACGTCTGTCGTCATCCGTTATGCGTCCGCTATATCCGCTAGGCATCTGCTGCACATCCGCGCAACTCACATCCGCTCCAGCGGAAAACGGACACAGGGAGGAATCAAAACAAACGCAGAACGGACATGCAGCGTTAGTAGCACAGACGTAAAAAGGATGAAAGCAGATGCAGCTTGCATATAAAGCATTAAAACGGAAAAAAACGTTCGTATAGGGGACGTATCTCGGATATTTAGGATGTCTGCAGGATGTCTAGAGGATGCAGAAGGACACCTAGTGGAAAAATGATATTTCCTATAAAAAGGGGGAGAAATCACCTGGATCTCACTTTCAGTCCAGCAGCCCTGCTGTGCAGACCTCTTCAGCCTTGATCTTGCTCTTGCTCTTCCACAGCATCCAGTCATCTCCACCATGGATCGTCGCACATTCCTTTTGGTAGCCACCATCGTTCTACAACAGTGCGAAGCCATCTACAGGCTCTTTCACCTGTTCTACGCGAAGAAAAAGAGGAGGCCAAGAAGTGTCTGGGTCCGAAGATGGATCGCCAGAAGAGCAGAATACGGACTGTATAACAAGCTGATGGTGGAGCTGAGGAACGAAGACACTCGTGCATTCCAGAACTTCATGAGGATGCCGCCAGCCATGTTTGACGAAGTTGTGGAGCGGCTGTGACCCAGGTTGACCAAGGCAAACACCAACTTCCGGACCAGCCTGGACCCTGGGCTGAAGGTGGCACTGACTCTGTGCCACCTGGCCTCAGGGACCACGTACAGGAACATGCAGTACGCCTGGAGGGTGCCACACAACACCATCAGCATTGTGGTCAGAGAAGTGGTGCAGGTCATCATCGAAGAATACCTGGAGGAGCTCCTCCAGTGCCCCTCCACCGAAGAAGGCTGGAAGAAAGTTGCAGAGCAGTGGTATCAGAAGTGGAACTTCCCCCACACCGTTGGAGCCATAGATGGGAAGCACGTGGCCTGCAAAGCTCCAGCCAACTCAGGGTCCACTTATTTCAACTACAAGGGCTTCTTCAGCATCATCCCCTTCGCCATGGTCGATGCTGACTACAAGTTCATGTACATCGATGCTTCAGGCAACGGGTCAGCTTCAGATGCCCAGGTATACAACGCCAGTGACCTCAAGGAGGGGCTGGAATGCAACATCATGGGCTTCCCAGATCCAGATCCCCTGCCCAACAACACACAAGATGTGCCCTACTTCATTGTGGGGGATGACGCCTTCTCCCTCAGAACCTACCTCATGAAGCCCTACACTTCCAGATGCCTCACCCGTGAAGAGAGGATCTTCAACTACAGGCTGTCCAGGGCAAGACAGGTGGTGGAGAACGCCTTTGGCATCCTGGCCAACAGGTTCCAGGTACTTCTCACCACCATGCAGCATCACCCAGAGACTGTGAGGAACATCGTGGAAGCTTGCTGCATCCTGCACAATCTGGACCGTCAACAAGGAAAGGGGACATGGAGCCTGGTGAATGGAGGCAAGGGCGAAACCTGATAGACACTGTGGATGTGCAAGGCCCAAGAGCTTCACGTGAAGGAAAGAAGCAGTGCAACCTCCTGAGACATTGGTGCAACTCCCCAGCTAGAGCAGTGGAGTGGCAAGACAGGATGGTAGATGCTTAATGGATGCTTCCTTCAGCCTGTCCCATCACACTGATGAGATTGTGTCATGTATGTTGAGTGGCCCTACAATGAACAGGGCATTTCATAAAGAGTTGTGTTTATGTTGAAATGTGTTGATGAATGATTACATTGTTACTGATAATAAAGGGCCATAGGTGTGGCACCTGGGAGGGTGGACCATACAGTCCCACTATGCTTGCACTGGAGGCTTATCTACCCCACAGCTATTACCCATCCCACAGGTATCCCTGCCCATCCCACTGCTATCTTAACCCATCCCACAAGCATGCAAAGGCTTAAACCATTTCTAAAAGTTTCCACCAAGACTTTATTGACTAAAAGAACTGAACCAAGTGTGTGAAGCAAAGATAAACTTTATTAATAACAAACTGTAAAATCAAAATGACCCAAGAAAAGTGTCCCAAGCAAAGTCAACAGGTAGCAACCCAGTCTCTGGCACTCTTCTCAGTCACTCTGAGACGTGCCCATAGTTTCAGGGGTGAAGGGTCCAGGTGCTGTGGAGGTGGTAGTGGCTGGAGTGCTGGTCTGAGGCGCCATTGGGGTGCCTGGCCCCGAGAGGACAACAGGGGATGTGTGGAGGAAGCTCTCAGAGAGCTGGCACAGTCCTGTGATGTTGAGAGCCCCTTCCTCCATGACATGGAGTGTCAGTCCCAAGACCGATGACAGATGTTCTGAGGCCGGGCTTGGCTGTAGGGTGGAGAAAGGAGGAGTGTAGTGGGGCTGTCTGGTCTGCAGGTGAGCGAGGTGAGGCGTGGGTGGCATTGGTGGCGTGGGTGACATCTGTGGCGTGGGTGGCATCTGTGGCATGGGTGGCATCTGTGGCACCTGTGGCAGGCGAGGAACCTATGCCTGGACTGGGAAGGGCTGCCTGTGCTGCTGGAACTCCTGGTAGCCATAGCCTTGGTAGGTGAGGGCCTGTGGAAATCCTTGGAAGGGCTGTGACATCACCTGGGGTGGAGGAGCAGACCTGGAGTGGGTCAGAGCAGGTTCAGCTGGGCCTGGAGGGTGGTGCAGAAGACCTGTGATCCTCTCCTTTATCACATGGTACTGGGATTCGGATATGTCCATGAGGGTCTGGTTGACGTAGGTGAGGAAGGGCTTTCTGTTAGAGGATGGTATGTCGGAGTGTACCAGCTGAGAGAGGAGATCTACGCTGCTTCTGATGGTGTCCCTGATCTCCAGCAGGACAGTGTGGCTCTGTCCCTCCGGTCTGGCTCTCTGCCTGCTTTCTGAGGAGGTGGAGCTGGGGGTGGGGGTGGGTTGGTCTCTGGTGGAAGTGCCCTCTCCTTGCTCCCACTATGTCAGGGGGTCCTCCACGTGCTCTGCCATGGGGAGTGCAGCTGTCTGGGGGTCTCCATTGTGAGGCGCTCCACAGATACCTGCCTGGACACAGGAGCTGACTCTTGGCCAGAAGAGGACTGGCTCTCTGTAGGCTGCCTGACAGAGAGGGTAGAGAGAGGAGCTGCTCCTCGGTGGCGGATCTCACCCTCCATCACGTAGGTCTCTTGGTCCGTCAGCTTGACCGTGGCCTGGCCAGATTTCTTGAGGTGCAGCTTCCCGTACCAGGTATGCATGTGCTTCCACCACCCGAGGAGGACCTCCGAAGTGTAGCCCAGGCTCTGCGCCTTCTCTCTCCAAGCTGCCTGCTTCCGCTTGGTGTCTCGATAGAGCCTGTGTCCCTTCCTCCAGAGGTACTCGTTCTCCCTCAGCCATTCGAGCACCTCATCCTCATGTTCCTCTTCAATGGAGTACTGTCTCCTCTCCCTATCTTGCGAATGCCTCTTCCTCCCTCTGGCAGGGCCTTCTGGGCCCTCATCAGTAGGGCTTTGAGGTTCTAGGGGCTGGTCCACCACACCACCACCACCACCAGCAGCAGCAGCAGCAACACTAGCACCAGCAGCACCAGCAGGACCAGGAGCAGCACCAGCAGGAGTAAGCACCAGCAGAAGCACCAGCACCAGGAGCAGCATCAGCAGAGTAAGCACCAGCAGAAACACCAGCACCAGGAGCAGCACCAGGAGAGTAAGCACCAGCAGAAGCACCAGCACCAGAAGCAGCACCAGCAGAGTAAGCACCAGCACCAGGAGCAGCACCAGCAGAGTAAGCACCAGCAGAAGCACCAGCACAAGGAGCAGCACCAGCAGAAGCCCCAGCACCAGCAGAGTCAGCAGCAGCAGCAGAAGCCCCAGCAGAAGCCGAGTCAGCGCCGGGGGTGGGATGGTGGCCCTGCCCTTCTTGCCAGGGCTGGCAGGAGTAGGCACAGGCTTCTTCTTCTTCCCCATGGTTGTTGGCTGGAGATTTGTCTGGCAGCAGGTCTTTCTTCTGAATGGTGACCTGCTTGCGAGCTGCATCCTTTTATGTCCGCGGGGCTGACGCAATGCATCCTCCCCGCATGCGCAGTGAACTCTGCATCCGCTAGGCATCCGCTAGGCGTCCGTGATGCATCCACGTCATCCGCTAGGCATCCGCTCTGCATCCGCTCCTTCCGCTGCCTGTCCACTTCGCTGTGCTCCCCCGGAAGCCCTGCGGATGTGTCATCCACTTCCATCCGCTAGGCTTCCGTTGAGCATCCACTTAACATCCTCGCTACGTCCTCTCCCCGTCCATTCCTTTCCGTTGTTGTCCGCTCTGTTTATGCAAATTTGGGGCACTTTTGAGAGCAGATAACAACAGATGGAACATTTTCTCATCTGCTGTGTCCTTTTTACATACATTTTGCATCCGTCGGCCAATGTGACCTAGCCTTCACTGTTTCTATTTAAAGTAGCTATTTTGAACCAGTGTTCCCCTTGCACAAGTAGGATGGTAGGATGACTTTTAATTTTATTTTTATTTAACCAACAATATAATTGTCATAAATCTACAATGGAAATGACAATTATCAAGAATTATAGTTAGGTTAGATTTACATATCACAATTATAATATGGTTTTCTTACTGTAGTTTTAGTGTGCTGTGTGAACCTGGCTACTATGACTTGTCCAGCAAGCCACCATTAAACACACCTTAGGTTAGAGTAATATGCCATTGGGCTAGACAGTGCTGGCAGACAGGACCAAGGGCAGATATGGGATCCACAGGAAACCAACAGGGAGGAGACCTAGCCTAACACTCCCAAGGGACTCCCAAAAGTGTTTTTTTCACAAGGCACTTTTTTCTTAGCCTTGCTAAGGCTTTGCTTTATATAACAGAATAGCACATATGATTATCTGAAATTGAGATGCACATTATATAGCTCTCCTGGTGAGAGAGGACGAACATTGGAGAGCAATGCTAGCTGGAGAATTCTGGGAGCTGGAGTCCACAAGTCTTAAAGTTGCTGAGTTTGGAGACCTCTGCTCTATAGGAACTGATAGGGAATGGCTGAGGGGGTGACTTAGGGTGGCAAAAAAGCTCCATCTGTCCACTGAAGTGATAGGGGAGAGGCCCCAAGTGAGACTGTAAGGGGCACTCATGAGTCTGTACAGAGTACTTGGTATCCTTCTCTCCTAAGTAAGAGATGGGGCAAAGGGTGCATGAAATTATCCCCCAATTGGTCAGTGGAAGAAACCACTTACTGGAGGGGATACTTTGTATGAATGAGGGGTATAGAGAGTGAGAGCTCTGGCTGGTGCTGAAAGCCAGCACTTAAGTGCCTCTGGAGTCCTACCCACCCACCCTCACTTCCCCTTGATAATTGATGAATGGAGATGGAGAGAAGAGAAGAGCCACCAGCCCTGGTTACGTGGAGGCAGGGTGGGAGGCAGGGGATCCCTTCTCAAGCTTTGGAGTGGGACAACAAATTTAAATGATGAGGATGAGATGGGAGCTAAAGGGCAGGAGAATTCTTGCCTGATACTTAATACCGATAGCATGTTCTATCTCCCGAACTCATGCCCAAACCCTCTGGTAGGCCCTCCGAGGCCCAGGCCTTCAACTGCTACTAATGAACATACTGTTGTGCCATTACCTGGCCCATAAGGCCCTGAGCATAGCCATCCATGCCCTAATTACTCACCCATCCCTCAATTGATTACTCCAAGATACTCTACATAGTGTATTCAGAAGCTATAGCTAGTGAAGAGTGCAGTGGTGCACATAGCTCTGGAAGCCCCTAGGATGGGATATGTACAATTGTAAGCCACCAAGTCACTTAAATGAGATGGTTATGTATAAAAATTGAACAAATGAATTGAATGAACAAACACACACTGCTGCTCCACAAGCTGCTTTGGTTACCAGCTTGCTTCCAGTCCAATTCAAGATGTTGGTTGTTACCTTTAAACCCCCCTATGGCAAAGATCTAAGATAGCTGATGAGACTAGATCCACCCCATTCACACCTGCAGAAGAGGCCTGCAATGGACCCATCTGCTAAGGAATTCTCATGGGCAAGATCAAGGAGAAGAGTCTTTTCTCCAAGCCTGGGGGACACACTACCCCTGTAGGTGAGAACTGCAATTATGCTTTCAGACTTCTGAGAAAGGTATTAAAACCTGGTTTTGCTGGATGGATCGGGACCTCAAAGGGGCCCTATCAAACACTAGAGGTGTTTGATAGGGTAAGAATACTTCATCCCTACCCCATCCATGTCTTGGTTTTTTTTCTTTTTTTCTTTCTTATGTTCTTTTTTTTTTTGCATAGTTTAAATTTTTTAATTTGCATAGTTTAAAATTTTTAACTTATTTCGAGTTATATTTCTATCATCTATAAGCCTCCCAGAGTCATCTTATTGCAGGAAGGTGGCATATAAATTAAAAGTCAGCTTCTGAACCTGCCTTTATTTTGAAACTGACTAGATTTAGTTTAAAGTCATGAAACATTAACAAAAGTGTAGCTGTGATTTAACAACAGTGTAGCTTTCAAAACCCCTTGACCAGCAGTGAAGAAAGAAAATGAACAAGCCCCAATACTCATGGTAGCCTGGGTATATTACAACGAATCATGGTAAATGTTATTTGAATGCAGTCAGGAGTGGAGGTTCCAATTCTATGTGGCTTGTTGGAAATTTGGGAGGCCAAGTTGCAATACCAATTTGTCAAACAATGCCTATCCTGGTCATATAATATTCTCCTTAAAATATTACTTGAACAAACTTTGCAAATACTCATTCATAGATTTTGGTTCAGCTTGAAAATGTGAGAAATAATTTTCATGCCTTGGTTTTAGATACCTGTTTATTTTAAATATATACTTTAATGTTATCATGCTAAGGAAGTAAAACATACATCTCAAAAAAGAGCTAACAAGACTGGCCGCCCACGGTGCCCGCAGAGATTTAAAAGTTATATCCACAAACAAATCTTGCAAATAAACATTATTTCTCAAAAGATCTATTGTAAGTTACAACAGTTTAATTTACTGTCACCAAGTATACCAAGTTTTTAGTTATTAAGAGTTATTTTTTTCATCATGAAATCTAATGGGAGAAGCCGGCAAAAGAAGCATATTTCATATTGATCGTTTAGACAGAACAGTTGCATCTGTCATTTATGCATACAGAGCTAATACCACCCTCTTAAAGTACTGGTTAAAGGCCTAGGCTAGAAACCAGGAGACTATGAGTTTCAGGCATGAAAACTAACTGGGTGAGTTGAGGCCACTTAGTCTTTGTCAGAACAACCCATCACACAAGGATGTTGTTGTGAGGGAAAAGAGGAGAAAAAAGTAGTATTATGTTCAAACCACAGAGACAGAATTCATTCCCAACCTCTTGCTTGGAGTGACTTGCATGTGAAGTCACTCCAAGCAAGAGGCTGGGAATGAATCCCTTTGAAATCTTGTATCAGAAGCCATACCCTATAGTGCAAATGATTGTTGTCCTCAACTAGAAGGAGCAACATCTGTTGCAGTTGCCTACTGTGCTTTACTTTCTCTTTCCAGATATGCCCAACAACACCCGTCAGTAGGGTTGGACCATCCATACAGAACTGAAGACTGAGTTTTGCTAAAATCCTGGATCTCTTAGGTTCCCAAGAGTCAAATCCTGAGTGCATCATACACATGTAAAAAAAGTTAGTAAGACCACACCTAGAGTTTTGTTCACCATATTATAAAAAAGTTGTTGAGACTCTAGAAAAAGTACAGAGAAGAGCAACCAGGATGATTAGGGGACTGGAGGCTAAAACATACAATGAACGGTTGCAGGAACTAGGCTTGGCTGGTCTAGTAAAGAGAAGGACCGGGGGAGGCATGATAGCAGTTTTCCAATATTTGAGGGGCTGCCACAGGGAGGAAGGGGTCAAGCTATTTTCTAAAGCACCTGTAGGCCAGACAAGGAATAATGGATGAAAACTGAACAAGGAGAGATTTAACCTGGAAATAAGGAGAAACTTTCTGACAATGAGAACAATCAACCAATGGAACAGAAGTTGCCCTCGGAAGTTGTAGGAGCTTCATCACTTGAGACTTTCAAGAAGAGATTGGACTGCCATTTATCAGAAATGGTATAGGGTCTCCCGCTTGGGCGGGGGTTGGACTAGATGACCTACAAGGTCTCTTGCAACTCTGATTATCTGTTTGATTTGTTTGTTTGAGTTCCCCCCCTAGAGAAAGTTTAGTCGGACACATGAAAGGCTGAACCATTTGAAAAACAAGACTCTTTAAATGATAAAAAATCTTTTGTACTCATGAGTCAAAGTATAGTACAGTAACTCATCCCACCTATGAAGTCTTCTCCATAATCACACCCATAGACAATTGTTTGTGAAACAGAGATATTTTTTTTCCTAGAGGTCTTCCACGTGGTGGGCCTTCACAAATGACAGAGTTAGCTGGAACTCAGATTTATCTCAAACTAAAATTGTGGTGCCTATTTCTCCTGCTATAACCAACCCAAGCTCAGCCTAACCACCCATCTAGGAATAAATGGAATGTCCAAAAAATAAGCAAGCCTCAAACTCATTAACAGACCACATGAGCAGCCCCAACTCAGCATCAGGAAAAGACATCTTTCTTTTCCATATCCTTCCATAGCTAATGAGACAGTCTTACCTCTTGATTGTCTGATCCTGAATAGTTGAAAATGCTAATCATAGCTAGTTTATTCTTTGTAAGTATGGCACTCACAGTCTGTTGTAGCACCCACTACCAACCTCTGATGAGCTCCTGTAGTGCCACAGCTTGAAGAGATGTGCCCCATTTGGAGCCAAAATAAAGCACAAAAGGGGTGAAAAGTCAGACTACAGAAACAATTGCGTGCCTGTTCAGAGATGTGTGTTATAAAGCAAAATAATACCCCCAAAATGAAGTCTTTCAAGTTATTCATTATTGAAGTTTGACACTTATTGAAGTGTTTAAAAGTGTCAAAAGAGGAGGGAGCTGAGGGCCTGAGACTCCATCCTAGAAAACACTTCATTTAAAAAAAGGAACATGTTCTTTTCAATTCTTTTCAGTCTGCTTTCTTCTTGTCTGCAAAGAAACTTAGAACAGGAAGCTGCCAGCAGCTTAGTGAGATCAGAACAAGATCTGCACACTTGATAAAGACCATTGAAACCAGACCCTACCAGAGATACCATAGCTAGATGCACAGGATGTGGTTAGGCAGCACCTAGAAGCCTACTGTAGCTTGAGTTGATGGACAAGCAGTGGTCTAGATGGTATGAGTCATACTAAGAGCATGGTAAGAACAGCACGTCATATACATGTGATTTCCATGCTGAACAACATCACTTACTGTATACACATGCTGTATTGATAATAAATTTGTAAACAATCATTGTATTGCTGTTTTGAATTTCCTGTATAAAAAACAGAATGCCAACCCTGCTTAGTGCCCCTCCCATCTCCTTTGTTTGCTAACAGAAAGGCCCTTTGCTTCTGATCACAAATAAAATGATAAATTTCCACTTTCCCCCATCCTGTGTTATTGATTGGCTCTTGCGTCAGGTAAATGAATCACAGATTGGCTCCTGACCAACAACATGAAGGATGTCAAGTTTAGGAAGCAAAGGAAGACAGTACCATAGACACAAAAAACAAGGGTGCCAAGGAATCCACAAGACTGCCCACTACTACTGTCTGAAAGCAACACATAAATGTAGTAGCTAAGATTTTGTACAATTCAGTTTAAATGATTGTTAAGGAAGAGATTCATACTGTCTTTGCATTCTAGTGCAGGGGTGTCAAACTCGATTTCATTGAGGGCTGTATCAGGGTTATGTTTGATCTCAGGAGGTTGGATGGGAGTGGCCAGCTCAACATCACTCATGTCGGGGGCACTTGTGGTGGGCCAAATGCTCTGCCAGCAAAAGGGCATTGGTATGATATGCCCGTTCTCTGTGAGCTGCTATGAGCATCCAGTAGTGGGAGGTGCTTAGACTTTGCTCGGATAGGCTGGGCTTGATTGATTGGATGCTCCTCCTCCTTTATGTACTCCTCAGTGTCCCCCAGTTAGATGGAAATTGGGTGGGTCTGGATGCTCATAGCAGCTCACAGAGAACAGGCGTATCAGGTAAGTACCAATGCCCTTTCTCCAATGAGCTGCTCCAAGCATCCAGTAGTGGGACATACCAAAGCTTGGCTTGTCCTATGGGAGAGTCTCCACCTGGAGTGGAGTCCCCCCACGGTCCGTGTGGACCCATTGCAGAATTCTCCTACCAAAGGAGGCCTCAGCTGGGGCAAATGCATCAATTTTGTAATTTTTAATAAAGGGTGATGGAGAAGCCCATGTTGCTGTACAACATATTTCTGCTATTGGTGCTTGTGTGGCCCAAGCTGCTGAAATTGCGTTGCTCCTGGTCAAATACGCTGTTATGCCCCTAGGCACCGGTAAAGATTGAGTCTCATACGCCTTAGCGATTGTGGCTTTCAACCACCTGCCTATAGTTGAAGGTGAGATTTTGTGTCCCTGAGTGCTTGGCTGAAAGGAAACAAAAAGTGCCTCAATCTTCCTGAAGGGAGCTGTTCAGTGTAAGTATGTACGGAGTGCTCTCCTAACATCAAGTCGATGCCATTGACGTTCTAGTCCCTGAGATGATCTCAGACAAAAGTTCAGAAGGAGAAGTTCTTGTGCCCTGTGAAAAGCTGAATTAATCTTTGGGATGCATATCGGGTCTGGACAAAGAACCACTCTGTCAGAAAGAAAAATGCAGCTGTCTTGTCAGGTTGATAAGGCTGCTAATCTGAAATATGTTGTGCTGATATTATTGCTACCAGGAAAACCACCATGTAAATAAGAAAGTGGAGACTCATAGTTTTCAATGGTTCAAAGGGAGCTCTCATGAGAGCCGTGAGGACCTTGTTAAGGTCCCAGGTCGGGTAGCGGTGCACCACTGGAGGGCATAAGTTCGTGGCACGCTGAAAAAAACTCCATATGCATGGATGGTGTGAGATAGATCTCAGACTTTTCCAGGACACGACTGAGGCTAGGGCCGCCACCTGTCATCTCAGGGTGTTCAGTGAGAGACCCTTGTCAAGACCCCCCTGAAGGAAGTCTAATAGTTGTGCCGCTGATGGAGAGAAAAGATCAGTGATGGAATTAATGCACCATTTATAGAAATTGTTCCATGTATATATATACGTTTTGTTGAAGGGCGTTGGGGCACTTGGAACGTGTTGATTACTCTGTACAATTTTCGCTTCTCAGATGTCTCCGCTCAACGTCCATACGGCTAGGTGGAACCATTGATGGTCCAGATGTTGAATCGGACCCTGAGTGAGCAAGATTCTTTGTGGAGGAATCCAAGGGTCTTCTGTTGACAGATCCCTGAGGTTCACGAACCATGCCTCCTGGGCCAGTATGGTGCCACCAACAGCTCCACTTTTTCTTCTAAAAGTTTTTGGACGAACCTGGGAATCACTGGGAGAGGAGGGAAAAGCATACAGAAGTCCTGGGGGCCACCAACAATGGAGAGCGTTGATGTTCTCCGCCCCTGAGCTGGGTACATCAAAATGAACCTCAGAAGCTGCAGGTTCAGAGGAGAAGCGAATAGATCTATGACAGGCTGACCAAATTTCTATGTCACTTCCTGAAACAAGCTTGGGTGCAGGCACCACTCTGCTTGGTCGACTGGCCCTGCTCAACCAGTCCGCCTGGGTGTTTGACAAGCCCGAGATGTGCTCTGCCCTGATGGAGAGCAAGTTATTTTCTGCCCAAAGACACAGTCTCCGCTTCCCTCATGAGTTGTCTTGAGTGGGTACCCCCTTGACTGTTTATATGTGCCTTTGTCGTGATGTTGTTGGTAAGTATGAGGATGTTCTTTGCCCGAATGTGTGGCAGGAAACTTTGAAGAGTCATTTTAAATCTAAAATTGCCCTCCATTCCCCCGAACTCTTTGGAACTAGAAACAGTAGTGAATAGAAACTTTGTTCTTGCTGATCCAGTGCCACAGGTTGAACGGCCTGGATCTCTAATAAATGGTTAATCACTGTTTCCATCAGGTTCCTTTTAACAGGATTCCTGGAAAGAGGGCATGTCATGATAAAGTTCAGGGGAGTGGACTGAAATTCCAGAGCCAGGCTGAATCTGATGGTATCTCAAACCCAGGAATCAGAGGTAGAGGAATCCCATTGGTCTGCAAAAAGTTTTAGCCTTCTGCCAGTAGAGGCACAGTCCTTGAGCCTATTTTGTGCATCGGGAAACTCTATATCCTGCCCTATGGAAAGGTATTTTACCTTGCCCTCCCCTCCTGTTCCTCTCTCCAAAGTCAGATGTATGGCTGTGGGTTGTTCTTAAATCTAGAAGCTCTCTGGAATCTTGGAGAGTATTGTCCCTGATGGAAGGGATGAAAGGAACCTCTCCGAAAGAGCTGGGAAGGTATATTTTCTGAGAGGGGAGGATCTTTTTCTTGCTTCTTGTTTCTATCAGAAGCAGGTCCAGAGCAGCGCCAAATAATTTGTAATTATTAATATAATAATAAGAATGAGGAAGAGGCAAACTTCCATTTGTGTTTAATATCAGCTTGCCAAAGTCTGAGCCATAGCAATCGGCATGCTGTAACTTGCGAAGCTATGGCTCGAGCAGAGAATTTGACAGAATTGAAAGTAGTGTCAGCAGAGAATTCTGTGGCCACTATTAGTTTGGTGATGTCTTGGTGTGCCCTAATGTTAGAATTTGGAATGGTTTCCCTCAAATGATGGAGCCATCTGAGAGAAGATCTAGTGAAAAAAGATGCAGTCGTTGCCGCTCTTATGGCCCATGCATCAGATTGATGCGCCTTACAGAGAGCTGACTAGGTCCTTTTTTTTTCTGGCTTGAGTGCCTCCTCTGCTTCGGTTGGAATCACAGAGGATGCTAAGGCCACCACTGGTTCATCTACTCCTGGAGTATTAAGAGAATTTGAAAATGCTGAAGCCAAATTGAAAATTTTTCTATCATATCCTTGGTTGTGGGACACTGCTGTAGAAGCCCATTGCTTCTGGACGAGGTCCGAGAACATCTGCAGAACAGGTATAATGTCCTCTTCAGTTATTGGTTGGACGAAAATCAAATCTTCTGACTCCCCTTGTACTACTGATTGTTGGACCGGGGGGGGGGGGTATCAAGGTGAGTAGTTTTTGCCTTGAATAATGGAGATTTGAATAGTTGAGGGCGGAACAGACCGGTAAAGGTCAGTTGGTCTGGCTTGATGCCTTCATCATCTGACATGCCTCTTTCTAGAGGATTCACCTCTGACAGGACCTGGTCGCTGAAATGTATTGACCCTTCCCCAACCTGCTCCATCTGGTCCTCTTGTTCTCCCTCATCCTGTACTTTGTGTGAATGTTTATGTGGTATCATATAACACTCCCCTTGGGGAAGTACCTAATGATAATGAAGATCTGTTCTGCATAGTGACTGGATTGATTGTGAGTCGCAGTCAGAAGGTAGAGGCTTCCTGGACATCACAGTCTGTTGTACCCTGGCGGCAATGCCCTGTCTAATTGCCATCTCCATCCAGGAGCATCTTTTCAGGAACATCCTCTAGGAGGAAGTCATCTTGGCGTAGTCCCGCAGCTGGAGGGGTAAAAGTTGCCTCTGGGGCCCACCTGTCAGGTACCATTGATGAAGGCCTGGGTTAGACTGGTTCAGCTGAGGCCCTCCTGGATGGCATGGAAAGATCCAGGGGTGGTGGCAGGGCGTCTTGGACTGAAGCAGGCCTAGCTGGGGAAGATGACTGAGACTTTGTTCAGCCTCCTTCATTCAGTTGTTAATACGTTTTTCTAATGCCTTTTGACATCTATTGGCATCCTTTTCTGCAGCCTGAGGTCCCTTAGAATGCATTGATATATTTTGGGCTCGTGATGTAGCCTTGTAAGATGGCATCCTAGTGTTATTTTTGCTTGCCATTATGACCCTTGACAATAGACCTACGAGGCTGTGTGTGTGTATGTGTGTCCAGAGGCCTCGTCCAGAGGCCTGCTTCAATCGGGGCAGGGAACCCTTTTTATTATTTGATTCCCCCCCTTTTTTTGGAATTCCAATTAATTATTACTAGTTATTATTATATATATGTGTGTGTGTGTGTGTATGTGTGTGTGTGTGTATATGTGTATATATATATGTATATATATGTATGTATGTATGTATGTATATATATATATATATATATATATATATATATATATATATATATATACATACATACACACACACACACACACACACACACACACACACACACATACACACACACCCCAACCAGGCACCCAGATGAAACCTAGCTTCCTAATAAATGATAGCCGTCCATTTACTCGGAACCAAGCTGCACTAAAAGCGTCCAATACAGGAAAACAATGTTGCCAGCCAATCAAAACACAAAAAAAGGCACAAAACAGACAGAAGATATTAGAAACACCAATCAAGCAGAACACAGCAAACTCCAAGACCAATAAACACAGACCAAGACTCCCAACCAATCAGGATGAAGAAAAAACCATCCTGGCACAGTAGGCCAGCCCCAAATTTAAAACTGAAACGGCTGTGAAAGTCTGACTCACAGACAAACACAATACAGAAGCCTGATGATGGCAGATGAGATTCTGCCAAAACAGAATAATTATTGTAGTTGTGCTTTTAAAGTTGTAGCAACGTTTCGGCAGAATCTCATCTGCCATCATCAAGCTTCTGTTTAGTGTTCGTTTGTGAGTCAGACTTACAATGTACAATGTTACAATGACGTGGGAAAATACCTGAACAAAGCTGAACAGCATACATACATACATACACACACACACACACATATGTTTTTGTAGATTTTCATGGGTACAGGTATGCAGGTCTTGGCGTGTTCGGGTCTTTTCCTATGTAAGATTTTAAATCTTACACTACTCAAAAAAAATAAAGGGAACACTTAAACAACAAAATGTAAGCCCAAGTCAATCACACTTCTGTGAAATCAAACTGTCCACTTAGGAAGCAACATTGATTGACAATCAATTTCACATGCTGTTGTGCAAATGGAATAGACAACAGGTGGAAAGCAGAGGCAGTTAGCAAGACATCCCGAATAAAGGAGTGGTTCTGCAGGTGGTGACCACAGACCACTTCTCAGTTCCTATGCTTTCTGGCTGATGGCTTGGTCACTTTTGAATGCTGGCTGTGCTGTCACTCTAGTGGTAGCATGAGACAGAGTCTACAACCCACACAAGTGGCTCAGGTAGTGTAGCTCATCCAGGATGGCACATCAATGTGAGCTGTGGCAAGGTTTGCTGTATCTGTCAGCATAGTGTCCAAAGCATGAAGGCGCTACCAGGAGACAGGCCAGTACATCAGGAGATGTGGAGGAGGCCGTAGGAGGGCAACAACCCAGCATCAGGACGGCCACCTCTGCCTTTGTGCAAGGAGGGACAGGAGGAGTACTGCCAGAGCCCTGCAAAATGACCTCCAGTGGGCCACAAATGTGCATGTGGCTGCTCAAACGGTCAGAAACACACTCCATAAGGGTGGTATGAGGGCCTGATGTCCACAGGTGGGAGTTGTGCTTACAGCCCAACACCGTGCAGGACGTTTGGCATTTGCCAGAGAACACCAAGTTTGGCAAATGTGACAGGGTCTGGAGATGCCGTGGAGAATGTTCTGCTGCCTGCAACATCCTCCTGCATGACCAGTTTGGCAGTGGGTCAGTAATGGTGTGGGGTAGCATTTCTTTAGGGGGCCGCACAGCCCTCCATGTGCTCGCCAGAGGTAGCCTGACTGAGATGAGACCATATGCTGGTGCGGTTGGCCCTGGGTTCCTCCTAATGCACAACAATGCTAGACCTCATTTGGCTGGAGTGTGTCAGCGGTTCCTGCAAGACAAAGGCATTGATGCTGTGGACTGGCCCGCCTGTTCCCCAGACCTGAATCCAATTGAGCACATCTGGACATCATGTCTCGCTCCATCCACCAATGCCACGTTGCACCACAGACTGTCCAGGAGTTGGGGAATGCTTTAGTCCAGTTGTGGGAGGAGATCCCTCGGGAAACCATCCGCCACCTCATCAGGAGCATGCCCAGGCATTTTAGGGAGGTCATACAGGCACATGGAGGCCACACACACTACTGAGCCTTATTTTGATTTGTTTTAAGGACATTACATCAAAGTTGGATCAGCCTGTAGTGTTTTTTTCCACTTTAATTTTGAGTGTAACTCCAAATCCAGACCTCCATGGGTTGTTAATTTCCATTGATAATTTTTGTGTGATTTTGTTGTCAGCACATTCAACTATGTAATGAACAAAGTATTTAATAAGAATATTTCATTCATTCAGATCTAGGATATCTTATTTTTGTGTTCCCTTTATTTTTTTGAACAGTGTATCTATCTGTCTGTCTGTCTGTCTGTCTGTCTATCCACACACATATATAAATTATATCTGTGCACAGATATTGTGTATAATTGTGCTGGTCTCCAGTCAGATAACCTAATGAGAAAATTTGGAGGCCAAATTGTTAATGTCGAAATAGAGAACACCTTTCAGGGCCAGATAAATTAATAATGAATGATCCCTGTTCTCAATAGCCCTCAACAGCTGCCTGCACAGGCAGACACAGTCCTTGGTGCTCACTGTTGTGCTGCTAACATCCAGAAAGAGACTGTGAGGGCTGCCAACTTAATTACCGACAAGAAACCCCACAAAGAGGTCAGAAACGGAATAATTATGTCCCGAGCTCTCACAGAGAGAGCCTTGCAAGGGAATATGGCCTCTCAGCAGACAATGTACACATAATGATCCCAGCAGGATTTTAGCAAACAAAATGGTGCTGGCGGTTATTTTGCGCACCAATAATTAGCAGCAACCGTCACCTCTTTCAATGATCAGATACAGCGATGGTAAATTTGAGGCGAGGAAAGGAGAATGCGAGCACAGGTGCCCCCTCTCCTATAGGTGTTCTATGAGGGGAAGAAAAGCCTCGGGCAGTTTGAAAACTGACCATGCGTTCTTTTAAACTGCGTGGCAGCAGGGGCTTCATGATGGCAAGTCTTGATAAGTGCCTCAGATCGCCGCAGTAGCGGCTGAGCACTCCCTGGGGAGCCGCAGTGTGCTCTGATGGCACTGTATGATTTGTGCTCTGATGGCAGTAATTGCCAAAGTGCCATCAGAAGTAATTCTTTTTTAAAAGGGGTCTGAAAAGATGTCTATTTAAGATTGCAATTCAAACTTTTTCAATTCCTCCTAGTCTGGCCAAGGAACAACCAAGCTGCTTACCCAACAAAGGCTGAGCTAAAACTGGGGGACGCTAAGGAGGAATATGTGGAGGAGTATCCAATCAATCAAACCCAGCCTATCTAAGCAAAGTCTAATCACCTTTCACTGGTGGATGCTCAGAGCAGCTCATTGGAAGAAATGAAGCTTGGGAGGGCTGTGGGTGGGATCAGTTTTCAGTGACAGAGGGTTGCTGGAAGCTGTTGCAGCTGAAAATGAAACTTGGGAGGATCATAGCAGCCCTCCTGAGCTCCAATTTCACTGGCAGAGGCACCATGGGCTGGTCTTTCACTGTTTCTAGGGGGGCTCCACAGATCTTAGTACCCTACGGGCTGGATCCAGTCCACAGGCCTTGTGAGACCCCTGTTCTGGTGTTTTAATACTGTATATGTGGTTTTGTCTGCTTATTTCTTGCTTTAAAAAGTTCAGTTGAAACATTATGAAAATTTGCTAACCTTGGCTTTGGAACAATGGAGAACCCATGCCAAATTTTGAAATCCTCTAGGGAGAAATTTCTCTCTTGTTTAACCAAGTTTTTCCCATCCTAAAAACTGTATTTCCTGTCTTGTTAATTTTACAATAAGCTTTCTGGTTGCCGAGGGGAAAGGTGACTAGAAGGTAAAATATCTTCTCTTCATAATGAATGCATAAGATTTCCTGTTGACTTCCACATATGCTTTTCTAAGATTCTTAGAATGGGACATGAAAAAAATCCATGTTTAGTAGATTAAAAAAGCTACAAATTCCATAGCATAGATTCCTAGCTTCAGGAGCATTCTATTTATATATTGACTGCTATTTTCTTTACTTCCAGATGTTATCAAAAAAAATATAGCCTCTTAAAAACAGGGGAGGGGCAGGTGGATGCAAGAATTATGACTGCAAGGCAGTTGTTAACAGTTTCCATTTTCAAAATTTCAAATGGCTGAATGTCTCCAGCAACCAGTTGTTGCTTATTCATATTTCAAATGGCTTTTGTTGTACTCATTGATCAAATTTATATGTCACCCACCTTCACAATAAGTCACTCTGAGAAGCACACAAGTAAAAAAGAAATACATCTGTTTGAAACAATGATTCCTAATATTGCCTTCAATTACACAATACATTGTTAAGCTTTTGAGAATTGCCACAAATTTAACATGTCCATGGGCATCATGACACCTATATGGTTTGCTAGACCTCAACATCAATTAAACTTTACAATTTTTATAAATCAGATGGCTAAGATCACATGAGATGACCAAGTCCCACAAGATTTTGATGCACCCATTTGTAATCTTGTGATATTTGCAAGCAGTAACATCCATATTCTCCAAGACATCAAGTGAGAATTTCAAAATCTGCAAATTATGGCCTACTTTTTTTTTTACTGTGGTTCCTGTATCACAAAAAGCATGTCATACCGTGTGAATAATCAGTACTCTTATAACCTAGATCAGAAACTATGAATTGAAATTAACCTATCTATTAAAATTACTTTGAAGAATTAAAAAAAATAAAGCAACTACATATTGGATCACTTCTAAAATACCAATACACATAAACCAAAAATTCAGCAGAAGTTAAATAAATCTGATACTTCTGAGTATACTAACCTCTTATATTACATATAGAAATGAAGCCTTTTGCTGCAGACAAACCCTAAAATTACTGCATTCTAACATCTCATTTTCTCAAGAAGACTAGATAAAATCTTTCCATCGCATTTTAATTGGTAAAATATTTAAGCAGCTTAAAAGAAGAGTTACTGGAAATGCATAGCCTGGAGTTTAATCATTAACATTTGCAGACTTCAGTATTTAAGTTAGACATATTTTTGAATCACCAGTACTTGTTTTCCACATTGCCACTTTTGTAATGAGAATTCTGTCAACTTCCTGATCGAAGAAATAGCTCCACGCCAACATTGATACTTAAAATACTAAACAATTCAATACAGAAATAAAATTGCACATTGATCTACATTTGATGAAGGGAGGAAAAGTTTATGTGGTGATTTAATATGAAAGTCTAAAAATGTAGATTCTACTGTCTAGAGATCAAATAATTGTGTCAATAGTCAGACTGTAGGAGTTTGAAATTTAAACCTTATTTTCAAATATTTATGTTATGTGGTCTTCCATAAAGACTAAATAGTGATGTTGTGAAGTACCTATTAAGGAGAACAATGTTTGAATATAGTAGAAGAATTAGCAAGATAGCACCAACTTCTTCCATATGGTTATTGAGACCACATGGTCCATCTAGCTGAATCTCCGGAGAGGATACACAGACACCCATTTCATCACTCTTGTAAAGACAAAGGCCTCTCCCAAAAGGTATTTCTTTTAGGACCTTTCGATATCATCCTTCTATTTCATGTTCATGCATGTGCTATTTTAATACATACTTTTATTGTACAATATTCTCTGAAACACTATACAGTTGTGGGGCTGTATGTGAGGCATTGAAAAAAATACTGCAGTCTAACAATCTACAAAATATATAGAAAACAATTGGATCACCTATGAGAGGTGGCTATCTGGCTTCTTAAAACTTGCAATGATGGGGAGAACCACAAGCTCCAGCTTCTTCACTGATGTACTGATTTTATGTTGAAGTTTATTGTAATTTATAAATAATTCATCAAGGCATTTCAAATGTTATTTATAAAATTTATTTGCTGCCCATCTCACAGTTCAGATTTTTATTCCTTCCCATACTTATTTCTGCTTTGAAGTTTACATCCTCTGTTTTCCTAAGGCATTTATTGATGGATGCAGTGGAATATCTGGACATTCTATTGTTCTTATGTGTATATTCTTTCTAAAATCATATGAGTTGGAAGGATGATAATATATTTCAATATTATAAACTCAAGGTAGGATCCACAAGACCCACTCCAATAAATGATCATTTTAGAAGATCTGTAGTGAAATAGGATTCACCGCATCATGTTGCAGCCTCTTCTGCTGGCTGAAAGTTCATACAATCAGGAAATAACTTTTGATGTCTAGCCTGAAGCTCTTGTCTGAATTTACTGTTTCTGGTCCTGCACTCTGGAACATTGGAAAATAAATTCATTCTTTTGTGTGACATCCAAATTTATTTTAAATGAACAGCAAAATCTAATGACTTTATATATTGGAAATGTTAAGTAGAATGTTAACATCCAGGAAAAGACTTATCTTTCTGAAATTATGAAGATTACTCGCCCCCAGAAGTGACTAAAGCAAAGATTCTACAGAAGCAATTGTACTGTAATTTTGTTGACACTTAAAATGTATTAATGCATGCATTTTGCAGCCAAATCTCATCAGTAATCATCAACATCTGTCTTTAAGTGCCATCCCTTCCAATTGTCTCCAATGAACACTTTCTCCTGTTTCTTAATTACGTGTTCCACATAATTTAGCAGAACATCAGAAAACTGAAGAGCTGAAGGCATAATCCAGCTTCACTGGATATAGCAATAGTTCATTCTCAACAAAATGTAAAGTGCAGCATTAGGAATGTGTACAGACAAGGGCATTTGATAAGCCTGTAAAAAGTGAAAGTAAATAATCATAATACTGTAATTTCTATTAATTACCTGCATGCTTATAGATGCATAATCTGAATGCTGCAGGTGCTCCCTCGATATTGACTTCATATATGAATAAAACTGTAATACTTTTATTCTATAAGTAGATTCAGGGAGCTCAGGAACTGCCTCATCACCAGCCAGTTCAGATTTGTTAGATTTTAAACAAAACTGGGAACAAGATGAATGGATACAGCTAGTTTCTGTCAGACTGTTTCAAGATTTACAGATGACCTGTACCTCAAAGAAAATCATATTAAAGTGTATAGGACCTTATTGAGGAAAGTCCCAATGGCATTTTGTTTAGTTTTTTCAGGCAAAGATGCTGTGAGTTGTCAGGAGAAACAAGAAAGAGGAATTTGGTAATTAATAATAAATTAATAGCTAAAGTAGACTGTCTATAAAATGTCATGAGGGATAAGAAACAATGTCAAAATGCTTATACAGATAGACAGTTAAAGTCACATGTACTTGCAGGACAAAGTAGAAAATAAATCCTGCAGAACATTTGAATATCTATGTTTAAAGAAAATGGCAAATTGGAAAGAACAGTATTCAGATTTTGAATGAGAGATGCACTTAGGATCTCCACTTGGGAGAATAAGACCACTGTCCCAAAATAAATTAAAGTTTCTGCTTTCCCTTCATTAGATACTGTTTTGGAGATCTGTGAAGTATATGTATCTTTTTATTGGTTTTATTTTTAATTTCAGATACTAACGGGCTGTCATATGAAAGTAGTGGGGTTGTTTTTTCTGGCTCAGGGAGCAGCAGTGCATTGAAACCACAGGGAAATAAATTTGATCCAGATTAACAGGAAAAATTTCCTCACAGCAAGAGTTGTTAACCAGGAAAATGGAATATGAAGAATGTTCCCCTTCACTGAAGCCTTCAAACAGAGACTAGATATTGATCAACAAGTCTATCAGGAAAGGTAGATAAAAACAGGATATTTCAAAAGGTCTGAAAATGCAAATATGATACTCTTAAATTTTTCAATCTATTTCCTAAGATGGGAAAGGTTGCCCTGCATCAGAAGTGTCAAACTTGTGGGGCCGTGGGCCGAATGCATCAAGTGATAGCTCCGCCCCTACCCGGTTTAGTGAAGGGGAAAAAGTCTAGATATATCATGTGATGCTGCTGTGACAATGTGAATTTGACACCCTTGCCCTACATTATGAAGACCTTTAAAAGATAACTAGCAAAAATTGTATTTTTCTTTCGGAACACACGCTGCAGCTGTTAAGCTGTTCCAAAGTTTCATAATGAACTAGTCCTAGTTAGCATGACATTAACTTGAGCAAGACTGGAAGTTTGAGAGAAATGACAAGGATCTCCAGATTCATCTCCAATGCTGATGACTCCCACAAGTCAGGGCAAAAGGTGAAGGATGGAGGGAGATTATCTATGAATCAGCTGTACTTGACATTATTGAAACAGTTGGAGCAACCGATTCATTTCAAAGCTAGTGTTTACAGCTGAAGAAACACACTACCCTGAGTATCTCATCTGTGATCACCAGAGAAAGAACCGAATAGCTTCTAAAATATCCTCAGGCACCGAGGGAAGCTCTCCACTGCTCTCCACTACACACCTGGTCACAAACTAATGCGCTATATTCTCATTGCTCCCAGCCACCAACATGAGTTGGATCACATACTGTTTAAAGTAGCTATATTTTGAACCTCTTGAACCTCTAAAAGTGACATTTTTATTTGCCAATAATTTGCATGCAATTATTAAGGATAAAAATACCCTCTCTACATTACAGAAATGATTCTAGAAATAATATTATTCATGTTATTGCATTTATTCCACATTTCTTCTGTGCAATTTTAAAATAGCTTATATATTATCTGTATCAGGTAAAGGTGAAATATTCAAACTGAGCTTGAATATACAGTAGTAAAACTTTAAAAGTGACCATTATTAAATAAAATAAAAATCATCAAGTTCTTCAAGTTATGTTAACTCTATTGGTTTAAAAGGTACGCCCATTAGTTTTCTCAGCAACTATTACATGAGGGAGAGGAGCTGGGGTTCAAAGGCAGAGCTTTTATATGATGGTCCCTCACACTGTAGAACTATCTCCTTCCAGAGTTTTGCATAGCACTCTGGAATCCTTTACCAAAATTAAAATGTAAGTTATATCAAATAAAATGAAATCTTCAAGTCTTGTTTTTACATTGGATAAACAGAAAATCTTCAGGTTAATCTTCACTAATACATGAAAGGAGAAGAATGGGGTTCAAATTAACTAAGTTATTGTAATCGTTTAAGGACACAACAGGAATTTCAGGGAACAATACATTAATTATATTCTAATTTGAAATTATGTTTTTAGCTGAAGTACTAAAACAATATAATTTAAGGGATCTACTGCCATCTTCAGGAAATCATATATGGGACTTGTGCCAAATAACTTATTATTAAAAATATTGGACACATGAGAGTATGCTATCATTGGAAATGTTCAAAGATGTTTGAACGTTCTTATGATTCACTTTCCATACCACAGAGTACTGGAGTGCACACATATTATTGCATGTCATTATCTTTCAGTACATTAAAAATTATGTGTGATTCACAATAATTTCTGCTGCCTGCAACTTTCCCCAAATTTTTATTATTTCAACTATAACAAAGATACCTTTTAATACAATTATTTTACTGTATTTTGTGCTGCTTTCCAGACAATGTTTTCTTGTAGTTGCATCTAAATATTTTTTGCATATTTCTCAATTATCTTTTAAAGTTCAAGGAAATAGATGAAATTGATAATTACTTGACCTTTATGACCATAACTGTTATGGTCTTGAAAATCAGTTGTTTTTTAAAGTCAAAGTATTTTTTCTGATCCTGAAATGAGATTAATACAACTGAGCATGTTGTTTCATGTATTCTGGGCACCTCAGAGAATGTTAGTAAGGCATAGTTTTAACTGATTTTCTTCTAATGATAAAATTCAGAAGTTGCAATATTATGATCTAAGCATGTACTACTTCAGCTCTATTTTGTCCGATATCCAAAAGATTATCAATATGTTAAAACAGTAACTGCTGTTAAGGATCCATATACCACTGTAGATCTAACATTTGAAATTTATCACAGTATCAAGAATTATAGACGACTTCTGATTTGTGAAGATTTTACTTATATCTTCTGCTTAATTATTGTTTCTTTTTCCTTAATATCACTTAGATGTTTTTGGCAAGGTTTTCATATTTGCAACCGCCTATTTCTATGGAGTTATGGTTATTTTTTACATATAAGGCAACACGCATAGCCTTCTTTATGAATGTATTTTTTTTTCTGAACAAATTATGTATTTCCAGTACTAGGACACCAAGTTCCAATTGTTCTCCACACTTTGTAGTAGTGTATAAGCATCTGAGCCCTTCAGAACTATCCTTCTTAGGTTCATATGCTACCCATTTCTTATCACTTTGCTCCCTGTAAGCAGGGGTGAACTTCAAAAATTTCAGCAAAGGGTTCTCTGCCTGGTTGCTGGGTGGGCATGGCCATAGTGGGTGTGGCCTAGTCGGCTCCTGCACCAGGGCAGGGCAGGACATTTTTGCCCTCCCTGGGCTTTCCTCAAGCCTCCAGAGGGTGAAAACAGCCTCCCTGGACTCTGGAGGCTCTCTGGAAGCCAGAAACGGGCCCATTTCTGGCCTTCCCGGACTTCCAGGAGGCCAGTTTTTTGCCCTCCCCAAGCCTCCATGCGCACCCTGCACTTACCTGCATCCAAAACTGGCCACATGGGGACTCCTGGGAGGGGCAGGGTGAACGGCACCAGCCAGGAATGAGATTTGGGGGTTCTCTGAACTTCACAGAATCTTAGCTAGGGGCTCTTCCGAACCCTGCAAACCCCCCTGCCTGAAAGGTTTACTATCTTAGGGCATATGCTTTCTTTAAATTTGCTTTTGTAGTTGGTTTTCTCTGTATTTCTCTTTAAATTGCAATGGGTTTTTTTTTAAGTTTGCGAAACTAAAGTCTTTCTCTCCCTCACTCTTCTGTATCCCAAATCTATCACTCTCTCTACAATGGAAGAGAAAATCAGGAGGATGTTTTTACAGCCTTCAGTTCATTTTCTCTGTAACTTAAGTTCCAATTTGTTGATGCCTGCTGAAAATTACTATTTTCTTTTTTACCATCCTAAAACATCCAAATTAGAACATACAAGTTGGTTTGTTTAAAGACTTAGAGATACAGTAATAGGCATTCTGATCTGACTGTATTTTCTGTTTGCTCTTCCTTTATTTTTGTTTAGTAAATTGGAATATCTGTATATAGATCACAAGTTCTTTATAAAGGAGGCACAAGAACTACAATTTTTATTCTGGGTAATTTGTGTTTTATCAGATTGCTTCAATCCACATAGAGTTAACACATTTTGCCTTAAAATGAAAAAAAAACCTATTAAATATTCAGGCACTCTTCCAAATAAAATATTCTGTAACAATCTTCTGCTATTATGGTGCCTTCCAGATGTCTTGGACTAACTTCTGGGTAAAAGCAACAGGCTAAGGAAGGATGGTATCTCACTCAGTAAAGTCTTTGTTTTTCCACAGTTAATTTGTATTGCAGTACTGTAGAACAGAATTCAAACACCAGCACAAAATTCTGTGTTGTTTTTCAGGCATTATACAATTACTGAAAAACCCTGATTTGCATGCTCTTGGGTATTCAGAAGATTCACATCCTGATCGATTTTTTTCCAGAGTAGCCCTATATATTAAATCCAGTTCCAAGTAAGAATGAATATATTTCTAAGCCTAGACTCATAACATTTAGAAATATTATATACTAATATCACAACTCTGTTCTTGTTTACTCAGAAATAAGTCCTGTAATATTTAATGTTTGTGTATATCTGTTACCTGTTTATCTAGCAGAAGGTCTTAATGTTGAGTTTGCATATATGTATTATGTTGCAAGATTCAAATATTTATATCAAAGTATGACTAATATACACAGTTAATATATTACTGATCATAGACCAGTCTCATCTCACTCGTTTTACTCTCAAAAGTGCTTCAGGCCGTTTTTAGTCTTAGAAAGCATTTCAAGAGGCACAGAACTTAACATGGAAATTGTAGCACAGAACATTTTAAAATAGCCAACCATACAGATCAAAGCTTTGAAAGTATATCCAGATGTCATGATTCTTCTCTAAGCAATAATTGTTAAGAGTTCCTAAAAATGCTTTCAAAGTCAAGTTGGCCAACTGCCTATGTAATTGCACCCACTTTATTGCAGCTTTATTCCCCCCCTTTGCACTCTAGCCTTGCTTTATGCTCCAATTGTGGAAAGAGGTAACAAAATACATGTATTCTAGGTCTGGTTTCTATAATTTCTCAGCTCTATTTTTCCTCTTGGGTTCAACTATATATTCTTTTTATTCTATTAATATAAGATATGACACACAAAACATATTTGTAGACATCTCTTTATCAAGTTAGTTGACCAGGACTGTCCAGATTTAAATGTATAGGCTGGCTAAGACAAACCAATTCCAACTACATTAAGTTACTGTAAGTTTTCAAAGAATAAAGGATTGCAGCTTGCCAGACATTACCAGCCCTAGGGTTAAAATGGGGCAAGATTAAATAAGAGGAAAGCAAAAAATAAATAAGTAAAATAAGTAAGTAAAAAATAAAGGCGATAACATGAATATTAAAAATATACAGCGGATATAAAAAATCTAACACCTCTGTTAAAATACCAGGTTTTGACATGTAAAAAAAATCAGACCAATATAAATCATTTCAGAATTGTTTCTACCTTTAATGTAAGATACATACTGTTCAATTCAATTGAAAAGGACTGAAATCATTTCGGGCAAGGCTGTCAAACTCCCAGCCCCTGCTGGGCCGATGCGTCATGTGCTGGCCACACCCACGCCCAGTTTAGTGAAGGGGAAAAAAGTCCTGATACGCCACGTGACGCCGCTGTGATGACACTTGACATCCCTGTTCTAGGGGGAAAACAAACATAAAAAACTTACATGGTTGCATACGTATGCAACTTAAAACTAGTACTTTGTTGAAGCACCTTTTCATTTTATGACAGCATTCAGTCTTTTTGGGTAGGCATAGCATTTCTTCCCTTGAGAATCTTTACCCACTTTTCCTTGCAAAAACTCTCCAAATCTTTCAGATTCCTGCACACAGCCCTGTTCAGATCACCCCACATATTTTTAATTGTATTCAAGTCCAGACTGTAGCTGAGCCAATCTAAAACTTTGATCTTCTTCTGGTGAAACCATTATTTTGTTGATTTGGAGGTATGCTTTGGGGTCATTGTGATGTTGAAAGGTGAAAGGTCAAAGTCCCTCTTTATTTTAGAGAGGCCTGAAGGTTTTGTGCCAAAATTGACATGATATATGTTAGTTTTAATAATTCCCTTCACTTTGACTAAAGTCTCAGTTTTAACTGACAAAAAGCAGCCCCAAAGCATAAGGCTGTCACCACCATTCTCCACTGTGAGTATGGTATATTTTTGGTGATTCACATGTAGAATAAAAAAGGAAATATATAAAGTGTCCACAGTGTATTTGTTATTTACTGTACATGCAGCTCCTATTCAAATCCATGAGTTATAATAAAAGCAAGTACTTTAGTACTCGCTTCCCATAAATAGAAAATGCTAAAAGTAAATTTCACACATTCATATTAAAGTATCAAGCAAACTGTCTTGACTGATTAGCAATGAGTCATCCATACCTGTCTTTTAAAGATTCAATGGAATCATTTTCACTGATTTATAAATGGGCACATTGGTAAGTAATAGTTGGATAAATGTATTTCTTAAAATATCTATGTATCTAAGTTAGACAACTCTGCTGACAAACAATTGTGATTGTGTTATGGCTGTTCATATTTTTTTTCCTGTAAGATGTAACAATAAAATTGTAGTTGAGAACCAAGATAGAACTAACTGAACTATAATTATGTCAAGAGATCAAAACAAGATAAAATGAGTTATTATTTCAGGCTTTTAAGAACTACAACTGTAGTTTTTATATATGAAGATCTAGGCCATAACGCAAGGTTATGTTATGTTAAAGTTAAAAATTATCATCAAATATAAAGAAACCAAGAAGTATTTGAATGAATAGGCATATAATTACAAAAAAATAACTATGCTGTTAAATCTTAAAACATCTTGCATGATTTAAATAATGAGACTTGTGACCCCAGATCCCAAAAACACTCTTTTTAAAAAAAAAATTTAATTAATGCTACAAAATTATTGACATCTTTGGTATATTTGCTTAGAGACCATAACAATATTTTCATGTATTTTTTTAAAAAAAACAGTAAATTCATAATCCAAGCAAAAGAAAAGATAATCTAATAACAGATTGGTTATGTCATTATTTATGTTTGTGCAATCTTCTTGCATTAGCTGAGTATATGATATACTGTTTCTTTTGTTTCTTTGCACAATCTGCAAATTTGAATTATTATTTTTCATTTTATCGTCTTCATTGCCTTAGCTTTGAATAATTGTGGCATGTTGCAAAGTCAGCCATATATTTAGACTGGATTTGGCATTTTTATCCACCTAGTGGGATTGGCAGATGTTGACATTTGATGGTGTTCAAGGTATTGTCACAGGTTGTAAGCTATTCCAAGTAACGCTGTCTTTTGCAATTGTCAATGCTATTATTACATTATTATTAAAACAGATACAAAAGAATTAGACACCTTACTTGAGTCGCTGAGGATGAGGTTTTTGTTACTGTACTTGGAGGGGCAATGACTACAGTGGATGAAATTAGGATTTTCCATGTTTTTCTAAGTAATTTGAAGCCACCATTAGGTTTACATTTAAGTTTTTATGCATTTTTATGCTTTATAATGCTTATACTAGTACTCTCATAAAGAAAAGATGAAAGTATTTAAACATCTAAGACACAACTGAAATTCAACGATTTGATTCAAATCTGTATTTTGAAATTCAAAGGAAGCAAGTTTTGACTTGGACAATTCAATAATAAGTAATTTGACTTAAGTCTTTAATGGAGAACATCAGTACAGATGTGGACCTTTAGATTATGGATGTCCAACCTCTCGGCTTGTCCAACCACACTGAATTCTGGAATTCTGTTGGGCAATATATATACATAATTTTATAATATAAAATTCTCTACAAAACCACCTGCTTTTGACCTGCCTCACTTTGCCTGGTTGAAATTGAACAGAAGTACGTGTGATACTGGAAAAAGTGCCTCTGTCTTTTATCAGTGGGGATGGAAAGTTTTCTTTTCTTGTAATTATGGTGCTGATATGCAAACTATTAAACATTTTGTGCAAGATTCCCCAAGATGTATGTTTACTGGTTATCCCCAAGATGTATGTTTGCTGGTTTGCTGCATGAAGCAATGCCAGAGGTGATAATCTAGATAGCTGAATTGGACATCCAGTGATGAGGCCACCGCCAAACCCCCTAGAAACTTTAGTTATAATTACATGGACTGTGTATATATATGGTTACTTCTCTTCTGTCGTATTCTCATGTGCTAAATAATAAAAATAATATAAAATCACATAATAATGTTAAAAGTTTACCATCTTGTGGGGCCACATTACTAGCTGTTCAAGGCCATATGCAGCCTCTGAGCCATGGCTTGGACACGCCTGCTTTAGCTGATAGTCTCTTTAGACTAGCTTCCAAACACTGAGTTTACATATGTTATGGTGAAAGTCTTTACACTTCCAGGATCTCTTTCTGATAAGCTAATTTCAAATTTTAAAGCAATATCTCATCCATGTGCTGACCAGGCTGAGTGTACTTCAATTCTGAGATTAGTCAACCTTATTGAGTAAGGTTAGTAGTACCTTATTGGTACTATGGTACCAATAATATGCTAGTAACTAGTAGGTAATTCTTTTATTTCATGACCTTCCTAAGAAAATACAACCTGGAACATTTTTACTCATTGCATAAAATGGAATGTTACCATAGCAGAACATAAAGGAAATTTCAAAGTTACTGGAAAGCTCATGCAGAGACAGGTTATACTAACTGGAAGATCACATGTTTTGCATTATGACAGTTTTTGATTTAGACCTGGGCAGCTGAAAAGAGATCTGTATAAACTTTTGATCAAAAACCATCAAAATGTTGTCAATAAAATCAGGCAAGGCATGGTTCTTTTGACAGTTGCAATGGGGCATATTCTACAAATGCAGCTACACTTTCCAAGGAAATGAATCTGAAGGTTTGTTGAAACAAACTCTCCTGACACACAGGAAACTCTCAACTTACAAGCATTTACTTAATGATCACTCAAAGTATCTGTATAGTGACTCCTATAACAATATCAAAGAGTGATTTATGACTGATCCTCATGCTTAAAAACATCACAGTGCCATGTGTATATAATTATGACATTGCAACATCCTGGGGGCATGTGATAACTATTTCCCAGGGGGTTCTGTCAAGCAAAGTCAAATAGGAGAAGCCAGATTTGCTTAACAACCATGTGATTTGTTTAATAATGATGACAAAATAAAATAAATACCATAAAAGAGGACCTGGCCTGGGGTGCTCACATTATATCACTGGTCAAAAGGGCCCAGCACAGATTATACTACCTGAGACTTCTCAGAAAACAACTGAATGGAAAACTGCTGGTGACCTTCTACCGCCGCACCATAGAGAGCATTTTAATTTACTGCACCTCTGCATGGTTTACCAATTGTACAGTGGCAGATAGGAAAGCACTCCAGAGGGTTAACGTCATTGCCCAGAAGATCATTGGTTGCCCTCTCTGGAAGACCTTTATAGCTCCTGCTGCCCTAAGAAAGTTCAAATCATTCTCCCATCTCATCCTGGGAACCCTTTTTTTGAACTATAACCATCTGGCAGATGGTACAGAATAATAAAAACAAGGACAAACAGGCTGAAAAACAGCTTCTATCCCAGGGCAGTAGCTCTTTTGCATTCTGCTGTATAGTGCAGTGTTGGTGCAGGGATTTCAGTTCAATGTGTGGAGGGTGAAGGATGTGTTTTTGTGTTTATTTTCATGGTCATGGTCATGATGTGTACTGAAGATAGTGTTTGATTTCATTGTATGAAGTGCAATAACAATAAACTAAACTGAAAAAATGTTCGTAAAATCAGGCACAATTCATGTAGTAACCATACTACTGAACGATGAAAGTTTCCGTCCCAAATGTGACCATAAGTCAATGTGCTATGTATTTATTTATGTACAAAACTTCGATGGCAGTCTCTAATATAATGACTAGGCGCAACTTGCCATAAAAACAAAGACAAAAATAGTCTCCCATCCCAGCCATCAGACTATCCACCATGCTTAACCCTCACCCTAGCCCAAAGCTTATGGGAAAAACAGATCTTCATGGTCATCCAGAAGACTGACCTAGTGCAATTCTGGAATGCTCATATCATTTAACTTGATTGTACAATGCATTTGTTTGTACATGCTACAGGAATAGAAGTTTTTCACTGAATGTAGAAGGAGGTCTAAAGGACCTATTTTGGAGCCATAACTTGTATAATTTTAACATTTTGACCAGTGTAGTGATCAATTTGGTTGAGATGGGAGGATGGGGCACAGAGAAAGAGTATATAATGCTTCTCCATTTAATATATTTTATATGAATTTGGCAAATATTTTTTGCAAATATACATTTTGAGTCTTAAGATATATATTTCATGCCCATTGGATGCAATGCGCAATACATTCCACCATTCATAAAACATAATAAACAATTCAGAAAATTGATATAAAAATACAAACAAAGCATTTTTCCAATGTGTCAGATAGCACTTAATGCCACTGTTTTACTTGACAGCAGTCCAATTTTCCCAACTTGGAAATACATTTTTTCTAGGGGTCATAAATGCACTTTCTAAATTTGTACTGGACAACAACTGTTAATTGTGCTATCTTTCTCCATTTCCCTTCCTGACACAGTTGGCAACTTTATATTAAAAGTCTAGAAAACAACAGTAGCACAATGTAGAAGAAAGGCTCTAAAACAGGCTGTCTCTCTTCCATCAGCAAGCAAAATACAGTTATAACAAGGTCAGGAAGTAGAAGTTGGTTTGAATAGTTATACTGCTTGAAGTAATAAAAGTTAACAAGTAATAGAAATACCAAATAACTGATACATTATAAGCTATAGCTTCAGCCAGGCCTGGTCTATTCATGGCTACTTTTGCATGGGGAGGGAAGGGGTTAATGATCAAATTAAGAGAATATCAGGTACTCCATGCTTTCTAAAGTCCAGTTGTCAATCCAAAGAGGCTTCAGTGTCCTTGAATAAGTTGTAAAGACATGAGCAAGATCTGCATCAAATCAAACTACCGTATAAGCAAACAGTGTAAAATAAAACACTGCGGCTGGTTATAAAACCCTTCCTCATGTTCTACAATTCCTTATTTGGCCTCATGTGCAATACAGCATCCCCAAACCTATTCTATAAGCCAACGCTTTTCCTGAAATAATTATACTGTTTATTATCCTGTTGTCAAAGTAGGTCTTCCACTTTCTCAAAACCAGGAAAAAGTACACCACCAAATAGAAAACAGAAGATGGAGGAGGGGAAGGGATAAGAAGGAAAAAAGCCCCAAAGTTTACATGGAGGCGTCTGGAGAACCTCTTTCCTGCCAAATCAATGGAACAACCCCTGGACCTGCGGTTTTCCCCTTCAGGGCATTGCAGCCAGTCCAAAAGGAAAAACAAAAGCAGTTGGGAAGGTTTGGATGCAAAGCATCTGGTAATTCCCCTTCCCCCTTTATAATTTATGCGTGCAAAAGGAACAAGAATGTTACAGTGCCCTGACACACAAAGAAGCGCGAAGGAAGAGGAGAGGATACCAGGCTTCTGAAAGTGCTTTTACTCCCAAAGAATGCATGTGCAAAAACACCAAGACAAACAAACGCCTCCTCCCCAGGCAGTCACCCAACCAGTAAGGGGTCCCGTGCACGAACAATGCAAGCAGCCCCGCTTCCTTTCCGTGCTGGAAAACCACAGCAGGAGGCCGAGCAATAAAAGGACTGGCAGATTTATCAGCCTGCTCACTTTGGGTTCAGCCAGATGGGAGGAAACGGCTTCTGCAAGAGCAAACACGCCGCCTGGGAGAAGAACCGGGTCCGGGACAAGACGGCGGAGTTCCAGCACCTTAAAAAGCCAGATCGGCTACAGCTGCTAAGTTTGGGGCTCAGAGGCTTGTTCCGCAGAGGCGGAAAATGCTAAAGAGGAAAATTGGTTTGGGTTGCAGAGACTCCTGTGTGGTTTATGGAGTGTATTCCCTGTCGCTTAGACGGAACCCCTGTGATCACCAATTGCCAAATCCCTCAGCAGGATCCCAGCTTTTCTCTCCAACTGCTCCCGTACGTAACCAACTGGAGAAGGCTACATAATTTCGTTGCCTCTTTCCTCTTCTTCCCACCCGGTCACCTAAATAGCTGGAATTTGGGTCCGTCTTAAAACAGAACTTCCCGGACTGCAATCCTACGCGGGGTTTCCTTAAGAAACTAATCCCGTTGAAACCAATGGGCAAACTCACTTTCTCTAACAGGCGTGTGTGTGTGTGTGTGTGTGTGTGTGTGTGTGTTTGTGCCTCTTCCTGCGGGAGCAACCTGCGTGCTCCTCGGTTACCCGGCGTGATACTCGTTTGCAAGTCACCCAAACGAAGCAGAATCGATCCCACCACTCCTCGTCCCGCATTCGAATTTGAATTACCCGGAAGAAAGTAGACTTCGCAAAAGCCGCCTGCATTCTCCCCCCCCCCCCAATTCCCCTCGATACAATGAATGGAAACGGCTGCACAGCTGCGGCTCCCCCTTCCCGACTTACCCGCCGTCCACGGCCGCTGCTCGCAGCCAGTCAATTCCCAAAGCTTGGAAGAAAGCGCCCCTGAGCGCGCCTCCGCGGAGCCCTTCGGGTCACCTCCGCCAGGCCTCGGCGCGGCCAGTCCAGAAGGGCGGCTGCTGCTTCCCGCGGGAGGGAAGGAGCCGTGTAAAGCGAGGCTGCCTCGCTCTACCCTGCCTTGCCCTGGACCAGCCCACTCGGCACTGACGTCCCCCGCCTTCCCTCCGCGGCCCACCAAGCTTAAAGGGTCGGTGGCGGGACGAGATGAAGGGAGGAGGGCTCGGAAAGCGAAAGGGGCCGGCACCCCACGGAAGAGCCGACCCGGAGAGGGATCTCCCACCGAAAGGCGAGGGAGGGGGTGGGCAGGACGCGGAAGAGGCCGGAGGTGGATCCGCGTAAAAGGAGGGATCTGCTGGGCAGCGCGGGCAAGTGCCGAAGCAGCCGGGCGCTCCGGTGTTTTCCCGCTGAGGAGGGAGGGCTCCCCTCAGGGGAACTGGGGCGCACCCAGACACAGAAGAAAGCCTTAGCGAGGAGGGACGGCAGCCCCAGTTGTCCTGGAAGGCAGCGAGCGGGGAGTCCTGAGGCGAATGGTTAACTTTTTTGAGGTTAACAAAAGGGCCGTTAAGGCGTCCGCAGAGGGGAAAGGGGGACTCAGTGAGCCTCCCAAGCGCCCCTCGAGCTCTTCCCGGCTGCGCCTAATTCCGGGGGCGAAGGGGTTCTTTTCCACGAATGGAGGCGATGTACGTGTGAAGATACCATATACAGCTGGCCGACCAAACTTTAGTGCGGGCCTGTGTGGGATTGGTTTATGACTGTCGGGAGGATCGAGAAATGTAGTTTGCTTTTTTAAACCGTGGTTAAATTTAAGAATGAAGGAGGTGGAGAGGGCAACTCCGAGCTCCTCGAGGTACATTGGGATCCCATTTTTTAGAATAATGCTGGAAGGCCTGGGGATTATATTCCCAGCCCAGAGGGCACCAGGTTGAGGAAAGGTGGGAAAGCCATTTGAGGGGACAGCGAAAGAGTGCAGCCTGAACTCCTTACTCTTCTTTCCTACCTAGGAGCGAGGTAGGTGCGCGGGGGAGAACCTTGGGAAGGAGTTGTGGTAGGAGCAGCCGCTAGGCTCCCGTTCTTGGACCGGCGAAAGCGGGGGGCTGGCCGAAAACCAGGCTGTCCAAGCAAGAGTCTCTCAAGGGAGACAAAACGAGGTCAGCCGCTGCTTGTTAGTTGAGGGGAGGCCCCGCCAGGCGGGGAGGAGTGAACGCGGCAGACACAATGAAGGGTTCATGCCTGGAGCAGAAGCGCGGGAGAGGAAGGAGGGCTGGAGGCAGAAGTGCCGCAGGGGTGGCGGAACTCCCGGGACCCGGATCCCGCCGACGATTATGAACGCGCAAGCGGGAGAAAGCCAGGAACGAGTCACCTCCAGGGCCGCCTGGTGGGAAATTCAAGGCGGGGGAGACACGAAGGGAAATTCCTGTTGTAATAACGAAGATCCCGATAACCCCGCGGTTACTTCGCCGCTTTCTGGGCGGGAGAGTGAGACGCGCGCGCAAGTTAATGGACTTGCCTAGGTTCCTCCCTGCCACGAAGGCCGCTAAGGATCGTATTGGGAGAATCTCAGGGAACTGGCTCATGGCCGCAATAGCACGGAGCCCTTGAGATACAGGGGGATTCAGTTGGGCCTGAGAGAGCCACGATTCGGACACAGTGTTTTTTGTTTTTGTTTTTTTGCAAAATTCTTAAGCCGACATTTATGGCACTGCCGTAAAAATCTTGATTTCTCAGGCAGGATTACGTCATGGCTCGTTAAAGAGGCCACAGTGTTGTGGTCTGCACAACTCAGGCACGAATTTACAAATCATCATGTGTGAGAATGTGATCATGCTTGATGCTGTTCTGTTACTGTTCTTTTTGAGATTTATTTCCACACTCCTGGCTGCTGAAGTGATCAAGTTAAATCCAGACAAGTCATGGCTTGCTAAATAAGCCACAGTGTTGTGGTCTGCACAACTCAGCACACATTTACAAATCATAATGTGCAAGAGCGTGATCTTATGCTTGATGGTATTTTGTTACTGTTCTCTTGTTGGATGGTTGAGATTTATTTCCTCCTTGTCTGGACTTCATTTGACTCTTCTCAAACTTCAGCAGCAGCCAGGAGCGTCATTCATCTTGAACTTCCAACATCCCTGCTCTGTGGATCTGGCCATGGCAACAGTTGCCTAACCCTAATTTCAACAGACCTGGATTGTTATACCCATAATGCACTCTAGCTAGTGTTATCTTTGATCAGTCGAAACAATAGTACTAAAAGAGTTGTCCCATTATCAAGTCCTATCTTGGCTCTGGGCAACCATTCCATGTCACTGCCAAATCATATTGTCCTGATTTGTTTGTGCACTAATCACTTTTGACAAAGGAATACTTTTTTCTCCGTTTGGGTTTGCTCTTCTCCCCCTTTGGCGTATTTTTCTGTCATATACTACCACAGGACAAATAGGGAGGGTGGAGAGGTCTGTCCCTCGTACCATTTCAGCATCTCCCAAATTAAATTAAGTTGAGATAACGAAACATGGCTAGCACATTCAAAATGAGTCCCAGAAATGGGGAAAGAGCCTCTTGCCATGATGAAGCAACCAGGTATTGAGGGAAACTAGAGAATTATGGAGAGACTGACAAATAAGCAATTAAAAGCTTTACTTTCAGGAGGCTGCAGTGAAGAAAAAAAGTTTAAAGAATACAAGATGAACAGAGGTAGATTTAAGCATTTCGTACTGCCTCATCAGTACCTACATGACAATAACACGGTTGAAGTCAGCCTCAAATATAACATCTAACAAGAGCGCTAATTAAGCCAATAATGTATGCAGGAAAGCAACCATTGGCAAGCCTTATGCCCACGGGAAGCATAGATTGACATAAAGCTGTAATTATTGTAATGTAGGTACTGATGAATCAGTACGAAATGCTTGCATCTACCTCTGTCTTTTGGTTGTATTGTTTAAATTATTAAATGGGACTAATTGTTTTAAAACTGATGTTGATGGAATTGCCCCAACAACACCCTCTGTTCTGCTCCAAAGTAATAAGATTGGAAATCTGATTGACTCTCTTCTGCTTTGTAGGAAGCCTGGAGGGGAAAAAGTGATGCAAAAATATGTATGGATAGTCTTCAACTTGTGACCACAGTTGCAACCAAAATATGGTTTAGTGAGCTGTGCCCCATGTTACCTATTGTTTTTGCCATGGTTATTAAGTGAATCATCACAGTTTTAAAGTGAATCTGTGGTGGTTAAGTGAATCAAGCTTCCTCCATTAACTTTGCTTGTCAGTGTTGTGGTCCGCCGGCGGCCTGAGAGCTGGCAGCGGAGTCAGACAGTGGGGAAGAACATGGGCCAGTCCTGGAGTCTGCGGAGGGCTTGGACAAGGAACTGTGTCCAACACAGAGATGGGGCCAGGGCCATCTGAGAGTTATGTGCTGACTCCAGAGCCTCCAGAATCTGACATCAGCGAGGCAGAGGAACAGGGGCAGCCTGTTCCCAGTGTGTACTTGTGCAGAGCTGCCAGAAGGCAAGAACAGTTAAGACAAAAGGGGCGACTCGGGAGTAAGGCTTGGAGATGATTGGCCCCTCCCATAAGAGGAGCAGAGGGACATGAGCCTTTGCAGGAAACAACTTTATTCATTCTGATTGGTATAAAATCTGAAGCTCCGTGTTGACTTTGGGCTCCGTTTGGCCTTGTACAGCGAATTGGCAATTTAGTTGTTGGCAGCATTTCAAGGGAGATAAAGGTGGGTGCTTATCAGCCTGATCCCAAAAGACTGTGACAGACTTGGACTATTCATAAACTGTTTGGGACTCACTACAGGCTGTGAATGCATATAATTCACAGCCATTGAAATAAAACAAAAGTTTTATTTCAATGGCTGTGAAATGTTTGGGAACAGCATGTGATTGTTACTGTCTCAGAAAGGCTTGGTCAGAACAGTCAGAAGTTGGCTGGGAAGGCCACAAATTTGCACTCAAATTTTGATCACATTACCTTGAACATGCTGCAATGGCCTAAACTGCAAGAACCAGCCATAAGTACTGTATTCCTGCATAGAGTAAGAATCAAATGAAATGATAAGATAACCTTTCTTGTCACTTTTTTCTGTGAACACACTGGCATACATTAAAGAATGAAATTCTGATGTATACACACACACATATGTATGTGTGTGTGTATACATCAGAATTTCATTGTTGTTAAATAGGCAACAATTTAATCCAATAAACTACATATGATTATCATCAAATTATATAGCTACTTTAGTAAGTTTACTTACTTTAGTAAGTAAGTAGTACTAAAACTACTAATTCTAAATCAAAATATTTCATTTTTTACAACAGTGAACTTCAATGTTTCATGTTGATGCTGCTATTAAATGTTAACTTCTTAACCCACTCACCTCTATTTCCCTATAATTCTATTGACCATTCATATAACTCATTGTAAAATTAGTCAACGTATAGGCTATCTTAATCACCCTAGTAACTCTCAGCGATCTGAAACAAAAGCATACATGTTTTTGTTTGTATATCAGTACAGGCCATCTTTGACTTAAGACCATAACCGAGCCCAACATTTCTGTTGCTAAGCAAGGCAGTTGTTAAGTTAGTTTTTTCCCCATTGTATGACTCTCCCCCCATGGTTGTTAAGTGTATCACTGCAGTTGTTAAGTGAATCAGGTAGTCATTAAGTAAATCTGGCTCCCCACCCATTGACTTTGCTTGTCAGAAGCCAGCTGGGAAGGTTACAAAGATTGATTGCATGACCCCAGAACAGTGCAAGTATAATAGATATATGCCTGTTGCCAAATGCCTGAATTTTGGTCACGGGGATGTTGCAGCGATTGTAAGTGTGCAAAATTGGTCATAAGTCCCCTTTTTTTAGTGCTGATGTAACTAGACAAATGTTTGCAAGTCAAGGATTATCTGTAATACAGTCAGGTTTCAAATAAACATTTCTATCTCCACCATCAATATCTTGATGCTGCCTAAATAAAGTATCCATTGGAAAGGGTTATTGCTGAAATTGATTGGTTAAGGTTCACCTTAAGCAGTATGAGAAGTAGATATCATATTGCAGCCGCAAGTCAACATTTTCAACAATAGGATTTTATTTAGAACTGTCAAATTTAGATCTAGCCAGAAATGGAATCTGAAACAAGTCTTATCTAGTTGATACAAATGGTGGGTCAAATACAGAATATTGTTAGATCTTTGTATCTCTAATATTATTAGTATAAACCAATCTGTGCATCTTTCCTCAGGGACAGTTTTCATGGAACTGCACTTAGGTTTATAGCCAGAACTAAGCTATTTCTGTGAGATTTTCCACTTACAATCTATCAATTTATATATCCACACATGCTGTTATGAATATTGGCTTTAGACTGTGAGGCAAACTTGTAACTCTGCAGGACAGATAAGAAAGCTTTGAGATTCCATCTCTCTCCTCTTGTGAGCTATCCTAATATCATTTGTCTTAACAGAAAGAATATAATCAGGAAAGCATCCTAGGAGAAAACATTACGTTGGATTTATGTATTAATTTACATATTTATTTAAATTTATCAGTAACTCGGTTCCATTATAATTCTGGACAGCATATAATATGAAAAATCTAAAACAGTCCACACAATGAAAATACACAAAAAGAATAACCAGAGATAACTTTCTAATCAATCACAATAACCCCCAAGGTTGCAACCCACTCTGGGATCCTGGGAAAACACAGAGGTCTTAAAGAACTTATTTAAATACAGTCCAGCCATGAGGAGTTGTTGCATTGAAAGATAACTTTAGTAAGCAATACATGAACTATAAATGTTTCAGATATAAGAATTTTGCTGTCAAACAATTACTTGTGGAACTCTCAAGGGATGGTGCTCTATTCTTTATAAACAAAAGACTGCATATGCTTCTATATGCCATTTGAAACAGCATACATTGAGAAGATGCTTTTTTCTTTGTGTATTTCTTTGGTTGGGTTGGTTGGGTATTTGGTTGGGTTGATCTTGCATGACATGCATGCTGGAATATATATACATACACACACACACACACACACATATATATGCACATATGATTTTGTGCTGATTCTTTTCAATGTTTTTATTAGATCACAGTCTGAAACTAATTCATTTCTAACCCTTTTTGTACTGAAGGAGTAATATGGATGTTAATATTTCCCCAGTATAATTAATAAACTAGATTTGATTTCTGCTCCACTTTTATTTTGTATAACTCAAATTGTCATTGAGTTCATAGTGTTCTCTTCTGTTTCCTCACAACAATTCTAGAAATCTGAGTAAAGCTTCCTTTCCTTATTTGCCCATTAGCCCGAAAAGGCTAATGAGTGACCAAACAACAAATGTATCTGCCAGTTACTTTTTCTTGTAGATCAATATTTCTCAGCCTTAACAACTAAGTTGTGTGGATTTCAACTCCCCAGAATTCTCCTGCTACAATTCTGGGAGCTGAAGTCCACATAACCTCAAGTTGCCAAGGTTAAGAAATATTGGTTTATACATTAATTGGGTTTGGTCCCAGTAGAAGATTGAGTGGTGGAGGGAGACAGTGGAGGCATCCTCTCTGATTTTCTCACCCCACCCAAAATATGGGACTGCTTTTTAGATAGCACCTGCCAAGATAATTTTTAAAAATTATCTTTTCCCATTTCACACTATAGAGGCTGGATTGATAATTGAATTACCAGAGTCACTTTGGATAAGTGAGATGGTTGGCATATAAATTTAATAAATAAAAATAAATTTTACATCAACCAAGATGCTAGGGTAGTATCTTATACTATGTAAGGAATGAGAATGCAGAGTAGTTTCCATGTTCAACAACTCCCTTGCAACATTGTGTTTTGTTTATTTATATTCACTGCCTAATTGCTTCCCTCTACCTAATGATAGGGGAAAGTGTTTCAGATTTTTCTCTGCATGCATTAAATCCCACTCAAAGTATTAAAAGTATTAAAGTATTAAAATAGCATATGAGCCAATTCTATTTGTTTACTGAAGTATAAGTCCTGATAACGTGTTAATTAGCTTAATTAAATATACTTAAATATACTTAATTAGTTAATTAGATATACTTGCTCAGGATTTCAAAATAGGTTTCTTTATTTCATTTGATGATGTCTCTTTTTTTTGATGGTGCAAAGGTACAGTTCCTATATCTAATGTATAAATTTACTGACAACACAAATTATTTATTGATAGCCTTCACCTAATATAAACCAATATTGTACAAAGCATTTACAAAGAAGAAATTAAGCTGAATTACTTATCCAAAGGTCAGGATGGTAAGCAAAATTAGCTTTTGGATAATACTAAAACATAATGGTTCCAGGAATGATTTAATATGGCAAAAACTACAATATTGTCTGCAGTTTCAAACACTATTTGACTGATTTGTTGAATGGTTGAATGGATCATGGTTGGCTGGGAATTCTGGGAGTTGAAGTCATACTTTTCTAGTCTCCAAGATTAAGAAAGTGACCAAGACATAAATCATGTTGCAGTATCTAAAGGTACTCCTGTGCATAGTCACGTAGCAGAAAATGAAGGCAATAAACAACTCCATATTAGGCAAAAGGAACTGGCAGGAACAAATAAACTCCAATACACATCCTTGTCTCTAATCCAATACACATCCTGGTCTCTAAAACTACTCAATAAAAGAGAACGTGACCAGTCCTCTGGGCGCTCTCATCAAGAAGATTCATTGTGTCCGTGTGGTTCTTCTTAATCGATGCGAGGTCCGGTCACCTAGGCGGGTGGTCGAAACTCTGCCAGTTCCCGCCAGGTGATCTCTTCCACTGCGGTATCTAACAAACTTCACAAAATCAGAACAAAAATATAAGCAGGATTTACAATTTAGAACTCGACTTAGAATCTACAATTCTGTTAACATGTGCATTTGGGGAAATTAATACATAAATAAATCTATAACTGTCACTGTATCAAACAGTAAAAATCTTCCAATAGCTAAACGATGAGACAACATATCATATTTCACACTTATCCAAAATTATTTGGCTGATTGAAAGAACTGGAATGGAAAAAACGATGTTTGGAAACTAGTTCAGAATCCTTGGAGGAGGCAGAGCATCTGTATAATGCTTATGCATGCTTTCAAAAGTCTTGCATATCACTTGTAAAATATTACTTTGGAAGTGGATTTACTGAGAACATTTTCCATTTCTAAATTTATTAACATGATATACTATGAGGAAACTTGGATAATCTCCAAAATGTGAAATCAATTTAAACAGCTGATTCAAAATTGTGTAACCATATAAACCACACATTCAGACAAGAAAATCAATAATAGTAAAATTAGGAGTTATAGGAGACCTGTATGGAAAATAATTAGTCAGGAAATGCCTATCAAAATTAGGCAAATGTTGATTTTTGCAAACATAAGACTTGCAAACATAACTCTTTTGCCCAAAGAGTTCCATCATAATGTTTGGCATCAAAGTCAAATCTAAAAGAAAAAAAATAAAGAGGCCATATGCAGGGGTTAAGAATGGTGCAACATCCATACAAAACAGGCAGAGTTTGTACTATTAAAAGCTGCCACCTTGACTTTTTTTAACCATATCCTTGCTGTATGCTTACTTTATTCCAAGGGTGAAATGTTTTGAACCCAAATAAAATCTTGAATAAGAAAGTAAGCAAACAAGACGCATTATCTCTCTGGAAGTTGGAATCCAAAACATCTTAAAGCAGGGGTCCCCAACCCTCAGGCTGTGGCCTATTACCAGGCCACAGTGTATTTGCAACTGGGCCGTGGGCCAGCACACGTGTGAGCAGCTCAATTCATGTGAGCAGTGGGCTGCTGCGCACGAGCGTTCACACGAGCTCAATTTGCAGTCGTTGGTTTTGTGAATGCACGCCATCCCACTGTTCACGCAAGTCTAACTGCCCTTGCACATGTGTGCTATCTGCTGCTCGCATGGGCCCTCCCTCCCCAACTTGGCCACCAAACCACAAAGATTGGGGAGAGAAGAGGCCAAAGCAAGAGGAACTAAGCAACTTATTTCCTTACTTTTCCTATTTGGCTCCAGCTTCTTTGCATGCTTGCAGGTTGAGTGAAATGTCAACTAGGAATATGTAATGCTTTTATTGAAGTGTTATTCAGGAACAAAATTGGATGGCTGTTTTGTGCATGCATGTCTGATATAGGTTTTCTACAACTATTAAAAGAAAATGCAAATCCCCTATAGTGTTTAAGATGGCTAAAGAAGAATAACTCCTAAAATAAACAATTCCTAGAGATAATACTAGACCACTTCCTTTTACACATTTAGTAACACAGCCAATAAGTTAGAAGGCAATTTGGACTTATTTCTAGGAAATGAGTCATTCATGAGAAAGAATAACAGCTTTTATAATAACTAATAATATTTGGATAATATATTAGAATTGAAGTTTGGATTGTGCTGTTGTAGTGATAGTACATTTTGCTCAGATATTGTTCTGCCTGAGTAAGTCATAAATAATATTGTTTAGACTTTAACATGTTCTTTGTTGTAGAGATGTTGTCAGCATAGCATGCAATTACAGAATTGTATTAATCTCAAGTTTTTATTCTCTTGATAGCCAATCTTAAACTGAAATGTTTCATCATCAGTTTCATTTGGTATCACATTGGATGTTATATTGTCAGATAACAATAATAGTTTGAAAACATATTAACGTATTTGAGCAACATGGTTAACTCCATGCCCATCAGTATTACAACAACTTGTCATTTGAAAAATGCAAAAAAAAAAAAAAAGTAATGTGGTTTGTATGGGAATGATGTACTGTAGACTAAATTTCAAAATAGGCATTACTGTAGAGGTCAAAAGGTCAGACCAAAAACTTTTGAAAGATTTTTTTTGTAGTGCTAAGTACTGTTTTCCATCAAATGTTGCAGTTTGTCTCATTGGTAGATACTGTTGACGGAGATCTCCATTGTTTGGAACATCTACTAATATGTGTACTAACCAACTGTAATTAAATGCACAAGTACCTTATTTTGAATGGGATAAATTATTATAATCTCAGGTAATTGTCAACTCTGGAAAGACTGCTTATACTATAAAAACTGCAAACTGGAATTCTGGTTAATAACCCCATCTGACCATAAACTATCAGAGAAGAAACAAGGAAGTCTTAGCTGTGAATGGAGAATGGGGAGTTATAGCAGTGAGGCTTAGTTCAGTCAGAGGCACCACAAAGAGCAAGATAGAAAGGATAAACATAAAAACCAGGATTGGCAATAATAATGGCAATAAATAAAACATAAAGTCACAATATTAAAAACAGCATAAGAGCTACTCATTATTTTGTCACTTTGCAATGGGATTTATTCGTGAAAAAATATATTGGGAAGTTATATAGTGATGGAGATAAGACATTTCATTATGCCCATGCCCTGCTATTATCTATATTACAGTTTATTGTACAAACAGTTTGTATTAAAATTCTTGGCAGCATTCGATATACATAAACAGCTAGCAAAACCTGGTTGACTTTATGTTAAAACAGGGCTAATCATGCATAATCTTGTTTGGAAGTTCTTGAGGCTGAGAAGTAAAAATAAAATCTCAGAAGATAGAAATATCAAACACTATTATACTAAATTAAAGAAAGGCCTCCTTTTAAACTTGATATCAAGCAATAAATTACTGGATAGATGGATGAATTACTGGACCAGTGGTCACCAACCAATGGGCTGGGGACCACTGTTGATCCACAAGAAAATTTTGGTCCGCAGATAAATGTCACCCCCAAAGCAATTAATCCAGGCTGTGTGGGAACACAAGGCTGCGCCACCTACATGGCCCACAGGAACACAAGGCTTGCATCACTTGCATTACAAACAACATGAGGTAGTGAGAGAAGGGGGAAAAGGGCAGAGAGGGGACTTGCCGCACTTACCCCATGCACCTTGTCTTGCTACCGGTCTGCTTTTTTCTGCTGCTTCTGCTTTTGGCTGCACACAAGGAAAGCAGCAAAAGTCTTTCCCCCAAACTCCACCAGAAATGAGTCTTTGGGACCCTGCAAGGCATCCTGCTCCAAGAGGCTGTGTCATTCTGGCGGAGTTTGGGGGAGAGAAAGAAAAACTTCTGCTCCTTCTGCTGCTTTCCTTGCATGAAGCCAAAAGTCTCTCTCTCTCGCCCTGAGAATGGAGCTGGAGACAGTATCCTGCGATCCCAAATAAAGAACGATCGATTGGTAGGAAAATGGGATGGGGAATTTTCCTGCAGATTTTTGGGGGGATTTTCCCAGGTCTGCTGCTTCTGCTTTTTCTGCAGAGACCCTGGGAAAATCCCAAAAAAAGTCTGCAGGAAAATCCCCCAGCCCGTTTTCCTGCTGATTATTGTTCTTTATTTGGGATTGCAGGAAAGTCTCTTTTTCTCTCCCCCTGAGAATGGAGCTGAAAAGCAGGTTAGGAATGTGGCTGCCTTGAGGGGGTGGGGATGTGTGAGGGACAGTGTATGTGTCTCTGTGTCTATGTGTGTGTGTGTGTGTGTGTGTGTGTGAGAGAGAGAGAGAGAGAGAGAGAGGGAGCACATTAACGCCAGCCCTCCAAGGTTAGATCAGATCTCTCTCTCTTTCCCACCACTGTCAGCAAGCCACCATGAATATGTGAAAGCTTCAACAGGAAGAACTAAATCTCTTTCTGACTTTGTGAGCCATGTAAAATGCCAAAGATTGATACTTCAACACAACTGCTTTGAGCTGTTTCCACACTAAAATTTGGAGCAACTCCTGGCCTTCAAACAACAGATTTTTATGCAACAGATGGCCAATGATGTAACTGAGGTCATTTCATAAAATCCCAAGTTTCTCTTTGCGACAGTAAAAGTTTTCATGTTGGTTCTTAATTTAGCACATATGACCATTCTGGAAATTGTAATATTGGACTATGTAAATCTTTATTTCTACCACACAGTATTAAAAAGAATTGTTAAAACCGTTTTTACCCTAAAGCAAATGTTAATGTGTTTCCTTTCCAATATATTGTTTTTTTAAAATATGGAATATGCTTTTCTGCCAATAGTGTGCCATAACTGTCTTCAATTACATTCTTTTTTTAAAATAATTTTTTATTGGTTTTAAACATAAACAAATAAAACATAAAAACATTAAGCCATCTTCCATATATACATACAGTGTGGCGGTTGGTTTACAAATTGTTTTGTACTACCATTTCATAGTCTTCAATTACAATTACATTATATATCCTCTCATACTTTCAATCAAATATCAAGTACATTAATATCTTTATTAATCAATCATTGACTATATTTTTATTCATTCATGTTTTATAAAATAATCATATTTTACTTAGTTCATTTTATAACAATTCATATAATCCTCCCAGATCTATCCTAGAATCATTTTGTAGATATAACTAAAAAAAAGAAAATACATCTTTATATATTTATTATTTTCTAAAAATCTACATATTTCATTACTATGTTTTGTTATCTGACCATTGATAGAATAGATCCCAAATTTTATAAAATTGTTTATCATCTTGTTCTCTAATTTCAAATGTCAATCTACTCATTTCAGCACATTCCAATATTTCCTTAATGATCTCCTCCTGTGATGGTATCTTCTCATTTTTCCAGTTTTTAGCAAATCCAATCCTAGCCGCTGTTAATACATTTACAATCAGATATTTCAAATCTTTGCTATATATTTCAGGCAAAATTCCCAATAAAAAAGCCTCTGGTTTCAAGTCTATATGCTTATTTATCATTTTTTCCAGCCACATGTGGATTTTAGTACAATATTTTTTAGCGTCCAAACATGTCCACCACATATGGTAATATGAGCCAGGTGTCTGATGACATTTCCAACACTTTTCAGACTTATTCTTGAACATTCTTTGTAGAGTTGTAATTGCAGGTATGTTCTTATCTCGGATGGCAAACCTCAAATAAAGAATGTTTACAAGCAAATACAACTCAGGCAAACAAATTCATTAATCTAAAGGAGGATTAGAGAGAGGAAGTAAACATATGTTAGACTTTAGCTAGAGATAATTAATTGTGTTAATTACTATTATGCTAAACAGTAACGAAAGTTAAGCAGTAACCAAAGTTAACCAATGAGGGAGGATAACTAAAAATGTGTATAAATACAAGACTAGACTCCAATAAAGTTCATCATGATTCAGTTGATCATGATCAAACACATCGACTGCCTCGTCATTACAACAAGTGGCGCAAGAACAGGGACCCTCTTACTTCATCCAGCAAGGATTTGATGCACCTTCAACCCTTTGTGTTTTCTTCAACCTTATGGTTTCTGTAAGTATGGGGTCTTCGCTTTCTGAGGAACAATGGAAGCATGTAGATGAGTTAGGCTATTTGTTGAAGAAAAATAATACTGAGGTACCACAGAGAAATCTCTTAAGGCTAATCCAGGAGATTGCAGCTCAGTGCTTATGGTATCCAAAAGATGGGTCTTTAAAATTAACTGATTGGGAACATATAGGGAAAACATTGCATACTGAACCTCAAGCAAAAATAGAAGTTTTGCATGTGTGGCATTTATGTAGACATGCAATTGAAAAATTTGGTCACAATGAACTTTCTTTTTTAACACCTCCACATTATACTAATACTGTCATTTATCCCCCTTCTTCACCTAAATATATGTCTTCAATTCCCTCAGCTCCTGCAGATACAGGGCAAAAGCCTCCTGACTCTATTGTACAGTCTTCTTTTCAGAAAATGGTGGAGACTTGTAAAAAGGATGTCTCTGTCTCAGAAACAGAGCTTGCAGAATTACTGTCTGTTTGTCCAGTACAATATTGTCCTGGTCAGGGCCACAGCTTGGACTTCAAGTAGCAGAATTGGAGGGTCTGCCTTATCAGATCTTAAGAGAGTTTAAAAAGGCAGTTACAGACAATGGGTGTGGCACCCACCCAGAATACAAAGTGTGCCTTTCCCATCACTCTTACTCCTCCAGCGGTCTCTCTCACTCCCCAGCCACAGCTGGTAGTGCTGGGATCAATTTAATCACTCAAGAGGAAATTGAGTTTAAATTTCCCTTGGAAGTTAAAATAGTTCCATCTCAATTTAAAGGTCCTCTTTCTTCAGGATTAGTTGGCTTAATTTTGCCTTGTTCTTCTGCAAACAAACAGAGCTCTTTTATTGTGCCAAGGGTAATAGATTCAGATTACACTGGTATAATTATGATTCAGATTTGAGTGAATCTTACTCAAGTTCTTCCTTGTAATTCTTCTGTTGCTCAATTGCTTCTTCTTCCACATGAAATCCCATCTCCTGGTTTAGGTAATCGTGGGGATGCAGGATTTGGATCAACTTCTTTATCTGTAGGCTTACTTCATCAACTGAATTCCTCTTGTCCTTTGTTAACGCTCTTCCTAAAGCCCCGGTCCCACTGCACTTACGGATGCAAAGAGGATGTAAAACGTTAAAAAAAGCTTGCCATCCATTGGAAAACGCAATGCATCCATTGTGTACTCACTACATATGTGTTTCATACACTCTTCCCTCGAGCATCCATCCATTGAGATTTCATCCGTGCAAGAAGTTTTGAGCTGCACAAAACTTTGTGAACAGATGAACTTTCCACCGTGTACGATGTACATCTGTGACATATATGGGCAACAAATGTTCTATGTCCGTTATCATCTGTTAAACGTCCACTGTATCCTCTCTGCATCCTCTGGCCATCCCCTCAACTCACATCCGCTGCAGCTGAAAATGGAAAGAGGGAGGAAACAAAAGGTACACGGAATGTCTACACAGCATTAGTAGCACGGAAATAGAAAGGATGTAAAGCCCATGTCACACTGAACCAACGGATGCAAAGAGGATGTAAAACGGACAAAAAAACTTGCCATCCGTTCGAAAACGCGATGTACTCACTGCCTCCGTTTTGCTTCCTCTCTATCCGTCCAGCATCCGTTTATTGACGTTTCATCCGCTCAGAAAGTTTTGGGCTGCCTAAAACTTTTGCGCGGAAAATGTATCCAGTTTGTCCGTTCTGCATCCGCTACGCATCCGTTACGCATCCGCGATATCCGCTAGGCATCCGCTGCGCATCCGCGCAACTCCATCTGCCTGGACGCAGGGAGGAAGCGGAACGGATGCAGAACGGATGCCTAGCGGATGCAGAATGGAAATAAAGCGTTTAAAACGGAAAAAACGTTCGCAGAGGGGACCTATCTCGGATATTAAGGATGTCTAGAGGATGCCTAGAGGATGCCTAGCGGAAAACCTATACTGCCTATAAAAAGAGGGAGCAACTCGCCTGCATCTCACTTTCAGAACAGCAGCCCAGTGGTGCAGACCTCTGCAGCCTTCATCTGCCTCTTCCTCTTCCACAGCATCCAGTCATGTCCACCATGGATTGGAACAAAGTCAGCAGCCACCATCGTTCTGCAACAGTGCGAAATCATCTGCAGGCTCTGTGAACTCTACTGCAAGAAGAAAAAGAGGCAGCCAAAAAGAGTCTGGGTCCGAAGATGGTTCGCCAGAAGAGCAGAGGACGGACTGTACAGCAAGCTGATGGTGGAGCTCAGGAACGAAGACACTCGGGCGTTCCAGAACTTCATGAGGATGCCTCCAGCCATGTTTGACGAAGTTGTGCAGCGGCTGACACCCAGGTTGACCAAGGCAAACATCAGCTTCCAGCCCAGCCTGGAACCTGGGCTCAAGGTGGCACTCACTCTGCGCCACCTGGCCACAGGGACCTCCTACAGGAGCATGCAGTACGGCTGGAGGGTGCCATCCAACACCATCAGCATTGTGGTCAGAGAAGTGGTACAGGCCATCATCGAAGAATACAAGGAGGAGCTCCTCCAGTACCCCTCCACTGAAGAAGGATGGAAGAAAGTTGCAGAGCAGTGGTATCAGAAGTGGAACTTACCACACACCATTGCAGCCATAGAGGGCAAGCACGTGGCCTGCAAATCTCCAGCCAACTCGGGGTCCACTTATTTCAACTCCAAGGGCTTCTTCAGCATCATCCTCTTCACCATGGTCGATGCTGACTACAAGTTCATATACATCGATGCTTCAGGCAACAGCTCATCTTCAGATGCCCAAGTATACAACGCCAGTCACCTCAAGGAGGAGCTGGAACGCAACCTCATCATGGGCTTCCCAGATCCAGAACCCCTGCCCAACGACACAGATGTGCCCTACTTCATCGTGGGGGATGACGCCTTCTCCCTCACAACCTACCTCATGAAGCCCTACACCTCCAGACTCCTCACCCATGAAGAGAGGATCTTCAACTACAGGCTGTCCAGGGCAAGGCGGGTGGTGGAGAACGCCTTTGGCATCCTGGCCAACAGGTTCCAGGCACTTCTCACCACCATGCAGCATTGCCCAGAGACCGTGAGGAGGATCATGGATGCTTGCTGCATCCTGCACAATCTCATTCGCACCCGCTACCCAGTCTTGCAGAACAGGCTCGTGGACCTCCAACGAGGAAATGGGGACATGGAGCCTGGGGAATGGAGGCAAGGGCGAAACCTGATCGACACTGAGGATGTGCAAGGCCCCAAAAGAGCCTCACATGAAGCGAAGAAGCAGCGCAACCTCCTGAGACACTGGTGCAACTCCCCAGCTGGAGCAGTGGAGTGGCAAGACAGGATGGTAGATGCTTAATGGATGCTTTCTTCAGCCTGTCTCATCACACGGATGAGATTGGGCCATGTATGTTTGGTTGGCCTACAATGAACAGGGCGTTTAATAAAGAGTTGTGTTTATGTTGACATGTGTGGATAATTATTACATTATTATTGATAATAAAGGGCCGTAGGTGTGGCACCTGGGAGGGTGGACCATACAATCCCACTATGCTTGCACTGGAGGTTTATCTATCCCACTGCTATCCTAACCCATCCCACAGCTATTACCCATCCCACAGGTATCCTAACCCATCCCAAAGCTATCCTTACCCATCCCACAAGCATGCAAAGGCTTAAACCATTTCTAAAAGTTTCCAGCAAGACTTTATTAAAAAAAAGAAATGAAGCAAGTGTGTGAATCAAAAATAGACTTTATTAACAACAAGCTATAAGACAAAAATGAGTCTCTGGCATTCCTCTTGGTCATTCAGTCTCAGGGGTGAAGGGTGCAGGTGCTGTGGAGGTGGCTGGTGCTGGAGTGCTTGTCATCAGCTCCTCCAGAAGCAGAAGCAGCAGAATCCCCAGCCCCAGAAGAGCAAGTCCGTGCTGCAGAAGCCCCAGCAGAACCAGAGTGAGGGGCAGGGGGCGGGATGGTAGCCCTGTCCCTCTTGCCAGGGCTGGCAGCAGATGGCTGAGGCTTGCTGTGCTTCCGCATGGTTGTGGGGTTGCTGGCTGGCAGGGAGGCTGGCAGGAACCAAGTCTGGCAGGAAGTCTGGCAGGGAGGCTGGCACCAAGGCTGGCAGGAAGGTGGCAGGCATGCAGGCAGGCAGGCACCAAGGCTGGCAGGAAGGCTGGCACCAAGGCAGGCACCAATGCTGGCAGGGAGGCAGGCACCAAGGCTGGCAGGAAGGCTGGCAGGCAGACATGAACCAAGGCTGGCAGGAAGGCAGGCAGCAAGGCTGGCAGGCAGACCGGCTGGCAGCAAGGCTTGCAGGCAGGCTGGCAGCAAGGCTGGCAGGCAGACATTCAGGCAGGGCAGGCAAGGCAGTCGATGTGTCTGGCAGCAGGTCTTTCCTCTGAATGGCGACCTGCTTCCGAACTGCTTCCGTTATATCCGCGGGGCTGACGCAATGCATCCTCCCCGCATGCGCAGTTAACGCCAGGCATCCATTAGGCTTCCGCTGTGCATCCGCTAGGCTTCCGCTGTGCATTCGCTTCATCCGTTCGTCGTCCGCGCTGTATCCATTCGGCGTCCGCTTTGCTGAGGTCCCCCAGAAGCCCTGTGGTTGCGCCATCCGCTCCCATCCGCTTCCATCTGCTGGGCTTCCGTTCTGCATCCGCTTTCCATCCGCCCTGCATCCTCCCCGCATCCGTGTTATCCGCTCCGGTTATGCAAATTTTTGCCCCTTTTGAGAGCGGATAACAACGGATGGAACATTTTGCTCGTCCGCTGTGTCCTTTTTGCATCCGTTGGGCAGTGTGACATGGGCTTTAGCGTATGCATCTCGTATATAAAGGATTAAAATGGACAAAACATTTGTATCTCAGATGTAACTCGTATATTTAGGATGTCTGCAGTATGTCTAGAATATGTAGAAGGACACCTAATGGACTACCGATATTTCCTATAAAAAGGGGGAGAAAATCATCTGGATCTCAGTATGAGTTCAGCAGCCGTGGTGTACAGACCTATTCACCCTTGGTCTTGGTCTTCCACATCATCCATTGTTCTCCACCATGGATCATGACACAGTCCGTATGATAGCTGTGCTCATTCATCACCAGAACCAAACCCTGTTCAGACTGTTTCACCTTTTATAGAGAAGGAGAAGAAGGAGATATCCAAGAGCTGTGTGGGTCCAAGGATGGATCGTGAGAAGAATGGAGTTTGGACTGTGTAACAAGCTGATGGTGGAGCTGAGGAATGAAGACCCTCATGTATTCCATCACTTCATGAGGATGCCACCAGCCATGTTTGACTAACTTGTAGAGCGTCTGAGATCCAGGTTGACCAAGCCGAGCACCAACTTCTGTCCCAGCCTGGACCCTGGACTGAAGGCGGCACTGACTCTGCGCCATCTGGCCTATGGAACCACACACAAAAATATGCAGTATGTGTGGAGGGTGCCACACAACAGCATCAGCAAAGTGGTCAGAGAAGTGGTGCAGGCCATCATCGAAGAATACGTGGAGGAGCTCCCCAAGTGCCCCACCACTGAACAAGGCTGGAGAAAACTTGCAGAAGAGTGGTATCAGAGGTGGAACTTTCCCCACACCATTGAAGCCATAGATGGGAAGCACGTGGCCTGCAAAGCTCCAGCCAAGTCAGGGTCCACTTATCACAACTACAAGGGCTTCTTCAGCATCATCCTCTTCGCCATGGTCGATGCTGACTACAAGTTCATGTACATCGATGCTTCAGGCAACGGCTCATTTTCAGATGCCCAGGTATACAATGCCAGTCACCTCAAGGAGGGGCTGGAACGCAACCTCATCATGGGCTTCCCAGATCCAGACCCCCTGCCCAATGACACACAAGATGTGCCCTACTTCATCGTGGGGGATGATGCCTTCTCCCTCAGAACCTACCTCATGAAGCCCTACACTTCCAGATGCCTCACCCGTGAAGAGAGGATCTTCAACTACAGGCTGTCCAGGGCACGGCGGGTGGTGGAGAACGCCTTTGGCATCCTGGCCAACAGGTTCCAGGTACTTCTCACCACCATGCAGCATCGCGCACAGACCGTGAGGAGGATCATGGAAGCTTGCTGCATCCTGCACAATCTCATGCGCACCCGCTACCCAGTGTTGCAGAACAGACTTGTGGACCGTCAACAAAGGAATGGGGACATGGAGCCTGGTGAATGGAGGCAAGGACGAAACCTGATCAACACTGTGGATGTACAAAGCCCTAACAGAGCTTCACGTGAAGGGAAGAAGCAGCACAACCTACTGAGACACTGGTGCAACTCCCCAGCTGGAGCAGAGGAGTGGCAAGACAGGATGATAGATGTTTAATGGATGCTTCCTTGAGGCTGTCGCATAACACTGATGAGATTGTGCCATGTATGTTGAGTGGCCCTACAATGAATAGGGCATTAATAAAGAGCTTTGTTTATTTTAAAATGTGTTGATCAATGAATAAATTGTTATTGATAATAAAGGTCCATATGTGTGGCAGCTGGGATGGTGGACCATACAGTCCCACTATGCTTGCACTGGAGGTTTATCTATCCCACAACTATCCTTATCTATCCCACAAGCATGCAAAGGCTTAACTATTTTTTAAAAGTTTTCACCAACACTTTATTAAGGTTAAAAAATGAACCAAGTGACTTAAGCAAGGATAACCTTTATTAACTTTCTTTGGTAAACCGTATGACTTTATTAAAAAAGCAAACTGAACCAAGTAAAGTGTCTTAAGCAAAGATAAACTTAACAAGTAAACAACTCAGTCTCTGACACTATTCTCAGTCACTCTGAGCCATGTCCATGGTCTCAGCCGTAAAGTGGCCAGGGACTGTGGAAGTGGCTGTGGCTTGAGTGCTGGTTTGAGGCACCATTGGGGTGCTTGTCCCTGAGGGTACAACAGGGGATGGTGTGTTCAGGAAGTCCGAGAGCTGACTCAGTCCCGTGAGGTTGAGAGGCCCTTCATCAAGGACTTGAGATGTCAGGCCCAATACTGATGACAGATTGTCCCTTGACAGCTTGGCTGTAGGGGTGGAGGAAGGAGGAGTGTAGTGGGGCTGTCTGGTCTGCAGCTGGGTGAGGAGTGGCGTCTGTGGTGTGCGATGAACCTGGGCCTGGACTGGGAAGGTCTGTTTTTGCTGTGGGAAGTCCTGGTAGTCGTAGCCTTGGTAGGTGAGGGGCTGTTGAAAGCCATGGAAGGGCTGTGACATTGCCTGGGGTGGAGGAGCAGACCTGGACTGGGTAGGAGCAGCTTCAGCTGGGCCTTGAGGGTTGTGCAGAAGTGCTGTGATCTTCTGCTTCATCATCTGGTACTGGGCCTCGGGCAGGATCCTCAGGGTCTGGCTCACATAGGTAATGAAGGTGTTCCAGCCCAAGGATGCTCTGTCCAAGTGGACCAGCTGAGAGAGAAGTTCTGTGTTGGTCTTCATTGTGTCCCTGATCTCCAACAGCACACTGTGGTTCTGGCCCTCCAGTCTGCCTCTCTGCCTGCATCCTCTGGAGCTAGGGGTGGGGGTGGGTTGGCCTCTGGTGGCTGCTGCTTCTTCCTCCATTTGTGACAGCAGGGCGTCATCCCCCACAGGATCCTCCCAAGTCTGCCAACATGGGGAGTGCAGCTGTCGGGGGGGGTCTCTGCCATGGGGCCCTCTGAAGCCCCCTGCCTGGACAGGGTAGCTGACTCCTGGCTGGAAGAGGACTGGCTGTCTGTGTGCTATCTGAGAGAGAGAGGTCTCAGAGGGGCTGTACCTCAGTGGCGGATCTCACCCTCCAGGAAACTACACTTGGCCATGATGTACATCTCCAAGTCAGTGAGCTTGACAGCACCCTGCCCGGATTTCTTGAGGTGTAGCTTGCCATACCAGGTGTGCATGTGCTTCCACCATCCAAGGAGTACTTCTGCAGTGTACCCCAAGCTGTCTGCCTTGTCTCTCCAAGCTGCCTGCTTCTTCTTGGTGTCCCGAGACAATCTGTGGCCCTTTCTCCAGAGGTACTCGTTCTCCCTCAGCCATTCCAGCACCTCATCCTCATGCTTCTCGGAAATGGTGTTCTGTTTCCTCTCTCCCTTCTCCTTCCCTTGCCTCTTCCTCCCTCTGGCAGGGGCTTCAGCAGGGCCTTCAGGGGCTGGAGCAGCAGGGGCTTGAGCAGCAGGGCCTTTCAGGGCTTGAGCAGCAGGGCCTTCAGGGACCTGAGCAGCAGGGCCTTCAGGGGCTTGAGCAGTAGGGCTTTGAGGGCCTTGGGGCTGGTCCACTACAGCAGCAGCAGCAGCAGCAGCAGCAGCAGCAGCTTCAGAGTCAGTGCCAAGGGGTGGGATGCTGGTTCTGGCCTTCTTGCCAGGGCTGGAACAAGTAGGCACCGTCTTCCTCTCCTTGCCTGACTGACGAACCTTGGTGTTCCTGCTAGATGTATGTGGCAGCACGTCTTTCCCCATATGTTGACTGTGTGCGTGCTGCATCCTTTTATATCCGTGGAGCTGATGCAATTCATTCTCCCCGCATACGCAGTGAATGCTTTGCATCCAATATACATCCGCGCGGCATCTGCTTTGTTTCCTATAGGCGTCCGTGATGCATCTGCTTCATCCGCTATGCATCCGCCCCTTCCGCTATGCATCCGCTTTGCAATTTTCCCCCGGAACCCCTTCGGAGGTATCATCTGCTTCCATCCACTGTCATCTGCTAGACTTCCTATGAACATCCGTTTAACATCCCCGCTACATACTACCCACGTCCATTCTTTTCCATTCTATTCCGTTCTGTTTATGCAAATTTTCACCATTTTTTGGAGCGGATGACAACGGATGGAGCCACCCCCAAAATTTTGCTCCTCCGCTGTGTCCTTTATGCATACGTTTTGCGTCCGTTAGCCAGTGGGACCTAGCCTTTAATAAATAACCATTTCAAGGGTTATTGGATACTGGAGCCGATGTTACTGTCATCTCCTCTTTACAGTAGCCAGTACAGTGGCCAAAAACGAGTTTCTTCATTGTGGAGAATAGGAGGTTCTACAGCTGCTTGGCAGAATGTTCAAGAAATTAATGTTACAACATCTGCTGGTAAGTCCTTTTTCCTACAACCATACATTCTAGATATTCATACTAATATTTGGGGCCGTGATATCCTTTCTCTTCTTAATGCCCATTTGATTCTTGATGATGGCTCTTTGTCTTAAATGGCTCTGTTCTACGCCGATTTGGGTGGAACAATGGCCATTATCAAAGGAAAAATTTGCTGCTTTACAACAACTGGTTCAAGAACAATTGACTGCTGGTCATATAGAATCTTTTACTAGTCCTTGGAATACTCCAGTTTTTGTTATAAAAAAGAAAAATGGGAAATGGTAGCTCCTGCAGGATTTAAGAGAAATTAATGAATGTATCCAACCCATAGGTCCTTTACAATGTGGTCTACCAAATCCTAACTTAATTCCTAATTTTTATAAATTATTGGTAGTTGATCTTAAAGACTGCTTTTTTACTATACCTTTGCAGCCTCAAGACAAAGAAAAATTTGCATTTACTGTCCTAGTTTTTAATAATAGCATGTCCACAAAACGCTATCATTGGCAAATGTTGCTTCAGGGAATGCTTAATTCCCCTATACTTTGTCAATATTTTGTGGATAATGCCCTTCAACCCTTTCGGAATAAATTTCCTTCCTATTTAGTCTATCATTATATGGATGATATATTGATAGCAGCCCCGGATTTTGATGAATCTACGTTGTTAAAAGAATTAATGGATATTGTGGCACAACAGGGATTGTATATAGCCTCAGACAAAATTCAAAAAGTAGAACCTTATACCTACTTAGGACATAGAATGTTGCAGAATTTTTCCATTCCAATTCTTCCTGAATTACAAATACAGAAATCATATACATTAGTACAATGGCAAAAATTACTTGGCATTATTAATTGGGCACGCCCATTCTTCTACATTACAACTGGTGACATGTTGCCCTTATTTCAGTCTTTGAAGGGAGCACAATCACCAGGAGATCTAGTTGTATTAACTGATCTTCAAAGAACATGCCTTCAAGAAATATTGAATATGTTTAAGCATCAATATGTGGACAGGATCTCATTAGCATAGATTTCACTCATACAAAAGTTGAACATGAGCATTTGATGATGATTTCAGAATCACATCAGATAGCCTTTTCTCAATATGTGGGAAACTTGTTGTATTTTTTACCCAAGGATCCTAGAATAGTGGTTACTACTACTTTAAATCCGGCCTTTTCTTCTATTTTTGTGCGAAGTCCTATTTCTAAAGCACTTACAGTCTTTATTGATGGATCACCTGGGGTCGCGGTTATGCTGCATATCAAGCTCAGCAACAACTGCAGCAGGCCTCATTACCTCAAACTCCTGAAAATCTTGTTGCTGCTGTTTTTGCTATTATTACTGCTAATTCTGTTACAATTTTACTTTGTATTTTCTTGTTTATGGTTAATAGTGTTTCTGCTCAAAATGACACTTCTGTGGTTCATCTTAACCCTAATTTGTGGGTTTGTCATGCCCAATACATGTTTATGACCCATGGCACAAATATTACTTTACATTATGAGCCCCCAATGACATTTGGTCAAGTTTCTTTCACCCCTAACTTGATCATGTCTTCTACATTTATTGTCTCACAACTACAATCTATTTCACACTCCTGGCTATTTTTTAAACCCCCTATTCAATTGAATTCTGTCCGTTGGCATTACTTGAAAGTTAGTCAATTTACAAGGGGTCTGTGTTTGTTGTCACGCTAAACACACTTGGCTTCATAATTGGTCAGATTATGATGCTGCTCAGCACATATTTAAAAAGCTGGGGAATTATAGTTATTGTTCTAACTACTATTGGCTGTCAGGTACCTTTAATTCTTCTTTGTATGGCATTAATATAGCTCCTGATATGTATCCTGACAATTTTCCTATTTTTAATGCCTCTGATCAATCTAATACAGGATCTATATGCGCTGGTTGGTAGCTTAAGGATCCTAATATGTGGTTCTTTTTTGATAAATATGCCACTAATGTTCAACCTCAGAATTATCAATGTGTAGCTATAGGTTGTTTTACTCTACCTGTTCAAATAGGTACGCTCCCATCAACTTGACAGCGGTGTTCCTCTCTGGGGCCTACATGTAATGATAAAGTCATTATTGACACATAATTGTCTTCTGGTTCTACATTTGGCCGGGCATTGTCAGGTGCCGTTACAGAAGTCCTTACTCTAGGCTCTTATCCTGGCATAATTGCTCAAGAAAACAGACGATCTATTCTTGGTCTCACCTTCAGACTTGAAAAATCCATCAATGCTACTGCTGCTATTATTCGTGATTTGCAGCATGAAATAGAAGACTTAAATCAAGATGTTTTACAGCAGCATTTTGCCATAGACTATCTTTTAGCCCATCAGGGAGGGTTCTGTAAGTTAGTTGGACACCGTGGATGTGTTGTGCATTTTTATTCTTTGAATAAAACTATTGAGGATGAGCTTGCCAATTTACAATCATACATTCAAATTAATACCCATGCTCATTACTCACCTTTTGAGTGGCTAACCAATGGCTCCCTGATTAGTCTTGGCTCAGACAGTTTTTGTTTTATGTTATAATTATTATTATTGTACTAATTGCAACCTGTTGTTTTATTCAATGTATTCCAAATTTATTCACATTGTTTCACTCTGCTTCCCCCCTCTTAATCCTCTACAATTGTGATACATTCATAAATCTTTGAATCCTCCATTTAAAATAAAAAATGGGGATATGTAGAGTTGTAATTGCAGGAAAGTTCTTATCTTGGATGGCAAACCTCAGATAAAGAATGTTTACAAGCAAATACAACTCAGGCAAACAAAGTCACTAATCTAAAGGAGGATTAGAGAGAGGAACTAAACATATGTTAGACTTTAGCGAGAGATAATTAATTGTGTTAATTACTATTATGCTAAACAGTAACGAAAGTTAAGCAGTAACCAAAGTTAACCAATGATGGAGGATAACTAAAATGTGTATAAAACAAGACTAGACTCCAATAAAGTTCATCATGATTCAGTTGATCATGATCAAACACCTCGACTGCCTTGTCATTACAACAATTCTTGCTATTCTTGTTGGGGAAAATGCTACCTGTAAAACATCTTATACAAATTTTCTTTATATGCTGTTGACATTGTCATTTTATAATTTTGAGACCACAATTTTTGCCATTTCTCTAAATCAATCTCATATCCAAAATTCTTCCCCCAAGCAATCATAGTTTCTTTAACTTGTTCTTTTAATTTAATTTCTAATAAATATCCATATAATTTTTTTAATCACCTTTTCATCAGTACCTGTCAAAATCTTATCTAAATCAGTCAATTTATCATAAAAACCTTCTGTTTTAAAATCTTTATCATGCCTTGATTGTATTTGCACATATGAAAACCAATTCATCTTTATACCTTGTTCCTCTAATTTGTGCACAGATTTAAGTTCACCCTTTTCATTCGGTATTTCACCATATCTAACTGTTTGTTCCTTTTTGTATAATATAGGATAAGGAAATGCTTCAATAGTCAATAACCAGACTGAAATTTTCAAGTAACATTGTCTTTTAGTCTTCTCCCAATTTAACCACAGAGACTCCCATACATAATGTCTTCTAAAGTACCCCTGTGTTTTTGTTCCTTTATACCATAAAAAAGCATGCCACCCCAACAACAGATCATGTCCTTCTAATGATAACAATCTAGTATTTCTTAATGTTATCCATTCCTTTACCCACATCAGTTTCGTAGCTTCATAGTACAACTCCCAATTAAGCAAGCCAAATCCTTCTCCTATTCTAGCTTCTTGTAAAAGTTTTAACTTTATTCTCTCTTTCTTACCTTGACATATATATTTCAACACGATTTTATTAAAATCTTCAAAATAATCTTTTCCAAGCCTATTTGGAATTGTTTGAAACAAATATAAAATTCTGGGTAATATATTTATCTTGATCGTTGATATTCTCCCAATTAGTGACAGTTGTAAATTTTCCCATTTCAACAGATCTAGCGGTATCTGCTGCTTTAGTTTAATATAATTATTCTCTTTTAGTGTACTGCATCTTGCTGTCAAGTATATCCCCAAGTATTTGACCTTATTCGTGACCTGGATTTTCAATAGGTCTGCTAATTCTTCCTTTTGTCTTGATAACATGTTCTTTGTCAGAATCTTTGTCTTATTTTTATTTATTTTCAAGTCAGCCATCTTTCCATATGTCTCTATCTTTTCGATCAATTTTGGTGCTGTGTCTCATGGATCTTCGAAGATGAAAACCAAGTCATCTGCAAATGCTTGCAGTTTAAATTCTTCCTTTTTAATTTTCATCCCTTTTATATCCTTTTCTTCTCTAATATTTCTGTTTAACACAACAAGGTTAACACAAACAACAAGGGCGACAGTGGGCATCCTTCTCTTGTTCCTTTTCTTATATCAATAGAGTCTGTCAATTCTCCCTCTATCATTACCTTTGCTGTTTGCTTATGATATAGCTTCTATTGCTTGAGTAAATTTTTTAGGAAAGCCCATCTGTTCCAGCAGTAAAAACATGAATTGCCAGTTCACATTATCAAATGCCTTCTGTGCATCTAGATATATCAAAGCCATTTGTTTTTCAGAATGTGCCTCATAGTATTCCAAAGTATCCAAAATTACTCTCATATTGTCTTTAATTTGTCTCTTTGGCAGAAATACATTTTAATCAGGATGACTAAAACTGTTTAAATATTTTTTAAGTCTTTCTGCCAATATTGAAGCAAAAAAATTATAATCTGCATTTAGTAAAGAAATAGGTCTATAATTCTTAATTTATAATGGATCAGTCTCCTCTTTTGGAATAAGTGTAATATGAGCTTCTAACCATGTTTTAGGTATCCTCTTCTTTAACATAACTTCATTCATAACTTCTAACATAGGAAGGTTCAACGATTCTTGTAATGTTTTATAAAATTCAGCCTGAAGTCTATCTGGGCCTGGCGCCTTTCCATTATTTTGCTTCTTGAGTGCTTCAGTTAGCTCCATCATCGTTACATTGCTTTCTAACATTGTTTCAATCCCTTTAAGTATCTGGGGTAGATTAGCATTCTGTACATACTGTTTAACTCTTTCCTCATCAATAATCTCTTGTGTATATAATTTCTCATAATAGTCTCGTATGATTTCCTTCTTCGCTTTGCTACCATAGCAAACTTGGCCTTATTCATCTATTGATTGCAATATTTTCCTTGATTCTTTCTCCTTTTTCAATTTATATGCTACCCATCTACCTGGTTTATTTGCATCTTCAAAATTGTTCTGTTTAGTACCTCTAATTTTTTGTGTGAGCTCTTCTTTTTCTATTAGACCCATTTTATGTTTGGTTATGTCCATTTTTAACTTGATATCCTTTTTCTGTGGCATTTTCTGTGGCTCTTTTTCCAGTCCTTTATACTCATCCTCTAATGCCTTAGAGGCTACTCTTTTCATAGTATTCCTTTTCCTTGTATAGTCTATTATCAAGCCTCTGGCATATGCCTTAATTGTATCCCTACATTCTGAATTGATGTATCTTCTTTTTTGTTTTCTCGAAAGAAAAAAGCCAGTTCTTTCTCCATCCACTGTGTAAAGTCTTTTTCCTTTAGAATAGTATTTTTTAAAGGTCCATCTAGATCTTCTTCTTTGTCCTTTCCATTTAATTGTCATTGGATTATAATCTGCCCAAATACTTGTTTCAATGTTTACCTCTTGAATATTGGTTAACAACTCTGTTGACACCCATATTATATCTATTCTGGATCATGATAAATGTCTATTTGAATAGAAAGTATATTGTTTGGTTTTAGCATTTCTTTCTCTCCATGTATCTTTTAAGTTTATTTCATCCACCATTTTAAGAAAGGATTTAGGGAGAATCTTTCTAGTTTGCTTTGTTGTTTTCTGTGCTGTATAATCCAGTTTATTGTCTACAATTCCATTAAAATCTCCCATCAAAACTATATCAACATAGTCCAGTTCAATTATTATAATGTGAAATTTTTTATAAAAAATTTTTTTTGTATCTTAAAATTTGAAAGGACACTCACTCTAAAGGGAAGAAAAAATCTGTAAAAGTTTTGACAGAAGTGACTAAGTGGTGATTTTAAACAAGAATGTCAAAGTAATATATATTTTTTTAATTACTGGATTTTTTTATACATGATCTTAAGGCCCTGTCACACTGCCCAACGGATGCAAAACGTTAGTAAAAAGGACACAACGGACGAGAAAAATGTTCCATCCGTTGTTATCTGCTCTCAAAAGGGGCAAAAATTTACATAACCAGAGCGGATAACACGGAAAGGAACAGACGCAGGGAGGACGCAGAGCGGATGGAAAGTGGATGCGGAATGGAAGCCCAGCAGATGGAAGCAGATGGCAGTGGATGGCACATCCGCAAGGCTTCCGGGGGACCTCAGCAAAGCGGACGCGGAACGGATACAGCGGATGAAGAACGGACGCCGAGCGGATGAAGCGGATGCACAGCGGATGCACAACGGATGAAGCGGATGCAGAGTGGAAGACTAGCGGATGCACAGCGGAAGCCTAACGGATGCCGAGCGTTAATTGTGCATGCGTAAGCCCCGCGGATATAAAGGGAAGCAGCTCGGAAGCAGGTCACCATTCAGAGGAAAGACCTGCTGTCGGACGCATTGACTGCCTTGCCTGCCCTGCCTGCAAGCCTTGCTGCAAGCCTTGTTGCCAGCCTTCCTGCCAGCCTGCCTCCCAGCCTGCCTCCCAGCCTCCTGGCCAGCCTCCCTGCCAGCCTTGCTGTCTGCCTGCCTGCCAGCCTTGCTGCCACCTGCCTTCCAGCCTCCCTGCCAGCAGTCTTCCTGCCAGCCTTGGTGCCTGCCTGCCTGCAAGCCTTGGTGCCTGCCTGCCTGCCAGCCTTCCTGCCAGCCTTCCTGCAAGCCTTGGTGCCTGCCAGCCTCCCTGCCAGCCTCCCTGCCAGCCAGCAACCCCACAACCATGGGGAAGAAGAGAAAGCCTCAGCAACATGCTGCCATCCCTGGCAAAAGGGACAGGGCCACCCTCCCGCCCCCTGTCCCTGACTCTGCTTCTGCTGGGGCTTCTGCTGGAGCTTCTGCTGCTTCTGCTTCTGGAGGAGCTGATGATGCTGCTCCTGGCGGTGGTGCTTCCTGTTAAGCCTGGGTTCCCCAACCAGGGTTAGGTAGACAAGCTAAACAGAATGTGCAGCGTTAGTCAGATAGGCACACAGATAAATGAGTGAGCTAAGCTTGTATGTTTATTAACATACAGTAAAAATAACAGATACGCTTGTGCTATCAAGAATATATTTTATTCCAGTATAAGTTTATAGCATAGTCAAAAACAGTCCAATATTCATTTACCATGTAGTCAGTCCATTCAGGGATATTCAGTTAGCAAAGTCCATGTAGAATATCCTATTGTCAGTTCACATAAATCAGTCCGTTGTTGTCTCTCCCGTTCGAGCAATGCAGTCTTGCTTCCAAGCAGTAATCAGGGATCATCAAAGCCAGAGAGAGAGCGAGCAAGCTGTAGCCTTGCTACTTTTATATGGTTTTCATAACCACACCCACAATAGCTATTTTATAGTTAAAGCTGCATACATTAACTATGATTCATAGTTAGTATTTCACCTAAAACAGTTAGGGTGAACAATGTTCACCACCCCCCCGCCCCCTGTCCCTGACTCTGCTTCTGCTGGGGCTTCTGCTGGAGCTTCTGCTGCTTCTGCTTCTGGAGGAGCTGATGATGATGTTCCTGGCGGTGGTGCTTCCGCTCGTGCTTACTCTGCTGAAGATGCTCCTGGTGGTGGTGCTTCTGCTCGTGCTTACTCTGCTGAAGCTGCTCCTGGCGGTGGTGCTTCTGCTGGTGCGTACCCTGCTGAAGCTGCTCCTTGTCCTGCTGGTCCTGCTTGTACTCCTGGACTTGCTCGTCCTGCTCGTCCTGCTCGTGCTCCTGGTCCTGCTCGTGCTCCTGGTCTTGCTGGCGCTGCTGGTGCTTACTCTGCTGCTGCTGTTGCTGCTGCTGCTGCTGATGATGATCCTGCTGGTGCTGCTGCTGCTGCTGATAATGATGATGATTATGATCCTGCTGGTGATGATGATGATGACGATGATGATCCTGCTGGTCCTGCTTCTGGTGGTGGTGTGGAGGAGCAGCCCCTACTACCTGGGAGCCCCTCTGATGAGGGCCCATCTGGTCCTGCCAAAGGGAGGAAGAGGCATATGTGGGGACGGGAGAGGAGGCAATACTCCATTGAGGAGGAACATGAGGATGAGGTGCTGGAGTGGCTGAGAGAGAATGACTATCTGTGGCAGAAGGGACACCATCTCTACAGAGACACCAAGAGGAAGCATGCTGCTTGGAGAGAGAAGGCGGAGAGTCTGGGCTACACTTCGGAGGTGCTCCTCGGCTGGTGGAAGCACATGCACACCTGGTATAGGAAGCTGCACCTGAAGAAATCTGGTCAGGCCACGGTTAAGCTGACGGACAGAGAGACCTACGTCATGGCCAGGTGCAGCTTCCTGGAGGGTGAGATCCACCACCGAGGAGCACCAGCAGCCCCTCTCACTACCCTCTCTCTCCGGCAGCCTGCTGAGAGCCAGTCCTCTTCCGGCCGAGAGTCAGTTCCTGTCTCCAGGCAGGTTTCTGTGGAGCGTGCCACAGCGGAGAACCCGCAGACAGGTGTTTTAACCGTGGTGGAGCGCGTGGAGGACTCCCTGGTGCAGTGGAAGAAAGGAGACGGCACGTTCACCACACCCCTATCCGCATCCACCCCCAGCTCCACCTCCACAGAAAGGCACAGAGGCAGACCGGAGGGGCAGAGCCACACTGTCCTGCTGAGATCAGGGACACCATCTGGACCAGCACAGATCTCCTCTCTCAGCTGGTCCACACCGACTCCTCATCCTCCAACCGCAAGCCCTTCCTCACCTATGTCAACCAGACCCTCACGGACATGGCGGAACCCCAGTACCAGGTGGTGAAGGACCGGATCACCGAGCTGCTTCACAACCCTCCAGACCCAGAGGAACCTGCTCCCACCCAGTCCAGGTCTGCTCCTCCACCCCAGGTGATGTCCCTCTCATTCCAAGGCTTTCCACAGCCCCTCACCTACCAGGGCTACGGCTACCAGGAGGTCCAGCAGCACAGGCAGCAGCCCTTCCCAGTCCAGGCACAGAGTCATCGGACGACACCGTTGCCAACGGTTCCACTGATGCCACCGATTCCACCCACGACACTGATGCCACCGACACCACCGATGCCACCCACGACACTGATGGCACCGATGCCAATGATGCAACCCACGACACTGATGCCACCCACGCCACCGATGCCACCAACACCAGTCCTCATCCAGCTGCAGACCAGACAGCCCCACTACACTGCTCCTTCCTCCACCCCACAGCCAAGCCCGGCTTCAATACTTCTGTCGTCGGTACTGGGGCTGACACCCCATGGTGTGGAGGAAGGAGCTCTCAACATCACGGGTCTGAGCCAGCTGTCCGAGATCTTTCTCAACACACCGTCACCTGTTGTCCTCTCGGGGCCAGGCACCCCAATGGCGCTTCAGACAAGCACTCCAGCACCAGCCACCTCCACAGCACCTGGACCCTTCACCCCTGAGACTGGGCACACCTCCGAGTGACCAAGAGGACTGCCAGAGACTGGCTGACTGGCTACCTGTAGACTTTATTTGGACACTTGACTTGGGTCATTTTTCTTTTACAGCTTGTTGTTAATAAAGTCTATCTTTGATTCACACACTTGCTTCATTTCTTTTTTTTCATAAAGTATTGGTGGAAACTTTTAGAAATGGTTTAAGCCTTTGCATGCTTGTGGGATGGGTTAAGATAGCAGTGGGTTGGGCAGGGATACCTGTCAGATGGGCAGAGATATCTTTGGGATGGGTTAGGATATCTGTGGAATGGGTTAAGATAGCAGTGGGATGGGCAGGGATACCTGTGGGATGGGTTAAGATAGCAGTGGGATGGGCAGGGATACCTGTGGAATGAGCAGGGATACCTTTGGGATGGGTAATAGCTGTGGGATAGATAAACTTCCAGTGCAAGCATAGTGGGACTGTATGGTCCACCCTCCCAGGTGCCACACCTATGGCCCTTTATTATCAATAATAATGTAATAATCATCCACACATGTCAACATAAACACAACTCTTTATTAAACGCCCTGTTCATTGTAGGCCCACCCAACATACATGGCCCAATCTCATCCGTGTGATGAGACAGGCTGAAGGAAGCATCCATTAAGCATCTATCATCCTGTCTTGCCACTCCACTGCTCCAGCTGGGGAGTTGCACCAGTGTTTCAGGAGGTTGCGCTGCTTCTTCCCTTCACGTGAGGCTCTGTTGGAGCCTTGCACATCCTGAGTGTCTATCAGGTTTTGCTCTTGCCTCCATTCCCCAGGCTCCATGTCCCCATTGCCTTGTTGCAGGTCCACAAGCCTGTTCTGCAACACTGGGTAGCAGGTGCGCATGAGATTGTGCAGGATGCAGCAAGCTTCCACGATCCTCCTCACGGTCTGTGGGCGATGCTGCATGGTGGTGAGAAGTACCTGGAATCTGTTGGCCAGGATGCCAAAGGCGTTCTTCGCCACCCGCCTTGCCCTGGACAGCTTGTAGTTGAAGATCCTCTCTTCACGGGTGAAGAGTCTGGAGGTGTAGGGCTTCATGAGGTAGGTTGTGAGGGAGAAGGCGTCATCCCCCACGATGAAGTAGGGCACATCTTGTGTGTCGTTGGGCAGTGGGTTTGGATCTGGGAAGCCCACGATGAGGTTGCGTTCCAGCCCCTCCTTGAGGTCACTGGTGTTGTATACCTGGGCATCTGAACATGAGCCGTTGCCTGAAGCATCGATGTACATGAACTTGTAGTCAGCATCAACCACGGCGAAGAGGACGATGCTGAAGAAGCCCTTGTAGTTGAAATAAGTGGACCCCGACTTGGCTGACGCTTTGCAGGCCACGTGCTTGCCATCTATAGCTCCAATGGTGTGGGGGAAGTTCTACCTCTGATACCACTGCTCTGCAACTTTCTTCCATCCTTCTTCAGTGGTGGGGCACTGGAGGAGCTCCTCCATGTATTCTTCGATGATGGCCTGCACCACTTCTCTGACCACAATGCTGATGGTGTTGTGTGGCACCCTCCAGCCGTACTGCATGCTGCTGTAGGAGGTCCCTGAGGCCAGGTGGCGCAGAGTCAGTGCCACCTTGAGCCCAGATTCAAGGCTGGGCCGGAAGTTGGTGTTTGCCTTGGTCAACCTGGGTGTCAGCCGCTGCACAATTTCATCAAACATGGCTGGAGGCATCCTCATGAAGTTTTGGAATGCACAAGTGTCTTTGTTCCTGAGCTCCAACATCAGCTTGTTGTACAGTCTGTACTCTCCTCTTCTCCCGATTCATCTTCGGACCCAGACGCTTCTTGGCCACCTCTTTTTCTTTCCGTAGTAGAGTTCACAGTGCCTGTAGATGACTTCGCACTGTTGCAGAACGATGGTGGCTGCCAAAAGGACTTTGTTACGATCCACGGTGGACATGACTGGATGCTGTGGAAGAGGAAGACTCAGATGAAGGCTGCAGAGGTCTGCACACCTGGTCTGCTGGTCTGAAAGAGAGATCCAGATGAGTTGCTCCCCCTTTTTGTAGGCAGTATAGGTTTTTCACTATGTGTCCCTTTGCATCCTCTAGGCATCCTCTAGACATCCTTAATATCCGAGATAGGTCCCCTCTGCGAACGTTTTTTCTGTTTTAAATGCTTTCTTTGCGAGCTGCATCTGCTTTCATCCTTTCTCCATCCGTTGTGCATCCGTTCCGCGTTCGTTCCGCTTCCTCCCTGCGTCCGTTTACCGCTGGAGCAGATCGAGTTGCGCGGATACAGAATGGATGCCTAGCGGATATAGCGGATGCGTAATGGATGCCTAGCGGATGCCTAGAGGATGCCTAGTGGATGCCTAGCGGATGCCTAGCGGATGCAGCACGGACACATTGGAAACATTTTCCGCGCAAAAGTTTTGAGTAGCTCAAAACCCTCTGAGTGGATGAAACCTCAATAGACGGATGCTAGACGGATAGAGAGGAAGAAAAATGGAGGCAGTGAGTTCAAAACGGATGCATCGCGTTAATCAACGGATGACAAGAGGCATGGGTGGCATCTGTGGCATGGGTGGCATCTGTGGCGTGGGTGCCATCTGTGGCGTCGGTGGTGTCGGTGGCGTACGATGAACCTGTGCCTAGACTGGGAAGGGCTGCCTGTGCTGCTGGAGCTCTTGGTATCCGTAGCCTTGGTAGATGAGGGTCTGTGGAAAGCCTTGGAAGGGCAGTGACATCACCTGAGGTGGAGGAGCAGACCTGGACTGGGTGGTAGCAGGTTCAGCTGGGTCTGGAGGGTTGTGAAGAAGACCGGTGATCCTGTCCTTTATCACCTAGTACTGTGATTTGGACATGTCCATGAGGATCTGGTTGATGTAGGTGAGGAAGGGCTTGCGGTTGGAGGATGGTATGTCGACGTGTACCAGCTGAGAGAGGAGATCTACGCTGCTTCTGATGGTGTCCCTGATCTCCAGCAAGACAGTGTGGCTCTGCCCCTCTGGTCTGCCTCTCTGCCTGCTTTCTGTGGAGGTGGAGCTGGGGGTGGATGTGGGTTGGTCTCTGGTGGAAGTGCCCTCTCCTTGCTCCTAGTGCGTCAGGGGGTTCTCCACGCGCTCCGCCACATGGATTGCAGCTGTTGGGGGGGTCTCCATTGTGGCACGCTCCACAGATACCTGCTGGACACAGGAGCTGACTCTTGGCCAGAAGAGGACTGGCTCTCTGCGGGCTGCCTGAGAGAGAGGGTTGTCAGAGGGGCTGCTCCTCGGAGGCGGATCTCACCCTCCAAGAAGCTGCACTTGGCCATCACGTAGGTCTCTCGGTCCGTCAGCTTGACCGTAGCCTGGCCAGATTTCTTGAGGTGCAGCTTCCCGTACCAGGTGTGCATGTGCTTCCACCAGCCGAGGAGCACCTCCGAAGTGTAGCCCAGGCTCTCCGCCTTCTCTCTCCAAGCAGCCTGCTTCCTTTTGGTGTCTTGATAGAGCCTGTGTCCCTTCCGCCAAAGATACTCGTTTTCCCTCAGCCATTCCAGCACCTCATCCTCATGTTCCTCTTCGATGGAGTATTGCCTCCTCTCACATTCTCGTTTACGCGTATGCCTCTTCCTCCCTCTAGCAGGGCCATCTGGGCCCTCATCCGAGGGGCTTCGAGGTTTTAGGGGCTGCTCCACCACACCACGACTACCAGCAGCAGCAACAACAGTAGCAGCAAAAGCAGGACCAGCAGGACCAGCAGCACCAGCAGGACCAGCAGGACCAGGATCAGCAGCAGCAGAGTAAGAACCAGCAGCACCAGCAGGACCAGCAGGACCAGGATCAGCAGCAGCAGCAGCAGAGTGAGCACCAGCAGGACCAGGAGCATCAGGAGCACCAGCAGGACCAGGTGCACCAGCAGGACCAGCAGGACCAGGAGCAGTGCCAGCAGAGTAAGCACCAGCAGAAGCACCAGCACCAGGAGCAGCACCAGCAGAAGCTCCAGCACCAGAAGAGCAAGCCCGAGCAGCAGAAGCCCCAGCAGAAGCAGAGTCAGGGCCAGGGGGTGGGATGGTGGCCCTGTCCTTCTTGCCAGGGCTGGCAGCAGATGGCAGAGGCTTTCTCTTCTTTCCCATGGTTGTTGGCTGGCTGGCTGGCTGGCTGGCTGGCTGGCTTGCTGGCTGGCTGGCTTGAGCTGTGTCTGGCAGCAGCTCTGAATGATGACCTACTTGCGAGCTGCTTCCCTTTATATCCGTGGGGCTCATGCAATGCATCCTCCCTGCATGCGCAGCGAACGCTTTGTATCTGCTAGGCATGCGGTAGGCATGCGGTAGGCATCCACTAGACTTCTGCTCTGCATCCATTCCTTCCGTTGCGCGTCCGCTTCGCTGTGCTCCCCCGGAAGCCCTGTGGATGTGCCATCCACTTCCATCTGCTAGGCTTCTGTGGAGCATCCGCTTTCCATCCTGGCTACGTCCTCCCCCCATCCGTTCCTTTCTGTTGTTTTCCGCTCTGCTTATGCAAATTCGGAGCACTTTTGAGAGCGGATAACAACAGATGGAACATTTTCTCGTCCGCTGTGTCCTTTTTACATACATTTTGCATCCATCGGCCTATGTGACAGGCCCTTAAGATAAAGAGAAGAGCATTGGAGAGTATTATTGCAGGTGCTCTTCTGAGTTTCTATTAGCAGCTGGAGTCTGGTGTTGAAACTTAGGGGAAAAAAGGTGATAAGCCTTTGGAGAAGAGAGCTATAATAAGAGCTTTTTTGGATAATTAAATAAAGTGCAATGTGCTTTTTTTTTCATTTTTTTCTAGAATGTGCTACCCTCCCCCCCCCATCAGTTTATTTCTTTCTTCTTCTTTTTTTTTCATAATAGCTCTTTGGATTTTTGGCTTTCTGGAACTTGTCTACCTTTCATATTGGTAATTGGTTATTTCACAACTGGATTAAGGTCTAGAAGAATTTGAAAGATCTTGAATTTCTCAAAATGAGTAGGATGGATGGAATAGATGAGGTTTATCGAGTCTTTACAAGATATGCGATGAGAAATAGTTTACCAAGAGAAGTTCACAACAGATTTACAAAGAAAGCCATTAGAATGCAAATATTGCAAGTGGCAAGAGAGAAAACATTGAAATACAAAGATAAGGAGATTGTGGTCCTTGAAACAAGTGCCCAGAAGAGTTAGAGAAATGAGAAGAGAATACTGATTCTTGACCAAATTGTTAAAAAAGAGGTGAATTATAGATGGATGATTCCAGAAGGTTTAATGTTCACATGGCAAGAAAAGAGATATAGAACTGACTCAATTGAGAAAGCTGAATCATTTTACGCAGAATTTTTTAAAGAGGAGAAAGAGGCAGAAAAAGAAATCTCACTAATTGAATTCCAATGGACTACCAAATGACGACTGGAAAAGAAGAAGGTGCAGTAGGCGAAAAGGAGGAGGCTAAAGAACTACACGAACCAAGATCAACGAGAGCTGTTAAACCTAACTACAAAATGTAACCATGGAAGAAAAAAATATAATTACAATCAACATAAATGGACTTAATTCAGCTGTTAAAAGAAGGAATTTTTTTCATAAATTAGAGAAGTTAAAATTTGATATAATTTGTCTACAAGAAGTACACATTAAAAAGCAACATGAACAATTGCTGAGACAGCCAAAATTAGGGAAAATATTTACTTCTTTGACAATGCAAGGAAAGAGGAGTGGTCCTATATATTAAATATATTATCCCAACGAAATTGATATATACTGATGATGATGGAAGAATACTAATGGTGGAAATAACAGATAATAATATACAAAACACTCCTGATTGCATTTTATGCTCCGAATGACAATCAATTACATTATTAATACACTTAAAAGGTAAAATTCCAATTTAACAAGTCTTCTGTATCAGAATCAGAAAGAGATTTCTACATATACAATTGATAAGATTGAGACTGCAAAGACTTTGGTTTTTTGAAGAGTGTATGCAAAAGCTAAAGAGAAAATGGTAATCATATCTACATAGGAGGGACACAATCAGAACATTAGCTCAAGGATAGCACATATGTTACATTTAAGTGATAAGGAGAACAGAACTCACAGTGGAAATCTTTCCAGGTATGAGATATTATGATGGTGTCATTCCAAACTCAAATTGCTTCTCACCAACTCTATGCCACACAGTACAACACAATAGCCAAGTGTTTACAAAGCAAGTAATACCACTGTATAAAGCCTTAGTACGAGCACACCTAGATACTGCATCCAGTTTTGTTCACCACATCACAAAAAAGATGTTGAGACTCTAGAAAAAGTATAGAGAAGAACAACCAGGATGATTAGGGGACTGGAGACTAAAACATACGAAGAACAGTTACAGGAACTGGGCCTGGCTAGTCTAGGGAAAAGAAGGACTGGGGAGACAGGATAGCAGTCTTCCAATATTTGAGGGGCTGCCACAGAGAGGAAGGGGTCAAGCTATTTTCTAAAGTGCCTGTAGGCCAGACAAGGAATAATGGATGGAAACTGAACCTGGAAATAAAGAGAAACCTTCTGACAGTGAGAACCATCAACCAATGGAACAGCTTGCCCTTGGAAGTTGTGGGAGCTCCATCACTTGAGACTTTCAAGAAGAGATTGGACTCCCATCTGTCAGAAATGGTGTAGGGTCTCCTGCTTGGGCAGGGGATTAGACTAGATGACGTACAAGGTCCCTTCCAACTCTGATTATCTGTTATCTGTTAAGCACAATATGCACACATGTACATATGGAAGAAGTAGCATATGCTAGAAGTTTTTGAGGATCAGCAAAATGGCAGTTTGAGGTGTTTTGAAAAGAAAATAAATCTTATAATCCCACAGAGCAGTGGTTGTCAATCTGTGGTCTGCAGACCCCTGGGGTCCACGAGGTTGTCCCAGCTGGTCCATGAAGACTTGAATGTTATGATTTAAATCTTGAGTTTAGTCTTGGGGGTTCATGGCCATGGTCAGGGACCACAAAAGCTATTTAAAGGGGGCCTGTGGTGAAGAAAAGGTAAAGCTTAGGGTTCTATTTCCTCCCTGCCCCATCCACCTTTTGCCAATTTGACGAATGCATTTCAGAAGGTTACTTTATCAACCAGTCCAAATTTAACCCACCCCCTAGTTAATGCCAACAATGATTCCCTGGCCCAATGTTCACATTTCACATAAGAATGTATCTTCATCAAGCTCCATTTGACAATGTAGCATTTACAGTAACACAGTTTTGCCATTAATTGAAGTCACCAAAGGGGGAGGAAAAATCATACAGCTTTCAGGGACAGTAGTATCATAAAGTGTGTATGGTTTTCTTGACTGAGAAAATTGGCACATTGATGAGGTCTAATGTGTACATTAGTCTACGTGATATTGCGTGTCTCTTTAGTTGTGCCAGAATATGTGTGGAGTAGAAAAGTATATTTAATATTTGAATACTAAAATGTACATTTATGCAGTAGTGGATGTACATAAACGCAGTATATTTATACCTGTAAAGTTGACTTGATTTTCAAGTGATTATGCACTTAGCTGTTTCAATAATTAACTGGAAACCTAGTTGGAACAGTAATGGAATGGAGTGAATTAGGCCATTTTACTAATTACACTTTTTTGTCTAGAACAGGGGTCTTCAAACATGGCAACTGTCAGCCTTCAAGATCTTCTACTATCGCTTTGCATCTTTCGGCTGCCATAAGTAACGGGGGGAAGGGGAGGTAGGGATAAGTCTGGGAAGTGAGCTGGAGGTGTTACATTCTTCTGTTGTGTAAATGGGGGGGGAAGCATACAATAGAGTTAGGTTTCTATTTCTCACTTAGCTTTCCTTTCTCTGCGCAACTGCAACCCGTTATCAAAGTATGCCAAGGTCAACGGACAGAGGCCTCATCATCACCTGAAGATGCCCACATGATCATATTCACAACTTCTAATTGGAAGTTTCATCTGAACTATTGGGGGTGGGAACACTTCCATCACTTTGTATAAGTGAATTGCGCACCTAATTTCTCAGATTCAGAATTCTTTGGTTGCTACCACTTCACTTTCAGTAAAAGATATCTTTTCTCTAAACTAAAGAGTCTAAGTATTTCTTTCCTGGATTTTGAATGGAGCTCCGCCTGACATTATTCTGAATCTCCTCTACCAGCCCACCCGGAGAGAATACCCAATTTTCTTCCGAGGGGGCCTGGACATCATGTAATCTTCAACTAGTGATCAGGAAGACCTGGGAGCCATTGGAGGGCAAGATTCTCTGCTGGTACAGGAAGCCCAATCGATAGCAGAGCTCAGTCTGGAAGAGGATCCAGCTGTGAAGCCCAGATGGTCAGTGGAGGTTGGTTGGAAAGATCCGGAGAAGGACACCCCTCTGGAGTCACAACTACCCGCCAGCGTGGAAAAGAGGAGCCATGGCAAGAGAAGGAAAAGAGAGAACTCTCACTGAATCAAGCCAGGAAACTCCTTAATGAAGCCTTTGAACAACTCCAAGCTGCACAAAGGTATGAAGAGGAAGGGGAAGTAGCCCCAGCCAGAAGAAGCAGAGCAGCCCCCTCACCCATAAATCAACCCGATCCAGCAGCAGCCCCGGGGCCCTCAGCAGGAGGTGTGATTCCTAGAAGGCGTAGAGCTCTTAGGCTGCCTCCGTTAGAAGTAAGATACTGGGGAGATCCCAAAGCCTTGGGATTTTTCCTAGCCCAAGTTTGGAGCTATATGGAAGAATACGGGGAGGATTTTCCCTCAGAGGCAGCCAAAGTGAGATGTGTTACCAGGGCTCTGGAGGGAATAGCTGCAGAGTGGATGGTGACCTTACATAATGATAATGCTCCCCAGTTGCTGAACTACAACCTGTTCATGACTGCGCTGCGGGATAGGTTTGAGGACCCACTGGCAGAGCGCAAGGCCCGGATCAGGATGAAGACTATAAACCAGGGGTGGAAGTCAGTGGCTGACTACACCCAAGAATTTAGACAGTTAACTGGTCATATCCGAGGCTGGCCCCAGGAAGCCCTGATAGAAGCATTTAAAGATGGTTTAAATGAAGATGTGTACCAGAGATGCATTGCTAGAAGAGACCCCAATGACTTGCAGATGTGGTACTTGCTGGCAGAAGAAGTGGAGATTGATTTAACCCGAAGCAAACGGGGAGATTCTGGGTGGAGCAAGCCTTCCCCCCCACATCCTCAATAGGTTCCCAAACCTCAGAGGGGAGGAGTGGCGGCAAGACCCAACCCCTCGGCCTGATTTCGATGCGGAAAAGAAGGTCACCAGGCTGTGAACTGCAGAGTCAAGCTGGGACCAAAGGGGGCGCCAAAAGAAGGGAAGAAACCCGAAAAGTCCCCAGCGAAGCCTCGCGAAGCAGCACTAAAGTCGAAAGAGATGGCAGAGGTCGCCCCTCCCACAGGAGAGGAATCAGAAACCCCAGTGACTCCTGAGGAGGATGATTTCGACTCGGAAGACGACTTCCTGGTAAGTCCAAGCGTGGGCCCTATGACCATTCCGGTGAAGTTGAGGGTACCCAATTCAGGGGTCGAAGGGGAAATGCTAGCCCTGTTAGATTCTGGATGCACAAGGTGTATAATCAACACGGAAGTAGTGAAGAAAATGGGCCTAAAACTAAAACCTTTGAAGATGCCCATTTCCTTTTGCCAACTAGATGGATCAGTGGCTGGAGGTTGCCCTGCACGTTTTGTCACGGAACCTATAGAAATGATAATGGGAGAGCATGATGAGACCCTGCGTTTTATTGTGGTCCCTGGGATGGAGCAACCATTAATACTGGGATTGCCCTGGCTCTGGAAATGGAACCCCCAGGTTAACTGGAGGAAGGAGTTGTTGCACATACGCACCAAGCAGCGACTGGGAAAAGAGGGCAGATCCCAGCCGAAGCCTGAGGACCTAATTGAAATAGCTTCCACAGGTACTGAGCCCGTGAAAGGGGAGGAGAAAATTCCCAAAGAGTATTGGGATTTAAAAGAAGTGTTCAGTGAGAAGGCCTCGGATGAGCTTCCGCCTCACCGGCCAACAGACTGTGCTATTGAGATTTTGCCTGGGGTGAAGCTCCCGAAACCAAAGTTGTACTCAATGACCCCACGGGAATTGGAAGAGCTAAGATTGTTTATAGATAAAAATCTGGAACATGGTTTCATTCAACCTGCTAGACCCCGGGTAGCAGTCTCAGTGTTGTTCCGTGAAAAGAAAGATGGTTCCAAATGCTTGGTGGTGGATTACAGAAATTTGAACGCTATTTCTGTGGAAAATGTGTACCCCCTTCCTTTGATGAAGGACATGTTGGCCCATTTAGCGAAGGGGAAGATTTTCATGAAGTTGGATTTGAGAGAAGCATGCTACCAAATTCGAATTAAGGAAGGGGATGAGTGGAAGACCGCTTTTAACTGCCTGATGGGTTGCTTCCAATTCAATGTTCTTCCTTTTGGTTTACAAGGGGCCCCAGCTGTATTCATGCAAATGATCAATCAAGTGTCACATGAACATTTATATAGGGGGGTTCTGGTTTATCTTGATGACATCCTTATCTACACGGAAACTCTGGATGAACATGTGAAACTAATGTGGTCGGTTCTACAGAAACTGTGTGCTGCTAAGTAGTATGCTAAATTGTCAAAGTGTGAATTCCACCAAGACAAAATTGACTATTTGGGATATCACATTTCATCTGAAGGCATAGAAATGGATCCAGAGAAGGTGTGTGCCATTTTGGAATGGGCTCCACCATGCACCAGAAAACAACTTCAAAGCTTTTTGGGATTTGCAAATTTTTACCGGCAATTCATCCCGACGTTTGCTAAGATAGCAATGCCCATCACAAATCTCTTAAAAACAAAAGGGGAGGTGAAGCCAAGGCCAGGAAAGCCGCTGGGGTGGTCCATGGAGTGCCAAGCAGCTTTTGAAAAGCTAAAACGACTGTTTGCTGCAGAACCAGTGCTGAAGCACCCGGATATGGAAACTCCTTTCGTGATTCAAGCCGATGCAAGTGATGTGGCTATTGGAGCGGTGTTACTTCAAATCAACGAGAAAGGGACCTTACAGCCTTGTCCGTATACCTCCCGTAAGCTGTCTGAAACAGAGAGAAGATGGGCCATCTGGGAGAAAGAACCTTTTGCAGTTCGTTGGGCCTTACTGACCTGGAGACATTTCCTGGAAGGAGCAAAACACCCATTTGAGGTATGGACTGATCATAAGAATTTGGAAGCTTTAAAAATGCCCCGGAAGCTGTCCCCTAAACAAGTTCACTGGGCCCAGTACTTCAAGCGGTTCAATTTCTCATTGAAGTACATTCCAGGAGGGAAGAACTTCATGGCGGATGCTCTCTCTAGACTACCCCAATATAATAGTATTCGCCAAGAAGTGATAAGCCCAATTGTCTCAACCAAACATCTAGCCGCCCCAGTGATCACCAGAGCCCAAAAGAAGAACCAAGAAGTGGATTTATCGAATGACCTAACCGAACAATTAAAAGAAGCTTTAAAACTAGACGAATGGTTCCTGGCTCATTCAAGTGACTATACAGTTAAGAGATAGTTTGGCTTGGGTGGGGGCCAAGTTGTATGTGCCACAGGTGCTGAGGGGCCAAATACTACAACAAGCTCATGATTCTAAAGCAGCTGGCCACTTTGGATTTGTGAAGACCTTACATCTGGTTAAGCGGCAATTCTGGTGGCCTACTTTAAAGAAGGACATTGAAGCTTATGTAGCTAGCTGTCCAATTTGTGCTTCGGCAAAGAGACCTCCTGGTAAGCCAGTAGAATTGTTACAAAATGTAGCTAGACCAACGGCCCCCTGAAAGGAAATCTCTATGGACTTTATAGTAGAATTACCTGAAAGCGGTGGAAACACGGTCATCTGGGTAGTCACCAATTTGTTTTCCAAACAAGTACATTGCATACCTTGTTCCAAGATTCCATCTGCTAAGATGCTAGCTAAACTGTTTATTTCACATATCTATAGGTTACATGGCATCCCGGAACGCATAATCTCTGACAGAGGGGTCCAGTTTACCTCAAATTTTTGGAAAGAGTTCCTGAAGTTGATAGGCTCCACCCAGGGTTTAAGCTCCACCCACCACCCCCAAACCAATGGGGCCTGTGAGAGGACTAATGCAGTGTTAGAACAGTATCTTAGATGTTACATAAATTATCAACAAGATAACTGGTCCGACTTACTACCATTTGCCGAAGTGGCATATAACAACTCCATACACAGTAATACTGGATTTACTCCATTTAAAGTGGCTTCGGGACAAGATTTTGTACCCATACCTGAACTCCCTCGTGAAAAGCCTAACATCCATTCATTGGATGAATGTATAACTCAACTCCAACTTAACTGGCCAGTGACACGCAAAGCACTAGATGAGGCCCATCAAGCTCATAAGAAGTTTGCAGACAAGAAAAGATCTCCACAGAAAGAATATAAAGTGGGTGACAAAGTTTTCCTGTCCACCAGATACCTGCAGACCACTCAAAAGTCAAAGAAGCTTGGTCCTAAGTATGTTGGTCCTTTCACGATTGAACGGATTATAAATCCTGTAACAGTCCAGCTGAACTTACCCAAAACTCTTCAACGAATTCATCCGGTTTTCCATGTTAGTTTGCTAAAACCTGAACGTACTTCTGACTTAAGACCCGTCCAGGCTGACCCTCCCATACCAATACTGATTGAAGGCGAACAACATTTTGAAGTTAAAGAAATTCTGGACTCTCGCAAGTGGAGGGGTCGACTCCAGTATCTCGTAGCCTGGAAACATTTCCCTTCTTCACAAGCCGAATGGGTTAACGAAACCGACGTTAAAGCCCCTAAGTTGGTCAAGGCATTTCGTTCCAAGTATCCTGATAAGCCTTAGGATTGTATTCTTTTGTGATTGTTTAATGATTAATAATTGTCTTTATATTTTCTCCTCTCTCTCTTTTAGGACTGACGGTTTTCCTTTTTCTAGGAGGGCCGAATGTCAGCCTTCAAGATCTTCTACTATCGCTTTGCATCTTTCGGCTGCCATAAGTAATGGGGGGAAGGGGAGGTAGGGATAAGTCTGGAAAGTGAGCTGGAGGTGTTACATTCTTCTGTTGTTTAAATGGGGGGGAAGCATACAATAGAGTTAGATTTCTATTTCTCGCTTAGCTTTCTTTTATCTGCGCAACTGCAACCCGTTATCAAAGTATGCCAAGGTCAACGGACAGAGGCCTCATCATCACCTGAAGATGCCCACATGATCATATTCACAACTTCTAATTGGAAGTTTCATCTGAACTATTGGGGGTGGGAACACTTCCATCACTTTGTATATGTGAATTGCGCGCCTAATTTCTCAGATTCAGAATTCTTTGGTTGCTACCACTTCACTTTCAGTAAAAGATATATTTTCTCTAAACTAAAGAGTCTAAGTATTTCTTTCCTGGATTTTGAATGGAGCTCCGCCTGACAGCAACTTTAAGACTTGTGGACTTCAACTCCCAGAATTCCTCCTCCAGTCATGTTAGCTCAGGAATTCTGGGAGTTGAAGTCCACAAATCTTAAACTTGCCAAGTTTGAAGGCTTTTGGTCTAGAAGGATATCATTTATGAGCTGATAAGCAATCAACATGTCAAATAAAGGGAAATCCTGAAGCCACACATTTCTCTTTTGCTTTTGAATGATTCTCCCCTTGTTAGTTGAGTAAGTAACCATGAATTACATTCTGTAATTTATCTCTAGCCAATGTGTTTTCATGGGTTAATAGAGAAAAATCCTTCATGCTGAATAGATTCCCAGGGATTATATTACAACTCTTAACTTTTTGTTTGATTCAATAACAATTGGGAGTTGAAGCCAGATATATTTAGACAATCAAAAATAGTGTTGGGCTAATGCTGCACTAGGGCAAGAGAGAATCAGGAGCAAATTCCTATTGGGTCATGAAATCCTGACCACTTTTGCCTAAACTCCCTGATGTGGCTGCTATGATAATAAAATTAAAGAAGGAATACTATGCTTATGAAAGCCAGTTTGGTATAGTGGTTAAAGTGTCAGGCTAGAAACCATGAGTTCTAGTCCCATCTAAGGCACAAAGCCAGCTCGGTATTCTTGGGCCAGTCAGTTTCTCCCAGCCCCAGGAAGCAGGCATAGCAAACCATTTCTGTTATCTTGCCAAGAAAACAGCAGGGACTTGCCAGAAGCCATCACACACACACACACACACACACACACACACACACACACACACCCCTACCTTATGATCATTATCTTGGCAATTCCTAAAGCAAAAATATTAAGGTAACAATAAAATGTACTGAATAAAAGTGCATCTGTTCCGAGTGTTCAAACCTAAATCTTTAAAATAAACAGATGCATCAAGTGTTCATCAGACCGCATTATTTCCTGCATCAATGTAATGTATGCAAGAACTAAAGAAAAGAAAATGTGTACAGGAAGAAATAAAACAAAACACCAAACATCTGCATCTTTTTTAAAAAAATAAACTCCATTCTGCTACTTATCCTTTCTTCTGTTTGGATCTGTGGTATAAAACATGGTGTGTTTTGTCTGCATAGCTATAGTTAGAATAAGTACAGTCAAGAAGAAACACTAGATTTAGATGTAAAAAACGTACACTTTAAAAACCACAATGAGCAAACCTTGCAAAGCCACATGAGTTCACTGTGGGCACATGTTGGCATCTCAAGCAATGACAAAAATACGGGGTTGATTTTTACAAAGGGCCTTTAATTCTTAAAATATCTGAAGGCTTTTTTAAAAATAAAGTTATGACTTATATTACAGTGCTCTGTGCAATGCTGAATTTCTCTGATGGGGCTTGAATGCATAATTTGATTTTAGTACATGTTACTTTGTTTCCTGTATTCCATTTTAGCAATGAGCTCTGACATTCAGCATGACGACAAGAAAGGTTTACTTTAAAAAAACCAGGTACTGTTTAATCTTGTTTAAAGATTACGTTTGCCAGTTAAACTGAACAAACAGATATAAGCATAACTCACCTTGACTCATTTATGCTACTTTCTACTGATGAAATACAATTTTATCATGTGACTGTTCGAGGCTACAATGGCACTGAAAAAAATGGGCATGCAACCAGTCCCTGAAGTTCCAGCAATTGCAGCATTGTGGTTATGTCCCAGGGAGTCCTGTAGTTGTGGTTGCCATTTGTTGCCTTTCTTGGCAGCATTTCAGCTTCTCCCCTCATGATGTTGCTATAAGGCATTGCAGGCCAAAACAACTAGACATATAGTCGTCCCCCCCCCCCCCATGCTATCACGGTTACAACACCTAATTGCCACATCACTATCTTATACCTAAAGAAATTTACCCATGTAGTAGGGCTGTATTGTTATTAACTTTCTCATCTTTCCTACTACTTTCTCCTATTGGTATCTTATGATTTCTCATTTGTTGTTTGTCTCTTATGATTTATGATTTATCATTTTGTTGTTTATATGTATACGGAGAGCTTATACACCATAGGCAAATTCCTTGTGTGTCCAGTCACACTTAGCCAATATTACAATTCCAAACTTCAAAGGCAATGGGGAAGCCAGCAGGAAAGGTCACAAGTCAGTTCTGTAAGTTGCCTGCAGCACCCTGCACATATTTCCAGGGCTGCCCCACTCCCTCCCCCACGATATCCCCCCACTTATCTGGGACTCCTGCCAGTCCTTGTTTAATGACCTGCACATTTTGGGGTTACGATGGCGATTGGGACTGCCAGGATTGCCATGGCTAAGTGATGAAATCACGGGACAGTTACACTTTACAACCTCGTTAGATACTGTAAATGACCCAAATAAATTAATTTAACAAACAATTTTATAACTTATAATAAAATCTAAGGTTTAATATCTAAGAGATAGGAGTTGAGGAAAGAACTTAATCAAAATGGTATTAAATGCGAAATGATCTTTCAAATTAATTAGATCTTTGACAAAACCATTTTTTGGAACTACCATCCAAAAGTAGAATCTGTGGAAACAAGATTTATTTATCAAATATTACTGGAGCATGAAAATAATGCAGAAATGATATGCTATATGTATAAATATATTATCTCTTGTTGCTTTCAGATAATGTATTATGGTAGATAGCTTTGATATAATTTTGATTTCTAAGATTTGGTACAAAAGAAGTGATAAAAAAATAATTGCCTGATTATAATATGCCTTTTGCCTTAATTTCCTGCTAAAATATATTCATATTTCTAAAGAAATTATATCAGTAAAAATGTAAGATTTAAAAATATTGGTTTAAGTTCTTTTTAAGATATTTTATTGCTAATGTTTCCATTTAGATTACATTATTGGCAAGGCACTGAATCGGAAAAGCTTACAGGGCTTAAATAGTTAGTCAAAAACTTCAGCTAGGAAATGTATTGGTTAATAGTAATACTACTTTTTGACAATATGCAGTTTTAATGCTGAGGTAATTATTCTCTTGGGGTGGGATTATGAATGGCACTGGGTATCTTATCTGAAGCCTCAGAAGAAGTGATTTTTAAAAGTTACATTGTCAAGTACTATTTGAAATGATTTTAAAAAATATGTTGCTGGGCACTAATAATTACATTCCAGAGAACCCTGAAAGATTGAATTTCTCTTCTGAAACATGCCAAGATGGCAAGAAAGAGGGGTGGTCTATAGGAGTAATGGAACATTCCAGAACTCCCCAGAATATTTTATTTCTTGGAGTAGGTTTACACATCCCTAGTTAAAATTGCTTACTTTAATAAGAGGCCTAATTGATCAGACAGCTCAAAGCCAAATTTAGATCTGTTTTTTATTCCCAGAGTGACCAGCCTAACAAAACAGGAAGCCTTTAACAAGGCATTCTTGCTTCCCTAATTTCAGATGTATAGTGTATGCACTTAAGCTAAGTTGTTTTGTCTCATATGCCATGAAATCTCATAGGTGCATCTCACCAATTGTAAAAACAACTTTATAGTACTAAAAACTTGCCTTTTTATGACATCCAAAATCAATTGCCTGAAATAGCTTCCTTCACAGTTGAATGATAGGAAGCACCTTGGCCCTCAATTATTGGATTCTGGATCTGAATTTCCAGTATCTCTCGAACTTGCTACCTACTGTTATCCAGATTTTTGTAGTTCAAACCTGATTCAAGTCAGACAGAGCAACAGTTTTTCCAATTAATTTGCTCAGTAACTGATATTTAGAGATACAGAATCTTACCTGCAGTCATCTTATGTTTCCCTGCAAAGCTTTAACTTCTATGAATTCAACTAATCTTTTGAAAACTGGACCATGTTGGGGATTTACACTTTTCTAATTGATTGTAATTTCTATAAGTGTTTGTGTGAAAAATCATTCCATTTGTCTGTTCTGAATTTTCCCTTATCCCATTTCATTCAGAAACTTGGGATTTTATTTGATAATTGTATAGGTAATTGCATCCACTACATACTGCCTAAGACTCAGTTTTGTTTATCTTAAAAATAAGCAATTAAAATAACAACAGTAACAATTTCACTTACCTGACAGAGAATCCTTTCAATGTACCCTCCCTTGAAGAATGTGTATGTTGTGCTAAATTTAGCACAAGGGAAAAGTATAGGCAACTTTACTAATAGGCATTTGGGTGCCAAACCATAAAGGACTTTGAAGATAAACATCAACACTTTGAAATGGATCCAGAAGTTAATGCAGTAACTGCAGCATATATGTAAACATTGAGAAATCTATTTCTAGTGGATGGAAACTGAAAAGGAGATATTTAACCTGGAAATAAGGAGAAACTTTTTGACAGTGAGAATAATCAACCAGTGGAACAGTGGAACAATGGAAGTTGTGGGAACGCAAGCACTTGAGACTTTCAAGGAGAGATTGGACTGCCATTTGTCAGAAATGGTGTAGGGTCTCCTGCTTGGGTGGAGGGTTGGACTAGATGACCTACAAGGTCCCTTTCAACTCTGATTATCTGTTATCTGTTAATTAGTTGGTGGGAGATTGCATTATGGTCCAGCTGAAGCTTCTTCAAATATATATACATGGATAGAGTGTTGCAATATAGTGATGAGGACATGGATCATTGTTGTCAAGATCCCCTGATCCCAAACAGCCTGCAACTGCTGCACTAATCAAAACTGGAAAAAAGTCCACCTTACTCATACTTCCCATCTCCTCTGCCAGTTGTGAATTCAGGGGGACCTATCTGCTTCTTTAAGAAGAGCACAACTGACAGTTAAACATGGAATCAAAATCAAGCTAGATCAATCATCATAAATAGTATAAATAGTACCTCCATCTTGCCAGGATTTAATTTGAGCTCCATTAGATCAATTCAAGCCTTCACAGACTCCAATAATCAAGATAAGATTGTGACACTATCTCTTGTCCAGGGGTCTTCAAACTTGGACAGCTTTAAGACTTATGGATTTCAACTCCCAGAATTCCTCCTCCAGTCCTGTTAGCTCAGGATTTCTGGAAGTTGAAGTTCACAAATTTTAAACTTCCCAAGTTTGAAGACCCTTGCTGGGGTAGTACTATACAACTGAGTATTGGAAACATTCTACTATCTCACTCCAAACTGACAAAGGAGCTCCCCAAGTGGGGAATCCTGTAGAATTGGCGTGCATATGAGAATCCCACTATTCTCATATGCACATCAACACACTTAGGAAGAAGTGGAACCACTGTAAAATAGTCTCTCTAAGTCACAACTCTTAGAAGGATACCATGATTGGTGATTCTGAATCCCATCCTAATGAACCCTAGCTCTCAATTTATCTTTTATAAACCTTCTGCACTTTGGGTCAGTTTAATATACAGATTAAGTCCTTGATTTAAAACTATTTGTTTAGCCCCTATTTGAAGCTACAATAGCACTGAAAAGTTATTTACAACTAGTCCTCACAACCATAGTAGCATCCTCTTGGTCACATGACCAAAATTCAGGTTCTTGGCAACTGCCATGTTTTTACAATGTTTGCATCGTGAGATCATGTTATCACTATTTGTGACCTTGCCTGGTGACTTTTGACAAACTAAATCAGTGGGAGAACCAATACTTGCTTAACAACAGCATGATTCACTTAACAACCATGCCAAAAAGTCATAAAATCAGATGTAACTCACTTAAAACAACCCTGCTTAACAACAGAAATTCTGGTTCCATTGTGATGGAAAGTTGAGGATTATCTGTTTTAGCTAGCAGAACTCTAGGAATCTTTAATAGTCCATGACTGCAAGTTTAGACTATATCAATGTATAGACAAAGGCAAAGTTTCCGTATCATTTTGTCTTCATATTTTGAACACATTATTAACCACTTATTTTGGACAGATTTTCTTGGTAATTGTTTTTATACCATCTCCAAAAATTATTGGATGTTATCAATAATTTGTCTTCTTTTCATTTCATTACTAATTCTTGGTAATTATGTAAAAGTTTTTTTTTTTAAATTTCTTATAGCAGCAGAGATTGTTATTTCCCTATGTTGTGATAACTACTAATTGCATCTGGGTCAGTTATTGGTCCATGAGAGAGCCTGTTGTCATGTTCCAAGTCTGAAGTTTAAATAAATATGTAAAGATTGCCCTGTTCAAACTGTAGGATTTAGAGACAGACTTTAAATAAAGGTTGTACAAGCAAATACTTTATAAATTATAGGGAGAACAGGAGTGTGTGACCTCTCTTCAATCTATGAGCCACACTTCGCCTCTGAAAGTCAGATTCCACAAAGTTAACAAGGCCAGGTTTAAAACATGGAATCAGAAAAAAAAATACCATCGGAATTAAAATAATATTTAATAATTTCTTACAGTTTGGCAGCAGTTTCTAAAGAGGTTCTATGGATTTCTAAGATAAGAAGTTCTACTCATGAGAAAATTGGAATGCTCTTCTAATTAGGAAGGTAAAGGTGAACAAAGAAATGCCAAGACAGTGCAATAATCTGCTTCTTCACTTTTTCTTTTCAATTCTTTCAGCATCCTCCCTTACCCCTAGTAATGCTGACTGCTTCAGGCAAATATTGAAATCCAGGATCTAACTTCAAACGTGAAGGAATTTAAAAGTCCTTACCATCCCACCACCACTCATGACTCAGAGCTTTCCAAATGAAATAATGTTTCCCAGCTGCTGCCCAGCAATTTTGGAAAGGCAGCATCTCTTTACTCTCTGTTTTGAACAAAAACTAACTTCCAAATTACAGACTTATGATTTCGGTAGAACTTCAAGACCAATCAAATGTGAAATTAAAATTGCCCAGATTCACTGAGTAAGAAATAAATCCAAATGTCTGAAATTGAAACTGTCAAGGTACAATAAAAGGATCCCAGAATTATTTACCTGTATCCCTGAGTCTATGGAATGGTTGCTGTTATCATTATGCAAGAATACATACATCTGATATACACAAATGGAGCATGGTAAGCCATTTTTCAACTCCAGTGCATGACATAATAATGTCTACTGTGCAAGTTCCTACAACCAAGGCCCCCAAGCAGCTTGTGCAGATGGATCACAGCGTGGATCCTCTTCTGGGTAGAACACAGGGACAGAGTTCTTATAGTAATGCCGGAGTCGCAATAGCAGTTTTTTCACAATGTCAGGATATATTTCTGACAAATCATTTCTTTCTTCAGCATCATGAACAACATCAAATAGCCAAAGCTTCTTTGTGGATGGATCTAATGACAAAGTATTTGACTCATTGAATAAAGATGGTGGTGGAAACCAATGGCTGCACCCTATAAAGAGAAGATCAAAGATTAGCTGGGAAAATATTTGCCTCATAATTGGAATCCAACATTTTTGTAGATCTAGGTTCTTCAATTACATTGGCATGGGATTGAATTTGCCATCTATATTTGATTCTGTTGTGGTAGTAATAGGTCAGTTCAGGCCCGTTAAATGAACAAGAGCTATCAGGTACTGTGAAGAGAAATTAAATATTAATAAAAATTAGGATTCCTGATATAACATGTATGAAAATGTGCACGAGGCAAAGCCACTTGACTGCAGTTTATTACTGTTTGTTTTGTTTTGATATTTTCCTTTTTATTTCACCATACCTCATTCATTCCCTCTGTGTGTGTGTGTATGTGTGTGTTCACAAGAAAAAAACAAGTCACAAGACAGAGATAGGGCGTTGGTACTTACCTGATACACCCATTCTCTGTGAGCTGTGAAGAGCATCCAGAGATGGGAGGTGCTTCAGTCTCTTCTGGAAAGGCTGGGCTTAAAAATTCCAGGATGCTCCTCCTCCTCCACGGGACTCCTCCTCAGCATCCCCCAGTTTTGTGAAGACTGAGTGCCAAAGTCCAGAACCCATCACCTAATCTAGATCCCTGATTGGAACGGAACCCCACCAGATGGAAAGAAATGGGTGGGGCTGGATGCTCTTCACAGCTCACAGAGAATGGGCATATCAGGTAAGTACCAACGCCCTTTCTCCCATGAGCTGTTCAGAGCATCCAGAGATGGGACATACCAAAGCTTGGCCTGTCCTTAGGGAGGGACTCCGTCTGGAACGAAATCCACTCCTATATTCTGTGAACCCTCTGCAGGACTTTTCTGCCAAATGAAGCGTCCACTGAGGCATAGGCATCAATTTTATAATTTCTGACAAAGGGAGATGGTGAAGCCCAAGTTGCCGCTCTGCAAATCTCATCTATGGAGGCCTGTGTGACCCATGCTGCTGACGTTGCCACACTCCTTGTTGAGTGGGCTGTAAAGCCCTAAGGAACTGAGATGGACTGGCATTCGTAACTTTTAACTACGGTGGCTCTCAACCATCTTCTGATGGTCGTGGACGACACCTTTTGTCCTAAAGTGGATGGGTTGAAGGATAGAAATAGAGCCTCAGATTTTCGAAATGCCGCTGTGCGGTCTAGATAGATGCGTAAGGCCCTTCGCACGTCAAGTCTATGCCATTGATGTTCCAGCCTATGAGATGGTTTTGGACAGAAATTTGGAAGGACCAACTCCTGCGCTTTGTGGAAGGTTGAATTTACTTTAGGAGTGAACAATGGATCAAACGGAGAATCACTCTGTCCGCATGAAACACGCACAGGTCCTTACATATTGACAATGCCACCAATTCGGAAATTCTTCTAGCTGATGTGATTGCAATTAGGAAGGCCACCTTATATGTTAGGAATTTAAGCCTAGAGGTTCTAAGAGGCTCGAATGGACCTGTTATAAGTGCGGTTAACACCTTGTTGAGATCCCAGGTGGGATAGCAGAGAATTACAGGAGGTCGTAAGTTTGTGGCACCCCTGAGAAAACTGCGGACATGTGGATGGTGTGCTTTGGAATGGAGGTCATCCCAGGTTATCACCGAGGCTAAAGCCACCACCTGTCTACGTAACGTATTTGGAGATAGGCCCTTGGTCAACCCCTCCTGTAAAAAGCCCAATAATTGTCCTATTGATGGATCCTAGACCCCTGGCACCAGCGACAAAGGGCTGACCACGTGGCCTCATATATACGATTTGTTGATGCCTGTCTGGATGCTTGAATCGTGGCAATAGCATCCTCTGAAATTTGTTGTGCCCTTAAATGGCTCCGCTCAACCTCCATACGGCTAGACTGAGCCATTGTGGGTTTGGTTGGAGTATCGGCCCTTGGGAGAGGGAAAACCTTCTATTTTCTCTCAATAGGTTCTGTGAATCTGTGAACCACGTTCGCCTGGGCCAGTAAGAGGCCCTCAATTCTGCTCATTCCTGCAATAACTTCCGGATCAACCTGAGTATTATCGGGAGTGGAGGAAACGCATATAGAAGCCCAGGAGGCCACTGACATTGCAGGGCATTAATGGCCTCTTCCCCCTGAGCTGGGTACCTTGAGATATAGTGGGGCAATTGGGTGTTGAGAGGAGAGGCAAATAGATTGACTACCGGGTGTTCAAACCTCCGCACTGCTTCCTTGAAGACAGATGGGTGGATGCGCCACTGCCTGATCTATCATGGCCCTGCTGAGCCAGTCTGCTTGTGTGATTAATGCCCCTGCTATGTGTTCTGCCTTGATCGAAGACAGATTGGCCTCAGCACATTTGAACAACTTGCTCATTTCCAGCAGCAGAAGTTTGGAATGAGTACCCCCTCTCTGTTTATGTGAGCCTTGGTTGTGGTATTGTCTTTTAAGACCAGAACGTGGTGTGAATGGAAAAGAGGTAGAAAACTGCATAAGGCCAGGTGAACTGCTCACAATTCCAACAGATTGATGATTTGTGATTGTTCGGAAATAGACAAATTCCTTGTGCAGAGGGGATCAAGTGGCTTTTATTCCAATTTATGGAAAAGCCATGACCCTGAAGGGTCTCCAGAGTAAACTTGGTATTCACTTTTGCTTGATGTCTGGAAGATGACGAAATTAAAATATCATCCAGATAAAATTGTAAGTGGACAGATTTGATTCTGAGCGAGTCAGCCAACACCGCGAGGACCTTGGGAAAAGTTCCAGGGGCTGAAGCCAGACCGAACAGCAGGGCGATATATTCACAGTGCCAATCACCATAGCAAAATCTAAGATATCTGTAGTGGGCAGGTCTGATTGGTATATGTAGATAAGCCTCTGTGAGATCTATAGAGGTCATGATACCGTTCTCTCTGATGCTAAGCCATTCCAGTCAGGGAGTGCACAACCTCTTATCATGAAGGCTGAGCTAAAACTGGGAGACGCTGAGGAGGAGTCCCGAGGAGGAGCGTCCCAGAGTTTTAAGCCCAGCCTTTCCAAAAGAGACTGAAGCACCTCCCATCTCTGGATGCTCTGAACAGCTCATGGGAGAAAAGCAATGTTTTCAAGATACAAAAAAAGGAACTTAAGTGCCACCAAGTATATAGTCCCCCCATTAAACTGCATACTAGCTTAACATTTCTCCTTTTCAGGGTGCTACAAGCATCAACATTCAACAAAAGCAATGGGTTTTTCCATTGATGTTGTTCTACATTATTTTTGTCTTCTCCACTTGAGATTCTTTCTTCAAATCTCAAGCTTTTTAGGCAAATCAGTTTTTTAAAGATTTGATGGAATCAAGAAGATACATTTAAAAATTGGGACAAGAGAGCTTCTATTTGGCTATCTGGGTTAGTTTTGAAATTCTGGCAAATTTTGAATTGAAGACAGCTTTTTAATCATACTTTATAGTGAACCATTATGGAATATATTATACTGAAGAGTAATATATTAATGCTTTAAGTCAATATTTCTTAACCTTGGCGGCTTTAAGATATGTGGATTTGAAGTCCCTATTCTACTTCATCAAGCTGCTAAGATTGTGAAACACTACTTTAAGAAAAGTGGGTCCAATCCTGAAACTTATGTCTTCCAGGTTTTTTTCCGCCATTCTGTACATCTACACAGGAATTGATTAGGGAAAATGAGAAAATTCTGATGAGGAAATAATGAAGAAAATAATGGAATGTGATGAAATGAGTAGATTGACAATGGCAATTAGAGAACAAGAGGAAAAATTATTATAAAATTTGTAGTTTGTTTTATGAATGGCTAGATAGAAGAGTAAGCAATTGAAATATGTAAGTACAGTATAATATTTATTACTGATATTATAAATATATGATAAACAAATGAGTTAGTCAGAGTAAGAAAATTACTTTTCTTACAGAGTAAGAAAATTATCATACATACTTATATATGTTTATAATCCTTCTAATCAGTATT
>BLBF01000010.1:31408995-31508767 GCA_015471245.1 Laticauda colubrina | reverse complement strand
AATACTGATTAGAAGGATTATAAACATATATAAGTATGTATGATAATGGTATTATGTGCACAAAGAAATGTGTACACAACTGACACACTGATGAATAAAAGTTTTATTTGTTTGTTTGTTTTGTTGTGATAAAAATAAAAAAAATATTTTAAAGAAAGGAATTGATTAGGAAAAAAAGCTGATTTACCTTTTTTAGGGCCAAAAATGTGTCCTTCCATTTTTCTTTTTTCCCTTTTTTTTTTTAAAGGCACCCTTGTAAAAACTCACATTAGATTTTATTTCTCCTATATTTTTATTCAGTAATTATGACCCTGCCAAGCATAGCTGCTGTGTAATCAGATACTCTTTGAAAATACAGACTGAAGGACAGCCCTGCACTAATACAACTATGCATGCAAACTGTTGGGGTTGTTTCGTTGGTTGTTATTTCTGAGTAAAAGAAAGTATGAAAGATGAATTAAAAGAAAACAAAAAGTTTCAGAACAACATGGCATAAATAAGAGACTTTCTTGCAAGTATATTTGGTAATTCCAGTCTAAGCTTAGTGCTTGAAAAAGAAAGAAGTGGTGGCTACCACTGAGCAAACATGCTTACAATCATAATCTCCTGCGGTTTTAATGGATAGAAGAAAGTTCTGTCCATTGGCAGAAGGAAATGTTCCATCTAGCTTTTTCTTGTTGTCAAGGCAAGTGATCACACCTTCTGAAAGAATGGTTAGGTGCAACACTGGTTGCGAGGCCTATACAGGGCCTAGATGCATTTTTATAAAGTTCGTGCTAAGGAACGGATACTTTGTTTTAATCAACTTCCCCTTTAAATTTATGAAATAAATTTGTGAAATAATCTTTTTTTAAAAAGCTTAGGAAAGACAGCTTAGGAAAGACAGAGAATCCAGCAAGAGCAAAACACGATTTCAAAGGATTTCTACTTTGCAAGTCCTGCTCTGAAGCATCAATTGCTTTCAAAATTGTCAAGTAACCAGTGCTCAACAAATATTTTCCAAATACCGCTAGAAATTTACCAGGATTGCCTGTAAGTAGTTTCCATTTTCCATGTCGAATTGCAGCATGTATGGAGGTATTGAAAATGGTATCTTCCCATGAAATATAATTATTCTGTGATGAACTTTTGTGGTTGCTGACAACACCTAAAAGGAGAAAAGAAAGCTATATAAGGATGATTCTAAAAATTAGGTGACAATCAATATTGAATATTTCAATCTTATTCTGTATTTTGAAAGAAATACTTCAAAGTGTTCAAAGTGAGATACATTTTTGCCTAAGGACAGAGAAACATTTGTACAATGTTCAAAACAAGCCTTTCCTATCTTGGCAACTTTAAAGGGATTAAAAATATCAGCTTTTCTAACCAGTTACTCTGATGATGGTTAACTGTATTTTTAAAGTTTAGTCACCTAGCTTCATCCTGAAGCCTAAATAATTTGCTCATATGTACAAATGTATATGCAAATGTGAGAAGTAGAGGCATATTAAAGAACAATTAATAATGCAATCTTTGGACAATCTAATTTACAAGATTTATAGGGAAAATATGTTCAGCCATGTGAAAGGTTTGAGAATATTTTTCAGCTTTTAATTTGGTCCTGGCAATAATGTAAATATTATAATGAACATTTGTTCCAAGCCTTGCAGACTAAGGAGATGGATGCAACCTGGGCTAACTGCTTTCCAATAATACTAGAAAAAATGTACGGTAATAATTTAAACAATTCTCAATAACCCTATTTTTCCCAGGTTTACAACGGGCTGCTCAAAACAGCTTGAAACTTATAATTCTGTCCAACTTTTCAAAACCTCAAAAGCCATTCAATGAAAAAGCAAAGAATTAAATATTAAGAAGATAATGTGTCTTTGAATTCTAAGATTAGTTTAGTTTACTTTATGTCATTGCACCTCGTACAACAAAATTAAATACTATCTTCAGTGTACATTATTACTATGAAAATAAACACAAACACACATCGTTCACATTATCACTTGTCACTGCAGGTAATCCTTGACTTACAACCATTTGTTTAACAATCATTTGAATTTATAATGGCACTGAAGGCATTTATGAAGTTATGGCTATTGCTGTGCCATTGTAGTCACATGATCAACATTCGTGCACTTGGCAATCAATTCCCACTTATGACCCCAAAGGTACTGCATCTCTCTCACCCATCTCCTTAATATGTGACCTTTTGGCCTCCACTACTACCTTGCCTTGTCCCAGTTGACTTTCACCTTATTGCTACTGCTGCTGATGATGCTTGCCTGTCATGGCTCTGGGCTGTATGGCTTTGCTCTGTAAAAATGGGGGAGAAAGCCGAAAAAAGCCTATTCATTCTCTTTGTCATAACACTAGAGCAGCCCCATATAGTCCAATAGTCAGGCCAGATACATCTCGTCATCATTGGAAGTAAGAAGATGATGGCGAAAGTCAGCTGGGATGGCAGAGTGCAGGGCAGCAGAGGTCTCAGAGTGGAGGGTGGGCGAAGGCAAGTGGGATTGGACTGGGGAGGCTGCAGCTTCCTGGAGCATTTCAAGTAGTCCCAGAGCTGCACTGTTCTGGGTCAGCTTACTGCCCTGCAATGTAGGGTGGAGGGCAGTTAGAAAGGCAGAAATGAGAGAGATACAGGTGGGAGTGCCTTTCCTCAGTTTTGGCAAATATTCCAATAAACGTTGATTAAATGCAAATTTCATTTAAATTATTTTAGGTATCCTACAAATAATTTTTTTGAAGACAATCTGAAAACTATATTTGAATCGAAATGCAAGGTTTCTAGGATACCGCAAGGAAAAGAATGCAGGAGGGATATATTAAAGTGAATCTGAGAAAGCTGTATTAATTATCTATTGATTTGGGAACAAATTTAAAATGGTTGTATTGAATTGTAATCTCTGTATGTGTTGTGGTTAGCCGCCAGCAGGTGCAGATGGCTGAGGAAAGCGATGACTCTGATGAAGGGCCAAAACCATCAGGGAGTGGACTGCTGCCTTCAGGGATTGTGAGGGCTGGCAGCAGTGACGAGGAGGTTCCCGAGGAGCCTGTGCCAAGTACGCGTGAGCGCAGGATGATTCATAGAAGAGAACACCTGGAACAGCACAGGCAACTCCGGGAGTAAGGATGCAACATAATGGCCCTTCCCTCCAGGGAACATAAGCCTGGTTTCAAAAGGTTTTTACTTTTGCAGAAAGTAATTCAGCATTGTGTGTGGAGTTTCACACAAAGAATTCTTATCTGAAGAATTCTGTCAAGGTTTTTCTGGTTGGACTAATTGGCTGCAAGCCATCTTTTATCTACAAAGAAGTTATTTGTGGATTACAGCTGAGAAGGTTTGAGTTGCTGTGTTTGTTTGAGATTTTCTTGCTGGTAACAGGGTTGGGTTAGAGCAGTATGTTCTTATATCTGTGAGGATGTGATAATCTTCCAGAATCCAAAATCAAACTGCTTCATATCCCAAATTAACCTTCATTTTTCATATGAAACAGAAGATTCTACCAGTACAACTTTCATCCCTGGTAATAAGACAGATATATAAATAGAAAAAGAAACACTCTGCTGCCTTTTCATGATATTCAGATTTTGTTCCATGAACCCCACTGTTATTTTATCACCTGAATAGATCGTCTTACTTTCTTCAAATATTCATGAATGTAATAAATACATTGTAATCTTGTTTTTTTTAGTACTGAATATATTGGGATTAGCTGGTTTTTTTAAAAAAGATTTAACTAATATTTTATCACAAATGGTTTTATTTTATTATGCCCCATTTTTAAGAAAAGATGGACTAGAAATAGAAATGAATAAAAAATCAAAACAAATCATACTATAAAATGCAGAGAAGCCAGTTGAAAATAAATATTCAACATTTGAGCCAAAGCAAAAGCTAAATAAAAATTACTTCAACAGCAGGCAGAGAACAGCAAAGCAGGGACAGTTTTCAATTCCCCCAGGAAGGGCAGTTCTGCACAGTAGAAATTCTTGTGTCTGGAGGACTTCCACCCTTAAATATAAGAATCTAGGTTCAGACTATATTTTGTAAATATAGACTTTTATTGAAGTTCTTTTATTGCATATAGTTAAAGATATTGTGCTATTCTTCCTTCTGAATTTCACTCATCATATCACTATATTCCAGGTGTATCAAACTTGATTTCATTGAGGGCCGCATCAGGGTTGTATTTGATCTTGGGGATTGGGGGTGTGTGGCCAGGGGGGCATGACCAGCTCAATGTCACTCATTGAGGCTTCATGTTTGACCACGATGGCCCTCCTGGGCTCCGTTTTCAGCCACAATAGCATCTGCAGCCTTCTGCCAATGAAAACGGAGCTTGGAAGGGCCACACGTGGCCTCCTCAAGCTTCGTTTTCGCTGGCAGAGAGTTGCAGGAGGCTGTTGCAGCCCAAAACGGAACCCGGGAAGGCTCCCTTTTTACTGACAGAGCCACCGCAGGTTGGTCCTTCACTGTTTCCAGTGTGCCTTTGCACCAGTTCTAAGCACCCTGCAGGCTGGATCTAACTTCTGGGCCTTGAGTTTGACACCCCTGCTGTATTCCATTCCATCCTGGAGCGGAAGAATCCTATGCTTAGCTCAGAATATTCTTAATCTTATCCCATATCAAAGAATGGGTCAATGAAAAATGAAAACATTACGTAGTTCATAACTGAGGTGTCTCCTACATTTTCAACAAATGCAACACGATTAGGGCAAGATACAAAAAAGAGCTAATTTCAATAACTTTTGAGTACTTTATGAAAGGAATGACAATATTGATTACTTGAATGCTGTAGAACTGTAACTCCCATCATTCCCTTCATTTCTAGCCAATATGACTAAAGATAGGAGAAGCTATAGTTCATATAGTCCTCTAGATAGCTAGCATTATTAGTCTGATCAACAGAAGCATGATGGAATGCCTATGGGCAGGTTTTTTTTAATCACTTAGATTTAATAAGCCTAATAGAACAGCTAGTTTACAAAGCTTAATAATAAGATTCCTATACATTAGTAAGGGTACACAGTGAAAACATTTGAAGGTAATGTAATGCTCCCTAATTGCTAAGACTATATTATATAATTGTAAATTAGCCTTATTATTAAGCTTTGTACTTTTACTATTATTATTACAATAGTAATATACGACATTATGGTAGTCCTCAACTTATAACCATTCCTTTAGTGACTGTATGAAGTTACAATAGCACTCAAAAAAGTGTCTTGCAACTGTTCCTCACACTTATTATCATCACATTTTGATCATGATCATGTGATCAAAATATGGGTGCTTGGCAACATAGCATACATGTATGATGGTTTCAGAATCCTGGAATCATATGATTGCTATGGGTGACTTTTCCAGCTAGCAATCAAACAGTCAGTGGAGGAAACCAGAGTCTTTTAATGACCATAATTTACTAAAATGCAATGATTCATTTAACAACAATGACAATAAAGGTTGTAAAATTAGGCATGACTCACTTTAACAACCTTGCTTACCAAGCAAAATTCTGGTCTCAACTGTGATCGTAACTCAAGGATTACCTGTATAACTTTCCAAGGGTGGGTTCTGACAGGGTTAACTACCAGTTCAGTCATTTACAGAGGTTTGGTGATTTACGATGTGCTTCCCTGCATGCTGCTGGTGTGTGCCTGTAAATCATAATCAGCATGCTGCATACAGAAAAGCAGCCTTTCAAAAAGCCCATTTTTCCTGCTTTTTTAACTGCAGCTGTACCTCGCAGGGCAGCTGAAATTGAAAAAATCAGGAAATAAAAGGTCAGGTAATAGCCCAGGTGGGCGGGTGAGCAAAAACATCAGCAGACATAGAACAGGTTCTATGTCTGCTGCTCTTCAGAGCTACCGGTTCTACGGAGGTGGACAGAACCAGTAGAAACCCACCCCTGAACTTTCCCCAACTTGCTGGACCTCCCAATACGTGTTGCTCTACACCTATGACAATTCACAGCCAACAATAACAACTCTGCTTGCTGGGAGTCATGGCGGTAGTACTCCAATATATTTGGAAAGCCATCATAACAACACTGGAGAGTTGAATTAGGGAGGTGACTTGTACCAGGCTACTTTAGGAGAGGGTTCGATTTTCTCCATTCTCATTAAAAGTAATCTATCTCTATCTTTACAGACAGTATTTCATAAGTCTGAAATATTTTGTGAAAAAGTTCCTTTTCTGAAGAGTATTGGCAAATAAACAATTCCATGAGTTTTGATATGTTCCTCTAGAACAGAAACTTTCCCACACGTTTTAAATATAAAAGCCAGTCCCGTTCATCCTAAAGTTTCAAACAAATTATGTTGGTTTATGCTTTTTCCTTGATCTCTGTAAATTTCATTATACTTTTAACAGTTTTCTTGCTCTTCTTTTAACACAGAACAGGAAAGAAGGGAAAATAGTGCCAGACTTAGAAAAATCAGCAACAGTAAAACAACACATGGTATTTATTAACAGCACGAGAAAAGTCAGATCTTCCATCATTTTGCATACATTCCATGTGACTTGTTGCAAAGTGGTTGAAACTTTCTCATTTGCAGTCTAGAAAATCAAACATCATATGGACCAGGGATGACAAACTTGCAGTCTACAGGCCAGATGCATCAAGCGCTGGCCACATTACCCCATTTAGGGAAGGGAAAAAGCCATGATACATCACATGACGATTAAGAGGTCTTTTCTTCCAACTTCCAGAATTCCCCAAATACTCAAAACCTACTCAGAATCACTCTTTAGATTGCAATGTTCTTTAATCTGGTACCCTCCAAACTACTATGCTATTGTCCAGGAATTGGCAACGCTTCCTATTTTTTATTTACTTATTTGTTTGTATGTATGTATCCCACCTTTATTATTTTTACAAATAACTCAAGGCAGCAAACATATCCAACACACCTCCCCAGCTCCTATTTTTCCCACAACAACAATCCTGTGAAGTGAGAGAGTGACTGGCCAAAAGTCACCCAGCTGGCATTCATGGCTAAGGTGAGACTTGAATTCACAGACTTCTCGAACATCAACAGAGGGAATAAAATAAAAATTTGGGTTATTTTTTTTAAATCTTTATAAGAACTGGATAATTAAGTCAAATAAGTAAGTTAAGCAAGTAAGAATATGATGTACCTATTTTCTTTAGACTGCATTTCTAGAGCCGCGATGCTGCAGTGGTTAGAGTGCAGTACTGCAGGCTACTTCTGCTGACAGCTGGCTGCCTACAGTTTGGCAGTTTGAATCTCACCAGGCTCAAGGCTGATTCAGCCTTCCATCCTTCTGAGGTCAGTAAAATGAGGATCCGGATTGTTGGGGGCAATATGCTGAATCTGTAAACCACTTAGAGCAGTGGTCCCCAACCTTTTTTGTACCAGGGACCAGTTTCACGCAGAAACACTTTTTCAATGACCGGCAAAATCAATTCTTTCCCAATAGTAAAGGGCTTCTTTACTATTTCTTTACTAAAAACATATTTTTATATATATTTTAATCACGATTATTCATTTTATTCTTTGCAGCCCGGTACAAAATGATCCACGGACTGGTACCGGTCCAGGGCCCGGTGGTTGGGGACCCCTGAATTAGAGAGTGCTATAAAACATTGTGAAGCAGTATATAAGTCTAAATGCTATTGCTATTTCTTTGTGGAAACCCAAGCAAACATTTTATGCCTAGATGTTTGCATTTGCTGCTGAATTTTACTGATATGATCTACAGAGTTCCAGAGGTCAAATCAATATGTCTAGAGCTCTCCAGATTAGGAATGGCTATTTTAGGGACTGAAATTAGTTGCAGCATTGAGTTATAGCTTTCACTTTTCTTATTTACACGCCCACCATGCGAAATCCAGCAGTACCGAAATATCTGTTTTTCCCTGCCTCTTCCCCTTCATTGCTTCTTACATGTGGCTTCAAAAGCTGGGATCTGGTGGAGGATCCCATTTTAAGGCTGTCTAAGCACAGAATCATTTTCCCATCCTAGTAACTTCTGACTCTTCAAGGATTGTGGGAAGGCAAACTTCCTAATCCAGTGCAGTGATCCAGATTCAAAGGGGAAAAAGTGATATCATAGCATTTATGGGCATGCAGATTGTAATTGTCAATAACTAAGTAAAGTAGTCTTATTTTTCTCCCAAGGTTCATCAGACTTAAACAGCTGCAGCCTCCTTTCCCTCTTGGCCCGTCATTTCCTTGGCAGCATTTCTTCCCTTCATCCTATAAATTTATTCCCTCATATAATTACAATATCATTCTTTTAGCTTATCTTTCTGAATTTACATTCAAATCAATTTCAATCTTGTCTGTTATATCTTGTTCTTCTGTAATATCATTTATACACCATCTATGATGTCATTCTTAAAATTACCTTTTATGATCATTGCTCACAAATATTGTTCAAAATATCCAATGTTAAAGTATTTTGCTTCATTTTGTGTTAATGAGTTGACTTTAAGTATTCCTCTCCTTTAATTATAATCTTTTGTTTATTCTAGTTCCCTCTGTTACCCAACTTTCGAAGTCCCATCCCATCATATTTTTTCCTAGGGAATCAAAAACCCCAGCAATTTTCCACATGAAAGGATTCTTATATTTAATTTCAAAGTCTTATTTCAAATTCTGTTTTAAACTTTTCAAAATCAACACTCTTTCCTTTTTATTCCAAAAAGTATTTTTTTCACAATCCTCAGATTTATAATTAAATCTTTTTTTTTTTGCCAAGGAGAAGGAGATTTACACGATGAATATGATAAAAAGTTATCATTCAGAAAGTACTGAACATTTAACAAGTGAATTTTAAAGTGATTAAAAAATAAGACTCATTTGAGCTTTGTGCCCATAAAGGCTACCTTACAATTATGAGTTTTGATGGTCACTTATGAGTCAAGCAATTCTCAATGCTTGAATCATAAGCCCATTGTAAAAATCTCAGTTTTTATAGTCTATTCACGAGAAAAAGTTGTCTGGAGAAGACATATGAAATCGCATTATCTCATCTGTCTCTGGACAGACTTTGCCAGCCATGTACAGCATCTAAGCCACCAATCTCTCATAAACACTGTCCCCAGACTTGCATTCTCCAAATTTTGTCAGACTACAACTTCAAGACCAAAAACCCTTGCCATGGTATCTGGCAATTCAGGGAGTCGAAAATTGCAGGAATGCCAGCTTAGCAAACACCGAGTTACAGTTTAACAATTGCAGCGTTAACCGCAAAGGCTCCTTATTTATTTTACTCACAACATTTATTCACTCAAAACCCCAACAATATTATTGGTACAGCCAATAAAAGAAATGAATTATAAATAGATACTCAGTATGTAAGAAAAGAAAAAAAAGAAGAGAAGATAACCAAATAGATTCTTTAGTCTGTGATTAAAATGATGAGAGAGAACTTGGCAGAGAGGGATTTCTTTCCTCCTCCTATATGGCAAGTGATCAAAGGGAACATGATTTTGGTGTAATTTAATAAAAACTCAACCACAAAAGTTAAGGCATTCTGTATTACAGGAGATTTGTGATCCTTTCTTCCAATGAGTGGACAGCATATTTTGGGGCTTGAAGAAAAAACTCAGGGAAAAAACCCACTAAAACCATATAAATGAACTTCTTTGTTTGGAGGCAGAGCTATGCTCAATCATCTTTCCACAATGCATTTCATATGAACAGAGGTTCCATATTTTTTCTCTTTAGACTTGCTGGCTGGCTACCTCCCACTTCATGGAGATGGTGGTGAAGAAATAGGTTTTTTTTAGTATAGATTATTACAAGATTGCAACTGCCAAAGTATTATAACTAAAGGCCCAGTCCCACTGGCCGACGGACGCAAAACGTATGCATAAAGGACACAGCGGATGAGCAAAATTTTGGGGGTGGCTCCATCCGTTGTCATCCGCTCCAAAAAGTGGCAAAAATTTGCATAAACAGAACGGAAAAGAACGGACGTGGGTAGTATGTAGCGGGGATGTTAAATGGATGTTCATCGGAAGCCTAGCGGATGAAAACGGATGGAAGGGGATGACACCTCCGAAGGGGTTACGGGGGATACTTGCAAAGTGGACGCATAGCAGATGAAGCGGATGCATCACGTACACCTAAAGGAAAGAGAGGGGATGCCGCGCGGATGTATATCGGATGCAAACCATTCACCGCGCATCCTTTCTATTTCTGTGCTAGTAACAATGTATAGACGTTCCATGTACCTTTTCTTTCCTCCCTCTTTCCATTTTCAGCTGCAGCGGATGTGAGTTGTGAGGATGTCCAGAGGATGCAGAGAGGATACAGCGGACGTTTAATGGATGATAATGGACATAGAACGTTTGTTGCTCGTATGCCGCGGATTTACATCGTACACGGCGGAAAGCTCATCCGTTCATAAAGTTTTGTGCAGCTCAAAACTTCTTGCGCAGATGAAATTGCAGTGGACAGATGCTCGACGGATAAAGCGTATGAAACACGTATGCAATGAGTACACAATGGATGCATAGCGTTTTCCAACGGATGGCAAGCTTTTTTTAACGTTTTACATCCTCTTTGCATCCGTAAGTGCAGTGGGACTAGGCCTTAACCAAAAGGGGCCATTGATCTACAAAAACTAAATCGCACAGTTTATTTTGCAGTCTTGCAAATAGGTTTGGTCCAAGCATGTCATAATAGTTTACAATCTTTTTGATTGCTTTCAGTGGAGAATGTTTGTGTGTCAATGGCTAGAGTTCTAAGGGAACAATTTTGTAGTTTCTGAACATGTCTTTATGTGGGAAACAGGTGAGCTATCTCATGCTAGTAGAGATTTTAAAGAATTCTATAAAAATGTATTAACACTTGCCAATTTACCTATAAATCATCTCTAATATTGTTCATCAATCAGGACTGCTGAATCCGTCCAAAAATTGTAGATGGTTTATTTAAGTATTTATCCAATTAACTAAGGGATTTATATATTGAAAAATACCTCACTTTCAAAGTATTTATTTTTGTCACCATTGTACATTTTCTTGGTGTTCAATTTAGTTATCCCCAACTTACTGAGAAATAGTAAAAATGAACACATGACAATTCAAAATATTGATTACCACAATACATACAATTATTTTACAATAATAATAATATAATATAACCAGGACTGGATCCTGTAAATAGGAAGTGTACATCTTTATTTGTTCAAGGGGCTGCAACAGACTTAAAATGGCATATAAGGGAGTGTGGTTAGCAAAAGGGAGTGGGGCCACACCAAAAAGATAAACAGATGAAGCCTGACAAAAATTTAAATAAGTATTTAAATATATGAATGGTACATAAATATATAAATAACTAATTATACATAAATAAATATAACAACATGAGTATTGTTACATAGGCTGGAAAGGGGATTTGAGAATGCAGGATGAGGATGGAGTTAAAAGGGCGATGAAGGTAATGATGTTGTCTGCCTGAGGAGACAGTAGGTGACAAAATATGGCAGTGGAGGACATGACAGTGAGAAGATAATACAGAGAGGCTGCCATGGAAGGTTAAAGTGGAGAGTGAAGAAGGATCAGAGATGGCAAAAGTGGTAGTATAAATAACCTCAAAACAAAGTAGTACAATCTAATAATACAATGGTTCACATTTGAAATCTCTGTAAAGCTGCATGTGTGCACAGGGCCTCAGGCCATGCACCTATGCTTGCAGAAAATGAAAATGCACATCAATTTTTAGCTGAAAAGGGAAACATTGTGGACCCAATTTATAGTCAGAAAGCAGCTTGGGAGCAGCAACTTGGGAGCTGGCGTTGTGACGATAAGGCATGCAATTTTGGAGGTCTGACGTCGCTGCCAATATCTTTGCTCCTAGACGGTCCACTTGAATCTAAACTGTCCCGAAGAGACAGTGAAAGTGAAGAGCGCATCCTGTCGATCCCAGGGATACAGCAAAGTCACTGGTAGATCCAGGAGAAACTCTTCTTGCCAGCAGCAGAGAGGCAGCCATTAAAGCTGCTGAAGTTGGGACAGCTCCAAAATGGAAGAGAACAGAAAGAGAGAGTGTGCCGGTTTGGTAAGAACTTTTTCTTTATTTTAAGATTTGAAAGGACATCTTAAGAAAAAGAAAGAATCTGTAAAAGTTTTGACAGAAGTGATTAAGCAGCGATTTTAAACAGGAATGTCAAAGTAATGTGTTTTTTTTTTCTCATTGCTGGATTTTCTATACATGATCTTATATTTTGAAATTGGACTGGGTTTTTTTTTCCCATTAATTTTCTTTCTCCTTTTTGATTTTGCAACACCTCAGGCTAGAGACTCCCTTTAGCTATTTCTCTTTTTAAATATCTTTTTCCTTTTTTTCTTATTAATCCTTATTATATTTTGTTGGGAAAGGAGGGGGAAAGTGAAAGCAAAGAAACTTTGTAACACTGCCAATTAGAGGCTTGGAAATATTCTATTTCTTTTATGACCAGACAAATTGCTATTTGATAAGATAGAGGGAAGAGCATGGGAGAGTATTATTGCAGGTGCTCTTCTGGGTTTCTATCAACAGCTGGAGCCTGGTGTTGAAGTTTATAGGAAAAGAAAGATGATAAGTCTGTGGAGAAGAATGCTATAATAAGAGCCTTGGATAATTAAACAAAGTGCAGCATTTTTTTTAATTTTTCCTAAGCTGCGCTACCCTTCCTCAACAGTTTATTTTTTGAAATAAGTTAAATTTTTATGCTTGCTTTTTATTTTATAATAAAATAATTATTTTTTCAGGGAATAGCCTTTTTTTTTTCTTTTTTTCTCTTTCTGCCTTGTTGTTATTGTTTTTCCATCTACCTCCCATACTGATTTTTTTCCTTTTTATTAATCTTCTTTGCCTTTTTTCTCCTCCTCTTCTCTGATGCAGCCTTTTACGTTTGAGACCTTTTAATTTGGATTAAGGTGTTGAAGAACCTGAAGAATTCTTTTTTTTTTTTTAAGCGCTTTTTATCCTTCACTTTTCCGTCTTCTTTGGGATTTTTCTCTTTTGTGTATGTTTATGGTCTTTTTCTCCATTTTTAAATTTTTACTGTTATTTACTTAACCGATTGGATTAAGGTATATAAAAACCTGAAGAAATTTCTCTCTCTCTCTTTTTTTTTATCATTATTACTATTTGGCTTTTTTCCCCCTATATTTTTATTTGGAATTGCAATTATTTCATAATTAGATTAGGGTCTAGAAGAACCTGAAGATTTTGAATTGTTTGAAATGAGTAGGAAACTAACAGCTCCTGGTTCTTCAACTTCCACTTCCTCCTCTCCACCATCTGGAGGACAACGTTCAATACACACAATGTTAAGGCAAGAGAAAGAAAAATCTACCCTGCAGATGATTTTGCAGGGAATTCAAAACATTCAAACAAGATCTGAGAATATTGAAAAGAGAATTGAGAATATTGAATCAAGAACAGAGAACATTAACAAAGAACAGGGAAAACCAATGAGAAAGTGGAGAACATCCAACAAATGATGATGAAGTATGATGAGAGACTACTGAAAACTGAAGAAAATAAACAAAGAGATAAGAAGATTGGAGACATTGATAACAGATTAACGGTGGCTGCACAAGATAAAAGTGGTATGTTGCGATGGGAGAGGGATAGATCAGATTTTTACCTTAGATTTCAAAACATAGAGGAAGAAAAAGGACAAAATCTAGATGAGATAATGATAGAAATATTGGCTGAAGCTTTGGAAATATCTGAAGAGAAGATGATGGATGGAATAGATGAGGTCTGACGAGTTTTCACAAGATACACAATGAGAAATAGCCTACCAAGAGAAGTTCACATTAGATTTACAAAGAAAGCCATTAAAACACAAATATTGCAAGTGGCAAGAGAGAAAACATTGAAATATAAAGATAAGGAGATTGTGGTTTTGAAACAAGTGCCCAGAAGAGTGAGAGAGATGAGAAGAGAATATCGATTTTTGACTAAATTACTACTTAAGAAAGAGGTGAATTATAGATGGCTGATTCCAGAAGATTTAATGTTCACATGGCAAGAACAGAGATACAGAATTGACTCAATTGAGAAAACTGAATCATTTTATACATAATTTTTCAGAGGGAAAGAGGAAGAGGCAGAAAAAGAAATGTCACTAATTGAATTCCAAGAGGATTACCAAATGACGACTGAAAAAGAGGAAGGTGCAGTAGGTGGAAAGGAGGAAGCCAAAGAACAACGTGAACTAAGATCTACGAGAGCTGCCAAACCTAATTATAAAATATAATCATGGAAGAGAAAAAATTGATTACAATTAATATAAATGGACTTAATTCAGCTGTTAAGACGGAAAACTTTTCATAAATTAGAAAAATTAAAAATTGATATAATTTGTCTACAAGAAGTACATATTAAAAAGCAACATGAACAATTGTTGATACAGCCAAAATTAGGGAAAATATTTACCTCCTTGACACAATGCAAGAAAAGAGGAGTGGTTTTATATATTAAAGAAACCATTCCAGCGAAATTGATTTATACTGATGACGACGGAAGAATCCTAATGGTGGAAATAATGGACAACAATATGAAAGAACTCCTGATTGCAATTTATGCCCTGAATGACAAATAAGAAGAATTCTATAAAAAAATTACATATGAAAATAATTGAACTGGACTATGCTAATATAGTTATGATGGGAGATTTTAATGGAATTGTAGACAATAAATTGGACTATACAGCACAGAAAACAATAAAGCAAAACAGAAAGACTCTCCCTAAATCTTTCTTTAAAATGGTAGATGAAATAAATTTAAAAGATACATGAAGAGAAAGAAATGCCAAAACTGAACAATACATCTTTTATTCAAATAGACATTTATCATGGTCCAGAATAGATATTATGTAGATGTCAACAGAATTGTTAACTAATATTTTCGAAATAAATATTGAATCAAGTACTTGGGCAGATCATAATCCATTGACAATTAAATGGAAAGGACAAAGAAGAAGATCTAGGTGGACGTTAAATAATACTATTTTAAAGGAAAAAGATTTCACATGGTGGATGGAGAAAGAATTGGCTTTTTTTTTCAGAGAAAATAAAAATGAAGATACATCAATTCAGAATGTATGGGATACAATGAAGGCATATACCAGAGGCTTGGTAATAGACTATACAAGGAAATGAAATATTATGAAAAGATTAGTCTCCAAGGCATTAGAGGATGAGTATAAAGGACTTGAAAAAGAGCTACAGAAAAAGGATATTAAGCTAAAAATGGATATAATTAAACATAAAATAGATTTAATAGAAAAAGAAGAACTAGCACAGAAAATGAGAGGTGCTAAACAGAACTACTTTGAAGATGCAAATAAACCAGGTAGATGGGTAGCATACAAATTGAAAAAGGAGAAAGAATCAAGGAAAATATTGCAAAGAATAGATGACCAAGGCCAAGTTTCCTATAAAAAGTAGTAAAGAGAAGAAGGAAATCATTCGAGACTATTATGGGAAACTATACACAAGAGAATATTGATGAGGAAAGAGTTAAACAGTATTTACAGAATGCTAATTTACCCCAGATGCCTAAAGAGATTGAAACAATGTTAGAAAGCAATATAAGGATGATGGACTGAAGCACTCAAGAAGCAAAATAATGGAAAGGGCACCAGGCCCAGATGGACTTCAGGCAGAATTTTACAAAACATTACAAGAATCATTGAACTTTCCACTGCTAGAAGTTATGAATGAAGTTATGTTAAAGAAGAGGATACCTAAATCATGGTCAGAAGCTTATATCACACTTGTTCCAAAAGAGGAGACCGATCCATTACAAATCAAGAACTATAGACCTATTTCCCTACTAAATGAAGACTATAAAATTTTTGCTTCAATATTGGCAGAAAGACTTAAAAAATATTTAAACAGTTTTATTCATCCAGATCAAAATGGATTTCTGCCAAAGAGACAAATTAAAGACAATATGAGAGTAATTTTGGACACTTTGGAATACTATGAGGCACATTCTGAAAAACAAATGGCTTTGATATTTCTAGATGCACAGAAGACATTTGATAACAGAAAAAGAAGAACTAGCACAGAAAATTAGAGGTGCTAAACAGAACTAGTTTGAAGATGCAAATAAACCAGGTAGATGGTTTATTTAAACAACATGAATTGGCGATTCATGTTATTACTGTTGGAACAGATGGGCTTTACTGGAAAATTTATTCAAGCAATACAAGCTATATATCATGAGCAAATGGCAAAGGTAATGATAGAGGGAGACCTGACAGACTCTATTGACATAAGAAAAGGAACAAGGCAAGGGTGCCCACTGTCACCTTTGTTGTTTGTGTTAACTTTGGAAGTGTTAAATAGAAATATTAGAGATGAAAAGAACATAAAAGGGATGAAAATTAAAAAAGAAGAATTTAAGTTGCAAGTATTTGCAGATGACCTGGTTTTTATCTAAGAAGATCCACTAGACACAGCACCAAAATGTATAGAAAAGATAGAGACATATCGTAAGGTGGCCGATTTGAAAATAAATAAAGATAAGACAAAGATTCTGACAAAGAACATGTTATCAAGACAAAAGGAAGAACTGGCAGACTTATTGAAAATTCAGGTCACGGATAAGATCAAATACTTGGGGATATATTTGACAGCAAGATGCAGTACATTAAAAGAAAATAATGACATCAAACTCAAACAGCAGATAGCACTAGATTTGGCGAAATGGAAAATTTACAACTGTCATTAATAGGGAGAATATCAACAATCAAGATGAATATATTACCCAGAATTTTATATTTGTTTCAGACAATTCCAATTAGGTTTGGAAAAGATTACTTTGAAGTTTTGAATAAAATTGTGTTGAAATATATATGGCAAGGTAAGAAAGCGAGAATAAAGTTAAAACTTTTGCAAGATGCTAGAATAAGAGGTGGCTTTGGTTTGCCTAATTGGGAGTTGTATTACCAAGCTACAAATTTGATGTGGGTTAAGGAATGGATAACATTAAGAAATACTAGATTGTTGACATTATAAGGACATGATTTGTTGTTGGGGTGGCATGCTTTTTTATGGTACAAAGGAACTGAAACACAGGGATATTTTAGAAGACATTATATACGGGAGTCTCTGTGGTTAAACTGGGAGAAGATTAAAAGACAATGTTATTTGAAAATTCCAGTCTGGTTATCGACTATTGAAGCATTTTCCAGTCCTGTAATATATAAAAAGGAACAAAGTTAGATATGATGAAATATTGAATGAAAAGGGTGAACTTGAATCGATGCAAAAAATAGAGGAACAAGGTATAAAGATGAATTGGTTTTCATACGCCAAATATATTCAAGGTGTGATAAAGATTCCAAAACAGAAGGTTTTTATGATAAACTGACTGATTTAGATAAGATTTTGACAGGTACTGATGAAAAGGTGATTAAAACATTGTATGGATATTGTTAGGGATAACATTGTTCACCCTAACTGGTTTAGGTGAAATAATAACTATGAATCATAGTTAGTGTATGTTAGAGTGTATACAGCTTTAACTGGGAAATAGCAATTAAAGGAGTGGTTAAGAAAACAATATAAAAGTAGCAAGACTACGGCTTGCTCACACTCTCTCTCTGGCTTTGATGATCCCTGATTACTGCTTGGAATCAAGACTGCATTGCTCGAACAGGAGAGACAACAAAGGACTGATTTTTATGTGAACTGACATAGGATATTCTACATGGACTTTGCTAACTGAATACCCCTGAATGGACTGACTACATGGTAAATGAATATTGGACTGTTATTTGATTATGCCATGAACTTATAATGGAATAAACTATATTTTTGATAGCACAAGCGTATCTGTTATTTTTACTGTATGTTAATAAACATACAAGCTTAGCTCACTCATTTATCTGTGTGCCTATCTGACTAACGCTGCACATTCTGTTTAGCTTGTCTACCTAACCCTGGTTGGGGAACCCAGGCTTAACACTGGTTATGGGCCCAGAGGCTGCAAAGTCAGTTTAACTAGGATAAACAGATTTATGTAAAAAGTGAGAGTTTGTGTTGTTATACATTACAGCAAACAGACAGCTGTGTTTTATTAATTATATTTTTATATCCATATAAGAAAACATGGCACAAGTCAATATACAAAGTTTGTCCCTTATATCCAAGCTGGATGGAACAAACTATGTATCATGGTCTACAAAATGTAGTCTACTTCTACAAAATGAAGGTCTGTGGAACATAATTGAAAATCCACCAAACGTAGAAGAATGGGATCCAGAGGATGAGGAAGACAGACTAAAGATAGAAGAATTTAAGCATAAAAATCAACAAGCCATTTGCATAATTGCGTTAACCTTAACTGATCAACAGCTTGTTTATATCCACGGAGAGAAAACGGCTTTTGGGTGTTGGCAGAAGCTGAAGAGAATTTATGTTCGAGATAATATTGGTGCTCACATAAATCTAACATGGAAGCTTTTCAGGACATATCTCCAAACAAATGGTGATATGCAGAGTCATTTAAAAACTATGAAAGGCATTTTCCAAGAATTACACGAGAAAGAGCTTATTTTCTCTGAACAACATCAAGTTTATATAATTCTATCTTCCCTTGATGAAAGTTATGATAACTACGTAACTTCACTTGAAATTTTGCCAAAGCAAAATTTAACATTAACAGATATAACTGGCAGATTGATCGAAGAGGCCAGAAGAAGGCATGAAAGAGATGAATTAAGGAGGGAGCAACCTCAAAAAGAAGATAATAAACCTCCTACTGCATACGCAATTAAAAAGTGCTTTAATTGTGGAGGAAGAGGACATTTGGCAAGATTTTGTAAAAAGGCAAAGCGCCAGAATACTAAAAATCATCAAAAGATAAATAAACATTTAGAGTTAGCCATGTATACTAACGGAGCTGTAAAAAATAATTTATGGGTGGTTGACAGTGGGACTTCCCATTGTATAACAAATGATAACAAAAATTTTATTAAAATGTCCCAGAGTAAACAGCGGGATATCGTTAGCCAATGGCTGGAAACTGAAAGCTAAAGGTGAAGGTATAGCATATTGTTCTTTTATAAAAGAGAATGTAAAAATGTTATATGTACCACAACTTAAGTTTAATTTAATTTCAGTTAGAATTTTGGTTAAACTAGGATATGTAGTTACATTTAGGGGAGATAACTGCACAATTGAAAAAGAAGATAAGAAAATTACTGCATCTTTAAGAGGTGAATTATATGTGTTAAATGATGATGGTTTAAAGGTGGCTAACACAATTTATGAAAATAAGAAACCTCATGACGAATGTATTCACTTGTTACATAGAAGGCTAGGGCATTTAAATTTTAAAATGCTTAAGAAAACTGTTGAATTGTCTAAGGGAATAAGTTTGAAATCTTGTAATAAGTATCTGCAATGTAATGCCTGTAATCAAAATAAGAGCAGGGTCATACCGGCTAATAGAGTTGATGGATTTACTACTAAAGAGCCTTTAGAAGTAGTATTTGCTGATTTAATAGGTCCGAAAAAACCAAGTGTAGGAGGAGCTCGCTACATACTAAGTATAATGGACCACTATTCTAGATATGGGTTTTGCTATTTAATGAAGAGCAAAACTGAAACATATCAAAATCTATTTAATTGGTTAAAATTCTCAGAAAGAAAAACTAAAAAGAAATTAGTAACTCTTATCACAGATAATGGTACAGAATTTACAAATAATAAATTTAAAAACAGACTTAGAATGTTAGGTATTCAACATAAAATGTCTGCACCATATAGGCCACAACATAATGCCTTTATAGAGAGAAGAGGCCAAACATTACAATCAATGGCACAAACTATGGTGTCTGATTCAGGATTACCTGACAATTTATGGGGAGAAGCAATAATGTGTGGTAATCATATATTAAATAATGTTGTTAATTCAACAACAGGTGAATTACCATTCACACTGTGGCATGGTACAAAACCTGATTTAAGTTACATGCACACATTTGGAGCACCAGCATGGGTGCATATCCCTACACAACTTAGATACAAAGGACAGCATAGAGCTAAAAGATTGATTTTTGTAGGTTATACATCTAATCATAGATCCTATAGATTCTGGGATCCAGGTACATCTAGAGTTTACACCAGTGCTAGTGCAAAATTCCTAGAACATGTAGGATGGAATAGATTAGAGCAAGATTTAAATAATGAAGTATTTATTGAATCCTACAAAAGGCAGAAAGATGAGATTAGCTATAAGAAGAGTCCAATTAAAGAAGAAGTCCACGAAGAGCAAATAGGACCAGAACAAGAGGAAATAGTTGATCAGGAAGAGTTACATGATCAAGAACAATTAGTAGAGGAAAGTCCACCTGTAAGTCCTATAATACCTAGACGTACTACACTCGTAACTAGACCACTTGATAGGTATCAAGCAAGTATAGTTTGCCAAGTAACTAAAGTTCCAACTAGTGTAGATGAACTTAGGATGTATCCTGCTAAGGATCAGGAGAATTGGCAAAAGGCTATGGAAAAAGAACTAAATTCATTAAAGGTAATGAAAGTGTATGAAGATACCAAATTACCTCCGGGAGAAAAATCCATTGGGTGCAAATGGATATTTAAAGTAAAAACTGGAAATGATGGGACTGTTACCCATAAAGCTAGGTTAGTAGCTCAAGGATTTAATCAAAATGCATCTGATTACGATGAAGTTTTTGCGCCAAGCCTTAAAGCTACATCTTTAAGAGCAGCATTAGTGTGGGCAGCTAAGAAAAACTATATCATTAACCATTTAGATGTAGAAACTGCTTATCTACATGCACCATTGCAGCACACTATATATTTAAGAAAACCAATTGGCATAAAAGAAAATAAAATAAATAGTGATGATTGTTGGAAACTCAAAAAGAGTCTTTACGGGTTGAAACAATCTGGGTTTGAGTGGAACCAATATATTGTGAAAGAGTTAAACAATATAGGTTTTAAATCTGGTTTAGCAGATCCGTGTGTGTTTAAAAAAGAAAATAATGGAACGGTGTCATTATTATTATTATTTACTGATGATATTGTTTTAATAACTAAGACTAATAATGAAGCTAATGAGATTATATCATTATTAGCCAAAAAGATAAAAATAAAGCATTTAGGTGAAATTAAAAGGTATCTAGGATTGACAATTAATAAAACAAATAATGGTTTTAAGATATCTCAAGAAGATAAAATTTGCCAATTAATTAAAACTTATAAGATGGAACTTTGTAAACCGGCAAAGACTCCAATGAGTCAGGAAGTTTGCCAAACTAATGATCAAAGTCCCAAATTTGATAAGTCCATATATCAATCTTTGATTGGTAGCTTATCATATATAAGCAATTGGTCAAGGCCAGATATAGCTTATAGTGTAAATCAGCTGGCACGTTTTAATTCAGATCCAAAAGAATGTCATTGGAAATTCTTAAAAAGAATATTGAGATATCTTAAGGGAACAATAAACCATGCATTATATATAGAACCAAAGGGTGATTTGAGTCTTAGTGCTTATGCAGATGCAAGTTTTGCAACTGATATAAACACTAGAAAATCAACATCTGGGATGGCTATATTATTTGGTAAGACACTAATAGGATGGAGGTCAATCAGACAACAGCATATTAGTTTATCCACGATGGAAGCAGAATTTTCATGTCTATCATTATTATGCACTGACTTAATTTTCTACAAACAGTTATTGTTGGACATGGGTATAACTGTAAAAGATTCCATTATGGTGTATGAGGATAACCAAGCAGCTATAAAGTTAGCTACTAGTATTGCTGTAAAAACTAGATCAAAACATACTGACTTAAGATATTTAAATGTAAGAGAATCAGTGAAAAATGGAATAATAAAATTGGAATACTGCATGTCAGAAGAAAACATTGCAGACCAATTTACAAAAGCTCAAGGAGCAACTAAGTTTAAAGAAAGTTGCGAAAAATATTTTCTGAAGATGTAAATGATTCATAGTTATTATGTAACCTAAAAGGGGAGAACGTTAGGGATAACATTGTTCACCCTAACTGGTTTAGGTGAAATAATAACTATGAATCATAGTTAGTGTATGTTAGAGTGTATACAGCTTTAACTGGGAAAGAGCAATTAAAGGAGTGGTTAAGAAAACAATATAAAAGTAGCAAGACTACGGCTTGCTCACACTCTCTCTCTGGCTTTGATGATCCCTGATTACTGCTTGGAATCAAGACTGCATTGCTCGAACGGGAGAGACAACAAAGGACTGATTTTTATGTGAACTGACATAGGATATTCTACATGGACTTTGCTAACTGAATACCCCTGAATGGACTGACTACATGGTAAATGAATATTGTACTGTTATTTGACTATGCCATGAACTTATAATGGAATAAACTATATTTTTGATAGCACAAGCGTATTTGTTATTTTTACTGTATGTTAATAAACATACAAGCTTAGCTCACTCATTTATCTGTGTGCCTATCTGACTAACGCTGCACATTCTGTTTAGCTTTTCTACCTAACCCTGGTTGGGGAACCCAGGCTTATTAGAAATTAAACTAGAAGAAGAACAAGTTAAAGAAACTATGATTGCTTGGGGGAAGAATTTTGGATATGGGACTGATCTAGAGAAATGGCAAAAATTGTGGTCTCAAAATTATAAGATGACAATGTCAATAGCATATAAAGAAAATTTGTATAAGATGTTTTACAGGTGGCATTTTCCCCCAACAAGAATAGCAAGAATGTTCAAGAATAAACTTGAAAAATGTTGGAAATGTCATCAGACACCTGGCTCATATTAACATAACGTGGTGGATGCTAAAAAATACTGGACTAAAATCCACACGTGGTTGGAAAAAATGACAAAAAAACATATAGATTTGAAACCAGAGATATTTTTATTGGTAATTTTACCTGAAATATATAGTAAAGACTTGAAATACCTGATTGTAAATGTATTAACAGCGGCTAGGGTTGTATTTGCTAAAAACTGGAAAAATGAGAAAATACCATCACAGGAGGAAATTATTAAGAAAATATTGGAATGTGCTGAAATGAGTAGATTGACATTTGAAATTAGAGAGCAAGAAGATAAACAATTTTATAAAATTTGGGATCTATTCTATTAATGGTTAGATAATAAAATATAGTAACCGAATATGTAGACTTTTAGAAAATATTAAACATATAAAGATGTATTTTTCCCCCTTATTATATCTACAAAATGATTTTAGGATAGATTTGGGATGATAATATGAATTGTCACAAAATAAATTGAGTAAAATAGGATTATTTCTTAAAGCATGAATGAATAATAAGTATAGTCAAATGATTTATTAATAATGATATTAATGCATTTAATATTGGATTGAAAATACGAGATCGTATATAATATAACTGTAATTGAAGACTACCAAATGGAAACACAAAAAAAAATTATAAACCAACCGACACACTGTATGTACATATATGGAAGTTGGCTTGATGGTTTTATGTTGTGTTTGTTTATGTTTGTTTCAAAAACCAATAAAAATTCTTTAAAAAAAAAGAAATGAGCAGCAGTTTGCTCACAGCAATGATAATATAATTTTTACAAAATATAGGATTGTTAATCCTTTAAGCCTTCACTTCTGGAATCTGGTGGAGATATCTGGCAATGCTAGTCAGTCTGACCACTTGGAACTTTTCATCTTGATAATATTTAATGGACTAGGGAAGGTAGCATGATATCCTTTCCCACGGTGTCTTTTTTTTCTACAAAGATCATACATAATGTCAATTTGAGCTCATGTCTTTCTTATATCTTAAATTCTTAGGTTTCATTAATCATCTGCCCCACAGAGATTAATGGTATGTATTCATAACAGGGGTTCAACAACAATCTTCCTGCTCCTTGTTTGATAAAAAACAAATTCTGTTCCATCTTCTTTATTAATTATATTAAGAAGAGTGTGACAGACTGGCACACCTTCTTCTGCATAATATACTTCCTAGCAAAATATTATGTTACTTTAAATTTTGCTATTGTGTTAATGTCACCCTTTTGTCTCTTTTCCGTAGTAATGTGTGGGGATTGTATGCAGATCAGTTTATGCAAATGTTAAAAAGGATGGAGAGTAGTAGCAAGCAAACATTAAATATGCAAGAGATACTTGATGCAAACATCAATCATCTCAACAAAAAGGACCAACCAACACTCACCAGTTCAATATTTAATAAAGGAAAGCTGTTCTTAAAATATCTTGTCTTTGTTCCATAATATCTAATCTTATGTATTATCTTGTCATTTATTCCATAATATTTAAATCAACTATCCAGCCTAAATCACTTCATGTTCTAGTTTAGTTTATCATTCAAAAGTTATTATTAGTTTCTAATTCTGCTTTATAGGAATTAATGTACTAAAAATATTCCAAATGGGAACTTGTGGTCAACTATATTGAATGTATACATTCTGTATGTATAGATAGGTATGTGGAGCCCTTGGTACTTTCTGGGGTTGGTTGTTGCTTGCAGACTTTTCATTAATCAGAATATATAATAACTTCAGTACCAGATGGGAGTGCAGTTTGGTCTCCATTTATATTCAATAGATTGTCCTGTTGCTGTTGGTGGGAATGTTCCTTTCACCTAGGTAGTTCCTTGATTAGACTGTTGTTAAAATTGATTAACTGTTGATTGTTTGTATGGTATAAATCCTGCTCTTAATCCTTGCTTATCTAGTGTTGACTGCTGGAGCAGAGGGATTTAGATCCTTTTGTACCTTTTAAACTTTTTTATTGTCTCTTATGAATAGTATATAAATGTTGTTTAACTCCATTTGTCTCATTGATAGTTGATTTGTCTGAGTAACAGGCTTCCACGAATTCTCCAACATTTTTGGATTTAGCTTGGTTTAGAATTGTCACAGTTTCTCAGTTTAAACTTTGGCTAAGTCTGTCTATATGCTAAGAAATTAAGCAGTTTTCATTGTATCTGAACCGATTGGTAGTTGAAGCGCTTTGCTAGTCTTGTGCCTGTCCTAAATAGTGGCTCATCTTTACAATGTATGTTGTAGATGATTTCTGTTTTATCTTCACTTAAATGTTTTGGAGGGCTTTGGTTTTTGGAGGGCTTTGGTTTTTGGAGGGCGATGGTGATGCTGTGTAGTTGTATTAGTTTGTTGGTTGTTTCTGAGATGTTTTTTTTCATACATGGCAATGTTATTCTTTTCATAGCTTATGTTGGTAAAATAGCATGGGTATCCATTTTGTTGAAAGACATATAGTGATCTGTTTCCTTTTTCTGGTTTTCTCAGTTGCTGCAGTGCATTTATGGTCATCTCAATAATGTCCTTACACAGTTCCTCTTTTGAAAAGTTGGGTTGTTACTTTAGTGCTCCAATGGAGCACTTGGTTAGTGTGGGTAGTTTTTCAATAGATATGTATTTCTAATTTGCTGGCATTTCCTGTGTTGATGAGGTTTATCCAGGAAACATTTTATGCTTTTGTTTTCTTCTTCCCTTTTGAATTTTATTCCTTTGAAAATTTGTTTCATGTATCTTCTCTAGTTGTTTGCTTCTCTAGTTTTATTATGACAAAATATTATCTACACATTGGATTCATATTTTTGATTCTATGTATGAGAGTAACAGAGTTTCTAGATGCTACATCACAGTCTGTACAAAAAGTCCCAAGAGTGGTGATCCCATGGTTTTTCCTCTGATTTGTTGGTATATTTGTCCATCAAACTGAAAGTAGATAGGCAAAGGTTGATGAGATCCATGATTCTGGGTATTTTGATCTTAGTAATTTTGGTAAAGTTGAGTGTATTATATAGTATTGCTGTTGTGGATTCTTTTGATAGTTCTGTTCCATGTATTTAAAGAGCTCTGTGACATTGAATGAAATCATAATCTTATCTTCTACTATTATTTGGTCTTTGGTTATCTGGAGGCATTGTACTGGGGAGTTCATAGAACATTTATTCCCCTTTGTGAGATGTCCAAGCTTTTTAAATAATTTCTTTAAATATATTGGTGTCCCTGGTAGTGATACTATTGGATAAAGAGGTTTGTCAGGTTTGTGTATTTTGGGCATCTACAGAAGGTGGGAGGATACAAACACACCAAAAAATTCTATCAAAACTAGGAAACACAAAATCTATTTTGTAGATTCTTAATGTAGCAAATGGAAGACAACTGTTAGAATAGAATAGAATTCTTTATTAACCAAATGTGATTGGACACACAAGGAATTTGTCTGTTTAATTATATTCTAATCCAAAGGAAAAGAAAAGAGCTTCAAGCTCAAAAGATAGTAAAATTATGTTATTCTGAGTGGTGTTTGCAAAAGTATGCATGTACCACACTCTTACATACCATGCCCTTGATGTTGCGAGACCTCCTTCCCATTTTTAAAAAAATTCAGGAATTCATGAAGTTCCTTTTTATAAGACAATATAATTGAGTGCAGGAGGTATGGACTAAAACATTAAATACATTCTTTCACTGGCTAATTAAAAACATTCAAATGTATTACTTATTCATGCAAAAGATAATGTAAACAAAAAGGCATATAAATGTACAAAGACTAGAGTAGTGGGACAATTAGTTCAGGCTGCTTAATTGTAGCAATAGGAATGGCAATAGCACTTAGAATTATATACCATTCCATAGTGCTTCACAAATGTCAGTATATTGACCCCAACTATCTGGGCCCTCATTTTACTGATCTTGGAAGGATGGAAGGCTGATTTGACTTTGAGCCAGTTAGGATCAAACTCCTGGCTGTGGGGAGAGTTAGCTTGCAATACTGCATTCTAATCAACGTACCACTACACAGGTAATTTGACCAACTGACTTCATTCTTATATGTCTAGTTGCTTACTAAGATCATCAGATTACTGTGTGGGACAAGGTTGGCAGACAAACACCTTGTGCTATTCAGCTTTCTCTAATGCTAACTCACTTCTATGATGCCCTCCCCCTGAAATTCATAAGAAATTATATTGAACACAGTTTTGTATCTTGTAGGTGACTTTCACTGAGGCCTTCTTTGAAAACCTATTGAATGAAATGTTGTTTTTCTTATTGGCAGTTGTTTAGTCTGGGATGTTATATGACAAGTGCTTGTCTATTAGAATTCTAAAGTCCCACAGGACTTTAGCTTATTTTTACGACTGTTTTGTGGTCCCACCAGTTCTTGCTTGCAGTCAAATGATAATTCTTGTTCTGTATGGAACTTTGTAGGCTCCAAGTTCCCTATTCTGATTGGCCGAAAAGGCCATTCACGGAGTGGCTGTTAGAGAACCAATCCGGTTAACCCGCCAAACGGTGTCATTGGCCTACCTAGACAGACTGCACCCCACATACACCTGGGACAAACCCCCCGACTCCTCCAACAAATACCAAACATTTGAAATTGGCGACTTGGTCTATGCGAGGAACTTCACCAGGGAACCGTTGTGGTTTCCAGTCACAATCACCCAAATTACAGGCCCCCGGTCTTACCGACTACTCCTGGACGACGGCAGAGAATGGAAGCGGCACATAGACCAGCTTCGTTCTCGCAATCTCAAAAAAACACCACAGAATCAATAAAAGCTTCGTTCTCGCAATCTCAAAAAAACACCACAGAACCAATAAAAATAAATATCGACCAAGAAACAATTGAGGAGGGGGGGAAAATACAAAATAATAAAAAAGGGAGAGACGAACCTCCCATAACAAGACAACAAACACTACAAAAAGACTATCTAACAAATCAAAAAGAGCACTCACAGTTAGATGAACCCCAAATAAGAAGTCCGGGAGCAGGAGAATGAAGCGAGGCCTTCCTGGAAGGAAACAGCCAGGCCAGCTCAACCAACCCAGGCAAACCAGGAGGGAGCGGTGGAGCCATCTCAACCAGCCCAGCAAACTCAGGCGGGAGCGGCAAGGCTGACTCACCCTTCCAGGAAGTTCCATGAAAAAGGACCAGAGAGACAACGATCCCATCCAAACCGCTCGAAGACCACGCCGAGATTGAGCTGCGCAGGTTAACCAGGATTCAAAGAAGCCCCACCTACCTGCGTGACTACATGATGCACGTTGGACTAAACCAAGGGGGAAGGGGTGTTCTGTATGGAACTTGGTAGGCTCCAAGTTCCCTATTCTGATTGGCCGAAAAGGCCATTCGTGGATTGGCTGTTAGAGAACCAATCCGGTTAACCTGCCAAATGGCGGGAACAGTTAAAGCGGTGTCATTGGCCACAAGCCGCGGGCAAGCCGCTATAAAAAGGGCTGCCACGGCTTGGGCTGTTGTTCCATTACTATTGCTTAGTGAGTTTAATAAAAGAGTTTATTGTTGGAACCCGGTCTCACGCGCTTCTTTCTGGATAGAACACTGGCGACGAAGGTGGGATCGTCGTAGAAGCGTGAGACCGAAGCACGCGGCGATCTGAACAGAGCAAGAGAGATGGCCAGCAACAACGCGCTGCCCGCACCATTTAATCCTGATGAAGAGGATTGGGAGTCGTATATCGATCACTTTCTTATGTTTTTGGAAAGCAACGAACTGCAGGAAATCTCTGACCAGAGGAAGAGGGCTGTCTTCCTTACACACTGCAGACCAACCATTTTTAAAATGGTGAAGGCGTTGGCTAAACCCAGAGATGTCAAACAGATGACTTGGCCCAAGCTGAACAGAATGCTCCGAGCACACTACGCATCTGTGGTCTCCAACTTGATAAAAAGACATGAGTTCTACAAGAGGGACCAGAAGGAAGATGAAACTGTCGGAGATTTTTTAGCAGCTCTGCGACACATTGGAGGAGCCTGAGAGTTCCAGAACATGGACAAGGCCATGAGGGACCACATGGTCCTCGGTTTGAAGGACACTACCCTTCAGAGCAAGCTCCTGAATAGACCAAACATAACCATGGCCGAGGCCATTGCAGAGGCAACCGCCGCCAAAGCAGCAAAGAAGTCAGCAGCCACCATGCGCCGAATGAATGCGATCCCAAATCTGCCAAACCAAACCAGAAAGAAGACGGCAGAGGAAGGAAAGAAACAGCCCACAGCGACAGCCCACTACGAAGATCTCGAATCCCAGAGCAATACCAAGGACGAAAATGAAGATGTCCATAGACTTCAATCAGACAAGAAATGGCATGAAAAGAGGAGAAACCGGCAGGAGTTTAAATGTGCGGGATGCGGGAGCAACCACCTGCGAACTGAATGCCGGTTCCTCGATGTAATCTGTAGGATTGCAGGGGCACATCGAAAGGGTCTGCCGCAACAAAAAGAGCTATAGTCCAAAAAGACATGGCAGCACCCCCCCCCCCCCCCCCAGACATGAAGAAAGACAAGCCAGAAGCAGATGGAACCGAAGCAAAAGAACCAGTAACAGAGAGGAAACGCATCAGACAGTCACCATCGGAAACGCCAGGGCAGAAAATGGGAAGAAGGTCCGGATAGAGGTGAGCATCAAAGGGAAGCCCAGTGAGATGGAAGTCGACTCAGGGTCTTTCCTATCTATGGTATCCTGGAATACCATCTGGCGCCTGATACCGGACATTAAACAAAAAGAATTGCAGAAACAAAGACTGATTTTAAAAGACTACCAGGGAAATCGAATTTCGGTAGTAGGCCTAGGACATTTCCTCGTCGAATTCAAGAACCACGCTGAAATCTTGCCTCTGACCATCATCGACCATGATCGCCCTAGTCTGCTAGGGATCGAATGGCTCGTGCCCCTGGGAATCAGGATGACGGGGATCAACCGCGTCGCTGCAGCCAACTGGGAGGAAAGCCTGCTACTAGAATTCCAAGATGTTTTTGACAAGACCCTAGGCAAGTACAAGGGGACCCCAATTTCATTTAGCCTAGACATGAAAATAGCCCCCGTTTAAAGGCCAGACACGTCCCATTTGCTTTAAAACCAAAAATTGATGAACAATTGAACAAATTAATAGCTCAAGGGGTTTTAGAGCCAATAAACCATGCCAGGTGGGAAACACCCATCGTTACTCCTATGAAACCAGATGGGTCAGTGCGCATCTGCAGAGACTATAAAGCAACCCTGAACCATGCGCTCCAACAAAGCACATACCCAGTACCGGTAGTGCAACATTTACTGCACTCTAGGGGGAGGAAAATTTTTTGCGAAGCTTGATCTCACACAGGCGTATCAACAACTACCCATTGACCCCATTACCGCAGAGGCACAGACTATTGTGACACATAGAGGGGCATTCAAGTGTAACCATCTCCAATTCGGCATTGCGTTGCCCCAGGCACGTTCCAAAGCCTCATGGAACGCCTGTTAAATGGAATCAAGGGAGTTGTCCCTTATTTTGACGACGTTCTGGTCTCAGCAAAAAACGCCAACCAACTGGAGAAGAGATTAAGAGCAGTTTTTAACAAGATTTAGAGATGCAGACCTCAAAGCAAAACGAGAGAAATGTGAGCTAGCCACCAACCAGGTCGAGTTTTTGGGCTATTTAATCGATGAACAAGGCATATACTCCACCGAAAAAAAAAAAAAAGGCAATCAAAGACGCTCCTAGACCTAGGAACAAAACTGACCTTCAAGAATTCCTAGGTCTCATAAATTTTTACAATGTGTTTCTGCCCCATAAGGCAACCATAGCAGAACATCTACATCGGCTGCTGGATAAAAAAAACTACTTGGACATGGGACCACTGGGAACAAGCAGCATTTCAGAGTATCAAAGACCTATTAATGTCTAACACCGTTTTAATCCAGTATAGCAATACCCTTCCTTTGACGGTCACCTGTGATGCATCACCTTTTGGAATCAGCGCCATCCTGAGCCACAAGCTACCAGACGGCAGAGAGGCACCGGTCGCTTTTTATTCAAAGACACTTTCCAAATCAGAACGCAATTACAGCCAACTCGACAGAGAAGCCCTCGCAATCATCGCCGGAGTCAAAAGATTCCATGAGTACCTTTACGGTAGAACTTTTTCAATCATCACTGATCACGAACCCCTTTTAGAAACCCTAGCAGGCAACAATCCAACCCCGACCATCCTGTCACCTAGAATGACAAGGTGGTTTGAATTCCTCGCTGCCTACTCCTACATGCTGATTCATCGCCCTGGAAAAGCCATCGTACATGCCGATGCCCTGAGCCATTCCCCGCTGCCCATAATGGAAGAGGACCCAGCTCCAACCATCTCCACACTACAACTAGGGACCTGCCTGGACCTGCTGCTAACTGCAGCGGACGTCACGAGGGCCACTGCTAAAGACCCTGTGACAACGCGCATATTGAATTGGATAGGTAAGGGCTGGCCGGAGAAGAACAAAACTGAGACTTTTAAGCCATTTCGCACCCGACAGACCAAACTGTCTATAGAAAAAGGTTGCATTTTATGGGGTGACAGGGTGGTTATACTAAACAGGCTTCAGGAAGATGTTCTGTGCATGTTGCACGAGGGATATCCAGGCATAGTCAAAATGAAAGCCCTGGCCAGGAGTTATGTCTGGTGGCCAGGGCTGGACAAAGACATTGAACATTGGGTGGCAACATGCCATGACTGTCAGAAATTGAGGCCTACCCCCCCACAGGCACCAGTCAGAGAATGGGAAACTCCTCGGGGTCCATGGTCAAGACTGCATATTGACTTTGCTGTGCTGAAAAAAGGAAACACCTTCTTAATAGTTGTGGATGCCGATTCGAACTGGTTAGAAGTCATCCTTATGGCTTCCACAACCACCGAGGCAGTAATGAAACAGCTGGACAAACTTTTCGCTACACATGGGCTGCCTGATGTACTGGTGTCAGATAATGGCCCCCAGTTTATAGCGTTAGCATTCGAACAGTATCTGGCTGCCCAGGGTATCCGACATGCTTTAATAGCGCTGGCCCATCCGGCTGCAAACAGCAGGGCTGAACTCATGGTTCGGTACACTAAAGAGGGCCTAGAAAGAATGGACAAGGGGGACGTGCAAGACAAACTAAACCGACTACTAACTCTACAACATATTACCCCTAGCAGCACAACCAACAAAAGCCCAGCAGAACTCCTAATGGGTAGGAAATTACATTCCTACCTAGACAGACTGCACCCCACATACACCTGGGACAAACCCCCTGACTCCTCCAGCAAATACCAAACATTTGAAATTGGCGACTTGGTCTATGCGAGGAACTTCACCAGGGAACCGTTGTGGTTTCCAGTCACAATCACCCAAATTACAGGCCCCCGGTCTTACCGACTACTCCTGGACGATGGCAGAGAATGGAAGTGGCACATAGACTAGCTTCGTTCTCGCAATCTCAAAAAAATACCATAGAATCAATAAAAGCTTCGTTCTCGCAATCTCAAAAAAAACCACAGAACCAATAAAAATAAATATCGATCAAGAAACAATTGAGGAGGGGGGGAAAATACAAAATAATAAAAAAGGGAGAGACGAACCTACCATAACAAGACAACAAACACTACAAAAAGACTATCTAACAAATCAAAAAGAGCACTCACAGTTAGATGAACCCCAAATAAGAAGTCCGGGAGCAGGAGAATGAAGCGAGGCCTTCCTGGAAGGAAACAGCCAGGCCAGCTCAACCAACCCGGGGAAACCAGGAGGGAGCGGCGGAGCCATCTCAACCAGCCCAGCAAACTCAGGCGGGAGCGGCAAGGCTGACTCACCCTTCCAGGAAGTTCCATGAAAAAGGACCAGAGAGACAACGATCCCATCCAAACCACTCGAAGACCACGCTGAGACTGAGCTGCGCAGGTTAACCAGGATTCGAAGAAGCCCCACCTACCTGCGTGACTACATGATGCATGTTGGACTAAACCAAGGGGGGAGGGGTGTTCTGTATGGAACTTGGTAGGCTCCAAGTTCCCTATTCTGATTGGCCGAAAAGGCCATTCGTGGATTGGCTGTTAGAGAACCAATCCGGTTAACCTGCCAAATGGCGGGAACAGTTAAAGCGGTGTCATTGGCCAAAAGCCGTGGGAAAGCCGCTATAAAAAGGGCTGCCGCGGCTTGGGCTGTTGTTCCGTTACTATTGCTTAGCGAGTTTAACAAAAGAGTTTATTGTTGGAACCCGGTCTCACGCGCTTCTTTCCGAACAGAACAATTCTTGTAGATATTCCAATGCACCATTGTATTACTTCGGCATGCCAGTGTTTGTAGTCAGTCTGCGCGATCTTCTTGCAGCAACTAACTAAGTGGTCCACTGCTTCCTCAGCTTTGTAGACACATCATTTGCCATCGGTTGCTCTCCTCTCAGTTCTGACTTTGAATGCATTTTTTCTCAAGGCTTAATATTGTGCATAGAATTTGCTCCAATGTCTCTTTCTTCAACTTTCCTGTTCTTAGCCAATGCCAGGTTTTGTTATTTGCTTTGCCTCTTTTGTTTTAATTTACTTGCCATATGATACTTTACCATGTCTCCGTTCTGTTTCTCATTTGGTGTTCATAATATACTAGCTTCAGTCCTTTTCCTCCTCCTCTTCTTCCTCCTCCTCCATCATCTCCATTCAATACAGTTTTATACTCTATCCTTGTGTTAAAATTACACCATCATTTAGCAGTTAAAGTAAGATTACCCTTTGATGCATTACAACAAATGTTTTTGACTACAATTCCCATCATCCCAATTCTGCTTATTAGGGAAGATTATATTGCATTACAGAGTTGCTGCTTCAGCTTAATGGATCTCAAATAATATATAATTCAGAATTGCAAGCATTGGTTTGTTTCAATGTTGGCTTCACATCAGAAATACATAACTTAAAGCACACATCAAGTAAAAAAAATGGAGGGGGGAAGAGAAGGAATAAGCATGCAATCAGATAAGTACTGCAGTCCAGACAGATATTAAAAATAACAAGTTTTATGAAAAGCTGATGGATTACAATTTACTGTTGGTGAATTAACTTTTCCTAGATGATTTGGATAGAATTACCTACTTGCCAATTTGGATTTCTTATTTTTCCAGCCTTAAGCATGGTTCATTCTATTTTCCCATCTGAGATTTAAAGCAAAGATTACATTCGTGCATATTTGTAGATGCATTTCCCCCAATATAAGCAATTTTGTATGTTATCTCATATGAGAATAATTTCAAGGGCTGACAATGCTTTTTCTTTGCAACATTGCTCAAAAGAGTTGAACCAAATCAGAAAAAGTGAACGTAAGGCACATTTGAAGACAGTTATACAAATATACAAACGTACAAACAAATAACTAAAATGATACCATTTCTCAGCTTATAATTTATACACCAAAACAGAGTTTGGGATTGGGGAAAAGCCAGGAAAATGATGCTTCCTCTACAAACTACTGTATTTTCTCCAGAGATAAGTGGCCTGACAGTGTTTGCATCAACAGTTTTTGTTTTCAGAGTAGTAACTTTTACAACCAGTTAAAAACACACATAAATTAAATCAATTTCAGAAACTTGATACAAGCACAATGCTTTCCATTGTATTGTAAACACTCCCCAAATATTGGTGATCTAAAAAATGCTTAAAACTCATGATTCCATGACCATCTGAGTTCTAAGAAATATTGGTGCCTCACATATTCAGACATTTAGAAGAGGAAAGTAAAAAAAATAACAGAAAACCTTTGTAAAATAATTGCTTCCAGAATGTTTCCACTCATTAGTTCAAGATTTCAACTGTGCTCTGCCAACAACAGTTTTCCTGTTCCAGTTACATTTGTATAAAAGGATGAAATATTCATCCTTTACTTCTCCTTTTTATACATCTAATAAACTCTTGAAAAAGAAAACTAGAGAAGACCAAGATCATAGTACCACGTGCTATTTCATATGAAATACAAGTAGTCCTTAACTTACAACCACAATTGAGGCAAAAAATTTTGTTCCTAAACTCGAAGACATATGTTAAATGGTTTTACCTCATTTACTACCTTTTTTGTCACAACTCATTTAACTATTGCCTCGCTTAGCAACAAAAATTCTGGCTCAACTTTTGTTCTAAATCGAGGACTACTTGTATCACTTTTGTGGCAGGATGATGTTATCATTTTGATTGTGCTTTTAAATTGCATCTGAAATAACCCCAGAATTTGCACATGGATTTGCACATATTCTCCAGAAAATTTCACAATTAATATCTATAGCTGAAAGTAATTCTACTGCCTGTGGCTTATACATTACAATAGCAGAAACATTCTGGCATTATCCTCCTTGTTAGCGTAAGTAGGAAGTTCAAACTTCCAACAATCTACAGCACAGAAATGCATTGAATGTATCAATATGTCTGCTCATGTTCTCTTTCCACAGGCTGGCACCATGATGGAGCCATGACTGTGTTTACTGCACGACAGGTTCCCCTAAAAGAAAGACTGCAAATACCAATGTGAGATTACAAGTGTAATTTCTGACCTTTCATAGGAAAAAGTAGAATCTGTGGCAAAAGAATTATTTCTTTTTCCACAGTTGATTTAAAATAAACATCTCCATCTTTTTACTGGAACAGTTTAAGAAGAGTAATAATATTAGCACACAATAAGGCCAATAAAACAGAAAAAAACTAAGTAAAATGACATAAATGAAAATATCTTTGAATGAAAATAATCAGACAAAACACCACTAAAACTATAGAAGAAATTGGAAGATTTTATACCAGCAGTGAGAAACTTGTGCAGTATTTCCTAAGAAAAGGACTTACTGCTGAGCCAAAGGCTAAAACTAAAAAAATTAGCTAGAGTTTAGTAATAGTGTCCCAGCACTATGTCTTACATTAAACTTTCTGACCTTCCTACATGTTGTGGATGGAGATGAAAATGTAATTTCCAAGCAAAATTTCAGATGCAAAATACAGAACCAACGATTGAAAGTAGAATGTAGCATTATAAATGGCAAATCCAATGGCTTGGCTGGAAAAGAAACTGAGAATACAAAAACTGACATTTATGCTAGATCCAGAAGAAATTATTTACACATTAAAATCAGCGTGAAAAGGCAGGTTATGTTTTAAGTCCTACTTATCCCATGGGGAACCATGCAACTAAGTTTACTTTTATACATAAAATATTGTATAAATATGCAGTAACCAAATTGAAAAATCATACATCACCAGCTCTTACCAGCTCACTTTCTAAAATATTTCCATAAATCTATTGAAATCTGATTATATTCTCAGAACGTCTGACAATTTTCTTCATAAAGAAAAAGCCCACCTTTTTTAATGTTTACAGTAATAACACTAAAAGAGAAATGGAAAGCATGACCAAGAATTAATAACAATATAATATGCATATTGATCAAGCCCTGAGCACATATTGTCCCACAGACATTTCCGCTGCCTCTAGAATTTAAAACTATGCTGTTGAAATAGTGACAATGTTTGAGTGTAAATTGTTTTATTTGCTTTCTCCTTTCCTCCTTCAACTACATCCTAAAGTTGATATGTCAAATATCTGCTACAGCTTTTTTTTATCAGTGTCCTACAATACAGTACAATAGGGGTGTGATGGCTCAGTGGTTAAAGACACTAAGCTTGTCAGCTGTCAGCTGGAGAACTGACAGCCCAGGTTTGAGACCTGAGCTCCAGGCAACTGGGTGAACTCCTGTTATTGCCTCACCTCCTGTCCACCTAGCAGTTCGAAAGCATACATGCCAAGTACATTAATATATACCACTTTGGTGGGAAAGTTAACAGTGTTCCACGCGACTTTGGCATATGTTACCACTGACCATACCACTAATCTCCAATGATCATGGAGATTATTTCGGACAATGCTAGCTCCCTCGGCCAAGAAACAGAGTTGACCACCATACCCCACATTCAGATATGACTGTCAGAGAAACCTTTACCATTTACCTACAAAACAATACCTACAGTCCTACTCTCTTCAGATACATTACCACCACATTCCTTGAAACTGTTGATGGCCTAAATAATAAAATATTATAAAATATAAAACAAAAATATTTTGCGTGACTAGAGAAAATTTCCCCATTTTGACAACATAGTCAACTAGAAGTACTTGGTTGCCCTATACTGGAAGCAAATAATAGCATAACTAAACAATGGTTCTAATCTAGAAAGGAAAATATTGTGAGTCCATCGAAGTGTCTTGCATACTGTTTATGTATTGAGAGAGATTTCATAGATCCAACTACTAATTTTGCATAAAGAGATGAAAAAAGCACCCATGACATCATGCAGGTGAGGAACTTAAGAACAAAAGCTAATACAGATAATCCTTAGACCAGAAAGGTTTGTGTTTGTTTTTCGCTAATTTTTCTGTCATTTCCTAAATCATGATATATGAAAACAATTACTTCTCCTGAAGGATGAAGATGCTAAAATGTCAAAAGCTCCTTTAGGCTCTACTGTAATAATAAAGTATTGAAGAAATAAAAAAAAAATTTTTTTGCTCTTTTAGTGAAGAAAGACATTTTGTGACCTTTTGCGGCTTTATGGCGATAATGAATTTTCTGCAGGACTCAGACAATTTCAGTTACTCTATTAAAATAAGAATGTTTGAGGAATAGCTGTGACCTTGACCTTTGAAAAAATTAATGGAAAACTGATTTTGAAGGAAGTGATAGAAATCTATTATCGAGACTGTGATTCATTACTGTTATGGCAATAATGCTCAGATAATATCTTGATAAATATTTTTTACAAAAACCAAACAATGTTATTCAACCTTCTTCACTTCTGAGTTGAACTATTAACATCTGATATTTAGATATAAATCCTCTACTGCTTTTTTTTTCATGGTGACAGTATCAGTTTTATATAAAGATGGTTTTGTTCAAGTTGAAAGGTTTTGCAAGCCAGAAAAGTAACAGTAGCAACTTGAACAGGATTAGTTCCAGGCCTCATCTTTTAATTGAAGTGAACCATAAAATAACCAGGATTTGTCCTTAGCAAAACCTTCTCATTCAAATTTCCAATTAGTCTTTAATTATTATTTTAAGAGATCAAGTTAAAATAAAACACAAAATTCTATCATCAGAAAGGCTATTGTGCTGTGTTACAACACTATTTTAGACCTTATAATTGTTTTAATTATTTGATTTTGTAAGCCCCTATCTCTGAGGTCTCCTGGAGTGGATGGCTACAATAAAATTAGTAAAATATGTAAATAAATCAATTACTGTTTCAAGAACATCACAGTGAGCTGTTTCCCCAACTTTAAATTTCATTAGAAATTTTATTTTCTAAAAGAAAAAAAGAAGAAAAACCACTCCCAATGTATCAGTTTCTGGCAGTGCTCCATAGAAATCTGAAAGAAAGCTAAAGTGAAGAAATTACACATATAAAACAAGACAGAAATAAGATCTAGTTTAGAACTTCATTCCCTCTGATGTGAGATTAGTCCCTATGCTAGCGATGGAGAACCTTTTCGGCAATGAGTGCCCAAACTGGAACGCGCGCACGCCAGAGCACCAGAAACCCAAAGACAAGCTATCCGGTGTGCACGCATACACGCACCAAAAACCCAAAGAGCAGCTGATGATGGAACATGTGCCCACAGAGAGGGCTCTGTGTGCCACCTCTGGCACACTTGCCATAGGTTTGCCATCACAGCCCGATAGGCTTTCCAGAAATTTCTTAATATATGGTTTTTCCATCAAACTTGGGGATCCCATGGAAACAGCGACCCTTTGAGATGGTTACATTGTGTATAGGATGTTAGTCCATTCTCTGGCAATCATTACTTTTTATGTATAATTAATTGTTTTTACTGGTTGTTTTAGACTTATTTTAACTGTTTATTGCATGCTGCTTAGAGTTACATTTGTGAGACAGATGGCAGGCAGGCAGGAAGTCTTTGTCCATATAGCTAGGCCAATCTAATTCTTGAGAACAAAACTCTTGGAACAATATTTAAATTTAATTTATTTGATTTATTGTGTCTAGTCGAATCTGCACAAGTGGAGAAAAATCTCTCTCTCCATTATTCCTATATTTTTCAAATCTGCTCTGAAGGTTTTCAGTACATTTAGTAGCTTCAGGATGAAAAAAGCAAATATTTTTGCAACTGCAAAAAAATAAAATTTTTATTGACCTTCCTTCATTCTGTGACCTTCTTGATGCATTATTTGCCCAAAACATGAAACAAAGTACAGGACACACGATATTTAAAAGAAAACTGAAGTAAATTAATAATGTGGAGATACCAAGGGGTTTCTAAAAAACATAGCTTTCAATAGAAATTTTTCCACCTTCTTAGAAGTTTGAGAATTGATCATATACAAGAAGAGTAATATCTTCTAAAACTAAGAGCTATTAACATTATTGACAAATTGAGCTATGAATTTAGATTGAAAATGGTAATATAATTGGCATTTTACTGGCATACATGATGCAGGTTAATCTTCTGTTTCCCAGTACAGATAAGTATGATTTTTGTACAGAAGATCACATTTTATTGATTGCCAATTCAGTGATTCTTAATTGGAAGTTCCCCAATTTATACCAGAGTAAAAAGTTTCCTGTGAAGAGCATATAAGCTATTTAACAAAATGTTTAGGAAAATCCCATGTGGGGAGGGAGCAATTATCCTGTAGAAATGATGAAAAATATCAACCTCCTTCCCAAGCTTATATTTTGTAATGACCTAATGGAAGAAAGTGGTCTATTAAATTTATTTGATTCTCAGAAAAGCAGGAGGGAACATCCTAGGATTTCAGTCCATAGGAGATACCCAAGTGTAAACGCCTTTCAACTACAATGCTGATATTGGCCCATTGATTATCAGTCCAATGCACAAATTAGAAGTCAAATACCCCAGTATTTGTATTATAAATTTATATTTTAATAAATATAGTTAAATTTATAACATTTGAACATCTGAGAAAAATCCCAACCCAACTCCCTCTCCTCCCAAAATAGTCAGATGAGAAGAACAGGAAAATCGGGCCTCTCCCATGGGTATGACATGGCCTTGCCCATTTCTCACTATGGTTTTATCCTTGGCAGTTCCTCAGCTTTTCACCATTCAGTGCTCGCTCAGTCATCCAAAATTTTGGATGCTTTGCGATACACATTTAATACAAAATTATCAGACACACTCCCACTTATGAAAAAAAGGAGATAGAAATTAAATTATTGATTTGTAAAGACAAAAAGGAGGCATTTATAGGGAACTAGACAGCTCACAATCTGATGGGTCATCATTTCAGAGATATTTCCTTACTTAAACAGAGAAACAGAATGACCAAGGGGAAAAAAAGCGGTGAGAATGAGAGCGACTTCCTGCAGGCTTCTCTGTTACATTTCCATGAGGGAAGCTGGCAGAAAGCAGTAAGAGCAGGAGCAACTTTTACCTTTCTGATGGCTTAACAGCAGCTGAAATGTCTCCAGTAGCTGATAGCGGAGCTGGTCTACCCTGCCTCTGGGGGGCCATAAGGCTATAGTGGGAACTAATCTACTAAACCTCTAGGCCCGTGTTGGCAAACCTATGGCATGGATGCCAGAAGTGGCACGCAGAGTGTCAGCTTTCAGGATTCTCTCCCTTTGCTTTGCATCTTTCGGCTGTCATAAGTAACAGGGGGAGGAGGGGGGAATGGTTATGGGAAGTAAGCTGGAGGTGTTACAAACCAGAACTGTATAAACTGGGGGGGGGGTACATTCTTGCTTAGGTTTCTATCCTATGCTATATGCAGCAACAACCCTTTATCAAACTATGTCAAGGTCAATGGACAGAAGCCTCATCACCACCTGGAGGTGCCCACATGATGATATACACAACTTTTAATTGGATGAGCGGGGTTGCGAGAGCTTGCCCGGAAGAACCCCACAGCTAATTGTCGAGTATCTGGTGTGCATGCACAGGGACAGAGGTATTAAGGAGATGCGAGTGCATGTGCAGAGATGCGTAGCATGCGGAGGGCAGGTGCAGAGATGCGCAATGTGCAGAGGGATCACGGGCGCAGGTGCAGGGGGTTGCACATGCATGGGCAGAGATGCGCAGTGCACATGGGGGAGTGATGCACGCACAGATTCATGGCGTGCAACAGGGGAATTGCACATGCATGTGCAGACGCATGGCGTGCAGTGGGGGAATCACTCGCACATGCGCAGAAGTGTGTGGTGCGTGGGGGGATCACGCATGCATGCACAGGGGTGTGGGGGGCCCAGCACGCATTGCCTTCTGGATGCTGGCACACCAGAGTGCGCGCAATTATCAGCATGGAAGCTGAAAAAGGATAGCCACCACTGCTCTAGGCAACATCATGGAAGTGCAGCAGCTCTAGAGCAACCACAAATTGCTTCAGCCATGGAAGTTACAGATTTTGAGCACATTCTTTAAGTTAGCCCACTTGATGAGGTACCTTTATTCAAAAACTGTTGCACTGTTTTACCAATTCAAGGTAACGAACATGAGTTTTAGTAATATATAATTATATTTTGTTCATTCTCATTTAAAGTATGTTGCCTAGTATGCTGTTTGACTGGGCTATCTTTCCTTTTCATTGATGTTCCAGACTAAAAATAGTCCATCACCAAGAAATGATGGCCTTTTTGAAGCTTGATATTCATCCAGACTTTGCAGTTCCATAAAAGAAAAAAAAAGCTTGTGATATGAGGGACCATCATTTATGGTTGCAAGTTTTAATTTGGAATGAACTGCTACAACTTCTATAGGCATAATCTATTTCTGGGATCTCTAATCTTCTGGAGCTGTTGAAAATATCTGCCATAATAAGAATGTCTTACCATGTAGCTGAGCCTTACCATCCACAAGGTGTCCATGGGAGACCAAAGTGATCACAAATTATCAAACCACTAGAATAAGTCCACTCTTGCTCTATCTCAAGGCCAGAGAACTATCCTTTACCTCTGTTTATCTTTGTTCTTTTTCTGGAGATAATTTTTAAACATATGTACTTTTAAAAGAATAGGTACCAACTAGTTTTATTTTCTAAAATAAATGTTATGAGATGCTTTGGAACCCAAGGTATTTATTTTTTGGAAACAAAAATAAAACTAAATTTGGACACTTTGCTTTGGAATATATCAACATCTAATTTTTAACATTAACATATTTTAATCATGTAAAATAAAATCTCAAAAGGAGCTGTACAGATACACTGGTTAGGCAGCTACTTCCTTCAGGATCCTTAACAACAGTACACATACCAGTGATACTAGTAATCTACCTACCAGTATAATCCCACTACAAAATAAGGGAGTATATTTGGAATTTTGTGCTTATATAGTAAAATTTACTGCTGCCATATAAGAATATTATAAACTATTTCTTTGTTTCCAACACACAGCTTGGTAAAGTTGTAATTTATTGAACTCTTTTTCAATAGAATATCATGATCAAATATAAAGATAAACAATTTTCTTATGGAAGTTTTGGATCAGATAATTTATGTGTACTTGACAAGTTTAAATGCACTAAGTTAATAGTAGGAGATCACTTATGGGACTTAAAAGTTTTGTTAACTTTTCCCCCTCAAACTATATTATCTGCCTGAGCATAAAGAAAAATATTTGCTTCTTTTTAAGAGGCTATATAAGTGAACTCAACCAAAAAACACTTCATTTCATTTCCTTACACTGCATGTTTGTTCTCTTTACATCAATTTTATATTCTTCTAATATTGAAAAAGAAGTATGAATGGCACAAATCAACCTAGCTGTACAATAACTCATAGAATCATTTCTAGCTCTTGTGCACTGGATGAAAGATGGAGCCCAAAGGAGCTAAGTGTCCAATAATCAAGACAAATTTTTCTGGTATTCTTGCAGATGCAATATATAATGTCACTGGAACTCAAATGTGATTTATTATAAACTAAATACAGTAATCACATATTATAAAATATTACTTCAAAAGGTAATATGCAATTCCATAGAAAAGAAAAAGTACTGATTCAGCAGAATATAGATATGCATACCACAGAAACTATATTAAGATATTATTAACCACATTTACCCCAAACATGAATATAAATTATTCATTTTGGCAACTCCACAAACTTTTGATTTGATTGCTGTTGTATCTTCAGTACAGGGTTTGTCTCTTTCTCTCTGATACTGATACTCTTTCTGAATGTCAATTAGTAGTAGTCACCAACATCTGATAATAAGTTATGGGTACTAATTCTTAAATAAATGAATGAAACTAGAAGCAAATAACTGAAAATAAAATTGTAGCCAATGCATTCTGCATTTTGCCAATATACAATCATTGTGTGTGTGTTTATGTATGTGTGCAAAGCAAAAACAACTTCCACACACACACTGAACCTACTATGAGGTTATTTATTTTGGCAATTGTTGAAGCACTAATCTTGGGAATGTCATAGGCAGTGAAGGAATTTCATTTTTAAGTTTAAAATAGGCATAATGGATAGTATCTCGTTTATTACAGTGTCATAGATCTATGGCTTAAAAAGCAAATTTGTCCAAGTTGCAATCAGTAAACATACAAATATAATATATCTGGTTTTTTTCATATAGCATCTTTTATCTTTATTTTATTACTTATTTTTATTTTTGTGAGCTGCCTAGAGTCATTTAGAGTAGGATGGCATATATTTAATATATTATATTACTATATTAAATATATTATATAAATATATAATATATATAATATTGTATTGCTGCCAGCATCCTAGGTATCAACCAAGTATCTTCTTAAAATGTAAGTTGTTCCAAGTAGCGTGGTTTTTTGCAGTTCTGCTGGTGTTATTGCAGGAAGCTGCAATTTCTTGATCTATTTTGTAAAATTATTGGACATGGCACCAAGTGGTCCAATTACAATGGGTATCACTGCTAAATGCTTCATCCATAATAATTTATTATTATAATTACAATATACACAGCAGACGAGATAAACATGGTGGGTTTTGTATCACAAATTACTAGTTGAACACTTCCCAAGTGTTTAGGACTGTGTGATGTATCAGCGGATTATATGAGCAGATCCCAGTTATTATTATTATTAGTAGTAGTAGTAATAGTAGCGGTAGTGTAAAATTTAGAACGGAGAATATTTCTTCCCCAAAAAATATGCAAATAGCACTTCTATGTGTAGAATATTAGATGTATTTGATAAAAATGCTATTTAAAATTTTCTTAATTTTTTTATTAATAAGCTAAAATGATAACAATATAGATAAGTTCTAATTAACAACCATCAGTGCCAAGGATTCAATTATTTTTATCATCATTCAATTCAGATTATGAAAAAACAAAATTGGATACGATAGAACACATATGTGACAGGCCATAGAGCAAAGTCTGTGTGGTTAGGAATATGTTTGGTTTAGCAGTTAAGGGAATTTTGATTCAAAGCCAGCTGGTTTTTAATTCAGCTGAATCACTGAAACTTGATGAAATGCCATAAGACAATCTAAAAGAAAGCAGATCCTTCACAATGGAAGAGCTGACGTCACTCTCAAAGTTGCCAAGCCATCAATAACTTGCAGAGCTGTTTTTCAAAAGGAAAGATGCAAAGTTGTACCAAATGTGTATATTACATTTTGAAATATTGTTCCAATGCATATAAGTCACTTAATTTGAAACATATATTTGTGAGTTCTTAGTATGGTTAATTTAGTGTATTCATCAGGGAACAGTTTGACTTCAATTTGATGTTCGGTTTGAAATTTTGACTTAACAGATGATCAAGAAAGCCTGAAAATATATAGATTATTGATCAAGGAAAAAAAGATTTCAGTAACAGTTTTGAGTAGCTAACAACTTTCATAAGCTTGATTGCTTCTAGATATATTAGACTACAATTATAATGATGACAGGAAAACATAGGTAAATTGGAAAATTTTATTGCAAATAAATCAAATTTGGTCTTTAATTAATTTTAATTTGAAAATTGTTTTCTGACAAGTCCGTGTTAAAATTTGGATGTATTCTGCTGTGTACTTTTCAAATGTATTTATTTGCAATTTTGTCAATGAACAAATTTTTTAAAAATATTTTTCTCTAATATGATGCATATTAGAGATGTGCTATTTGCAGAAACTAAGTTATTTTCAGCTTTTGATACTCATAGTACTATCCAGAGGTGGTATTCACAGGTTCTGACCAGTTCTGGAGAACTGGTAGTGGAAATTTTGAGTAGTTTGGAAAACTGGTAGTGGAAATTTTGAATAGTTCAGAATACCACCTCTGACTGTCCCTGTCCCATCTTTTCTCTGCCTCCAAGTCCTAGCTGATCGCCTGGGTGTTCTTTTGTTGCTCTGCACAGGAGAATGGAACTGGAAATCAGGTTAGTGGGATGGGGAGAGAATGGGGATTTTACAGTATCCTTCCCCTGTAGCAGAGTGGGAATGGAGATTTTGCAGTAGTCTTCCCTTGCCATGCCCTAAAGTCATGCTACACCCACCAAGTCACACCCACAGAACTGGTAGTAAAAAAAATTGAATCCCACCACTGGTACTATCATATCTCTAAAATGTCCTATTCTAGCTCTTTTATCTTTGATATTTTACTGCTGCTTTTGCTGTTTTTGTGTTGCATTTATTGTTTTTATTGCTGTAATGCAATGGATGAACTGCTGGAAAACCAAGTCCTTATTTCTAAGTTGCAATCTTATGTATGTCATCTGGATGAGAACTGTTTCCACTGAATTCCAAGTGTGTAGGTATGAGAAATTCTTAAATGTGTTTTATAAGTAATGTAAATATGCAAGTGGTTAGAGTTCCAATATTTTTCATTACGTTTTGCTAGCTTATTAGAACTTTGAGAAAATACAGTCCAAATACAGCAGTTAATCCACTAAAATCAAGATAGCTACTAGACAAAAGAACCTCTCTTTGCTGTTATTTAGCCATTATTTAAATGTTTGAAGTGGCAAGGAGGCAGCTCTGATTCATCGGTTAAATATGTGAACCCTTCCACTTCCAATTTGATTTAGCACCAAGTTCAGTTGCATATTGTAGAACACATCAGGAACAAATATTCAACTTTCAGTTAGGCTAATGGAACAGCTTTTCTTCCACAGTTTTGGATGCTCTATAGTGGAGATTTTCAAGAAAAGATTGAATATTTATTTTTCTGGGATGGTATAAGGATTTCTGCCTTGGATTGATTGGAAGACCTCCAAGGTTCCTTCCAGCCCTATAATTCTGATTCTCCTACTAAGGAGCCAGGTATCTGTGATGTTGTCATTATTTATTAAACATACAAACAGGGAAACTATCTGAGTTTAAATAATGAGACAAAGGTATCTGAAGGAAAATGTGTTCATGATGCAACTGAATATTACAATTGGACTGCCTCAGATAATATTATATATGGATGTGTGCTTGTGTGTGTTTGTTGGCTACAAATCATCATGGTTAGCATAATGGCCCTGTTCACTCTTTGTATGCCATAAACTTTGTTTATAAACCACAGTTGTTTTCATGAAACACAACATGGTTCACTTGAGCTTAATGTGTTTCATGAAGATAACTGTGGTTTACAAATAAAAGTTTATGGCAAAGAATGAGCAGGCCATTATGCATTAACCATCGTGTTATGTAAACTTTTCTGTTTTTTTAAAATATTTAAAACAATATAATAAATTGGAACTGAGGAATAATAGAATACTTTTCACAGTGGATAGACAGCTGTGTTACACTTTTGGAGTGAACACAGCAAAGGATCTTGTTGCAACTAAGATTAGATACACAAACAATTATCCAAAAATAAATCTGTTAGTTTTGAAGATAACACAAAACTGTTGTTTTTCTTAGGAAAAAAAAATAATGAGGAAATACTACTTACTGGGCAAGTGTTTCAGAAAATGAACCTGTAGTACTACAAATGGTACAATTTATTACATTGTGATTGCTGAAACATGTTATGTAGGATGCTGCATTTTCCATCCATGCTGTTGTTTTTATTGTCATCATAAGACTGACATCTCTAAGCTGAAATAGGGAATCCATGTCTTTTTCCCTTTTCTTTTTTGCAGCTTAAAAATTGTGCTTTTCTTTTCTACCTGAAAAGGACAGAAGCAGCCTTCTTCATGCCCTATCAGTCATAGTTTTCCCAGGTTATAAAAATAATAATAAATGTGTAGAATCATACCAGCCCTTATTTTGTAAGTTGGACATCTATTTTAAAGGAAAATGTTTGGTAATATATGTTTGTAATTCTTCAAGTACCAATGTTCTTTTCAAAAGAAATTATACTGATTAAATCACAACTGGTGGATCCTCTAATCTAAACATGTGTTTTGGAAATAATAATTATTCTAGCAATGTTTAAAACTCTATATTTGAAAGATATTTAACCTTCAGACAAACCATTCCAATTCTCAGCACTCAAACAAAGATAATCAACACATTTGCATATAAAACAGGGTGAATGGGAGTACTTCCAGACAAATGTTTTTGCAATCATTTCAGGATTGGCTCCAGTCCTAATTGTTCACATGACATTATCTGTTTTGAAGCTTAGTTTATTTATTCCTGACTCTACACTGGCTTATTGGAAATTACAGCAACAATGGCTTTTGAATTCATTTTGGAGAGCTTGTCCTACAATTCTGCAGAACATGTGGGTGGTCCATTTTCCACTGCAGGAAATTTTCACCTCATCCTGCTTTGGGGGCTCAAATCAGCCAGTGCACATCAATTCCCCTCCACAGAGCTTCAATATCTTGTTCCTGAAGTCTGTTTATATATGCATAGTTTAGAATTTATCTTCTTTCACCCCACTCCCCTAATTCAATCAACACAATAATATCCAATCATGATAATACCCATTTGCAAAATTGCAACTATCATGTCACTTTCACAAATTTCAGAGGATTTTAAAGCAGCAGTCAACTAGAACCAGACAAACAAGAACACTTTAGTAACTTTCAGTAAATGTATTGTTTTTAACAGTCTACCTTTTCCTGCATAGGCTCTGTTTGCTGAAACCTCTCAAATGATTTTGCAAAATACAAACAAATCTAGGAAAGTAAGGCAAAAATCTAAGTTTGATTCCTGGCATCTTCATGGACACAGTCATATTGCTATCTCAACAGCAACACAAACGGATCTGGCACTGCCTTTTTCCAAATTTTATCAATTTTTCAAGATTGTCTATCACTCTGGTATTTTCTGGTGATCTCCCACAAAAATATAATCCAGTGTGATTCCTCTTAGTTTTCTTTTAATATAAACATTTTTTTTAACATTGGGTGACACTACCAGCAATTTGTTTTATTTACTTTCACTATTTTTACTTCAAGATCTAGAACATATCAGGAAAAAGTGCACAAACTGGAACCTTGGGAATGGTTGAACATCCTAAAATTTCTAGTACAATCTTCTTTTGGCCCATAACTCTATAACCTCATAAGAAAGAGATATTACTCTGGTACAGGTCACTTTGAGTACAAGTATTTGAACGCACAGATAGAAATCATGAGGGTTAAGTGCATTTTAAATAATAGCAATTACCAAAAGCAATAGCACTTAGCTTCACTGTATTTATAGCCCTCTCTAAATGACTTACAGAGTCAGCCTATTGCCCCCAACAATCTGTGTCCTCATTTTACCAACCTAGGAAAGATGAAAGGCTGAGTCAACTTTGAGCTAGTGAAAATCAAACTGCTGGCAGTCAGCAGAATTAGCCTGCAACATTGCATTCTAACCACTATACCACAATGGCTCTTTAAATATTACTTTGCATACCTCTGACCTAATCTAACAGAAAAAAATGCAGGCTTGTGAACCTTTTTGAATTTTCAATATTATGAATGAATATAAGTTAAAATATGGCCAGTTTTCCACACAAATAATAAAACTAGATGCAGGTAGTCCTTGACTTACATTCGTTTAGTGATCGTTCAAAGTACAACAGCATTGCAAAAATGACTTATAATTGTTTTTCACATTTACAACTATTGTAAATGAGGTCATGTGATCAAAATTTGGACACTTGGTAACTGGTTCATATTTATGGTAGTTGCAGTGCCCTAGGGTCATGTGATCATCTTTTGCAACCTTCTGATAAGCAAAGCCAATGAGGAAGCCAGATTCACTTAAAAACAGGCTGTTAACTTAACAGCTGCAGTGATTCACTTAACAATTGGGGAAAGAAAGGGGATAAAATGGGGCAAAACTCACTTGACAAATGTCTCACTTAACAAAAAGAAATTTTGGGTTCAATTGTGGTTGTAATTCAAATACTACCTGTAAAGATAATTCTATTAAACAAATGTATCAAAAACATTAGATTGTTCATGTACTGATTGAGGAAAATAATCCTGGAGAAAGGTAAATAATGAAATTCTTTCATAACAGTGAGGTAGACTTTGTTTTCAAGTGATGGTATGTCTTGGAAGACATTATATTGTTTCTGCAGAATTGTGACAGTGACTTGAAATGTATTCTATTAATCAAAACTAAAATAGAGGGAGTAACTTTTCCAGTTATCTCTAGTCAGAAATGTTTAATAGAAATACCTTGCAGTAAATGTACTGAAAAAGTGTCACCAGTTTGAGTCAGCTGAATAAATGGTAAGAGTAAATATTCACACACCTGATCTTCACATCCATCAGCTCTGAGTTCCTTGTCTTCAATAACAGAGTACACATTTAAGTTGTTTCTATATTGAGAAACAGCCATTCTGTGCCAATAAGTTTTGTTTTTGTTTCAATTGTGGTTAATATCTAAAAGAGCCAGTTTGTTATAGTAGTTAAGACACCAGACTAAAAACCAGGAGTCTATGAGTTCTAGTCCTGCTGCTTTAGACACAATTCTCAGAGTCCTAGTAAGAAGACAATGGCAAACCACTTCCAAAAACACCAAGAAAACTGCTGTGATTAGTCTATTGCCAAGAATGACTCAAAGTCACACACACACAAAATCTAAACAACTAGCAGTCACAGTGAGATGATGATGGCTTGACAAAATTTAAATCAAATCCCCATTCAAATATGAAACTCACTGATAACCAGTCGCTTTTTCTCAACCTTCACTCATAGAATCATTGTGAAATAAATGTGGTAGATGGTTTAGAGAACCACATATACTTCACTGAGCATACAGAGGAAAGCTGAAATAAATGCAATTACTAATAACAAAATCACACCTTCTAGTTTAGGGAGAACATCTTAATCCTAGAGGTGTAAGTTTGTTGTAGAAGTCAGATATGAATAAAATGTACTATATATACTTAGAGTTAAGAAGCTATAACACTAAAAAGTTTTTCTGGAACCAAGGCTTTATCCAACCTGGCTCATATTAGTCACTGCATAAAGAATCTTCCACAAGGATTTTCAACTTATTAATCAGCTAAAAAGGAGGTCCTTTTTCTAAATTAACTATTTTCTGCAGAGTAGCTATGTTCAAAGAACTAATGTAGAAAATGAGCAGAAAAATGGCCATCCACATGACCCACATATTGAAAGCTGCTTCATTGTCAACACGGATTAGTATGCCTTATTACAATATATCTATGTTCAGGACCGGATGTTCCATTCCACAGCACTTTACATAGTATGATTCTTGCTCCCAGAAGAGCACTTATAGGCCCATCCACCATTAAAACAATAAATTTAAAATTGTTCATCCATGCTCACTAAATCTTGGGCTTTAGTTTCTCTTTTATAATCTTATCTAAACTCTCATAATACTGTATATTGACAATGCCCAATTCCGAAAAAATTGCAAAATTTACTGAGAACATCAAAATCTTAAGATCTCAAGTAAGAACTCAATGAGATCATTAAAATCTCAGAATATTTGACAATCTTATTAAATACTAGATGTAGTTTACATACAGAAATTGTTAGTAAGACCATGCTGGTCAGGGTTTAGTTGGCAAAATCCTATACATACCACTTTTAGTTACAGATACTAGAAACAAAATAGATATATTTGGAAAAAAAATGAAATCTTAATTCATAGGGAAGCTGTCTTTATCTCCTCCAAAGCAACTGCTTTTCTCCGTAACAAATTATTTTAGGGGCTCTGTGCACTATCTGGAATATACAGAATTCAAAGCAACTGTTTTATACAGCACATGGCACATTAATTAGCTGACTTAATACTGTGTGAAACTTTTTTAGACTTCCAGAAAAGCCAAAATATATGCCTGGAATGCTCATTATGACTTTGATAGCAATGTGCTTCTTGTTCTTCCACTCCTTTATGTGCTTTCTCTCTCTTATGCCCGCACAATTATTTATCTTCTATCCATCTTGCACAGTTTCTTTGGGAAGAAGGAAAAAAAGCGGAGGCCACTATGTAAGGTAGTCCTGCTTATGCTTCCCAGCCTTTCTTTCTTGCACTTCAAGTCAGGAGTATCATAGACTGCACCTTCGTGCATTAAGTGATAGCTGTGGCTTCCCAGGATATCATTCTCCTTTTCTTATATAGTGCATGTACACAAAGTAGCAACTGGATGAGCTGCTTCCTCTATCATTACTATCCTTTGGCACCCTCCATGTCATGAAACCTTTGTGGAATGCACAACTTGCACACCTGCTTGTAGTGGCTCTGCTTTCAATTTTGTAGAAATGGGAAATTTAAAAAGCAGCATAAACCCACAACTCTGCAGGGAGGTGTCCTCTGTAGTTTTGGATACCATTTTCTTATTACATGGTAATTTCATTAAGAAATCTCGAGAGAATGTAAAAATGACATGTTCCAATGAAAATTTTCTTATAATCATTTCCATATTGAAAAGCTTAGTATCTGGCAAAGAAAAAAAACCTGGAGAAAGTTTTGGAATAGATAATGTTTACTGAAAAAAAGATCGGGAGCAATCTCCAAATCATATTGTTACAATGCAAAAGCAATCAGAGTGCTTCAAACTTCAGAGACAAAAATGGGCTCAGGTTTCTCCCAGCCTGCCTCCCTTTTCTAAGAGGTCAAAAAAGAAACTTGATTGCATATGAAAGCCAGTGTATCTATCAGATAAAACAACTATCAGAGCAAAACCACTATATTTTATTTCATTTCTGGGCATTACAGGACACCCCAATCTGTTGCAACTCTAGCATATAGAAGGACAGCATATAGAATACAAATTAAAGACAAAAGTTTTTTTTTTAAAAGAATTACATCATTAAAATGAGAACATCCATAAAAAGATTCCTACCATTCATAGTACCACATCACACAAGGTGTTCACTGCTCACTCTAACCCAGGCTTAACAACAGAGCCTGATCTTAAAGCCCATGTCACACTGCACCAACTGAAGCAAAGAGGATGTAAAACGGACAAAAAAGCTTGCCATTCGTTGGAAAACGTGATGCATCCGTTGTGTACTCACTGCGTATGTCTTTCATACGCTCTATCCGTCGAGCATCCGTCTACTGCTATTTCATCCGCTCAAAAAGTTTTGAGCTGCACAAAACTTTTTGAGCGGATGAACTTTCCGCCGCGTACAATCTACATCCGCGACACATACGGGCAACAAACATTCTACGTCCGTTGTCATCCGTTACACGTCCAATGTATCCTCTCTGCATCCTCTGGCGCAACTCACATCCGCTGCAGCTGAAAAGGGAAAGAGGGAGGAAGCAAAAGGTACGCGTAATGTCCACACAGCGTCAGTAGCATGGATATAGAAAGGATGAAAGCAGATGCATCTCCTATATAAAGCATTAAAACAGGCAAAACGTTCGTATATGGGACATATCTCGGATATTTAGGATGTCTGGAGGATGTCTAGAGTATGTGGAAGGACACCTAGCAGAAAACCGACATTTTCTATAAAAAGGGGGAAGAAATCACCTGGATCTCACTATCAATCCAGCAGCCCTGGAGTGCAGATGTCTTCAGCCTTGGTCTTGCTCTTCCACATCATTCATTGATGTCCACCATGGATCATCGCACACTCCTTTTGGTAGCCGCCATCATTCAACACCAGAAGCAAGCCCTCTTCAGACTGTTTCACCTTTTCTACGCAAGGAGAAGGAGACGTCCATGAGCTGTCTGGGTCCGAAGATGGATCGGGAGAAGAGAGGAGTTTGGACTCTGTGACAAGGTGATGGTGGAGCTGAGAAATGAAGACTCTCGTGCATTCCAGCACTTCATGAGGATGCCACCAGCCATGTTTGATGAAGTTATGGAGCGTGTGAGACCCAGGTTGACCAAGCAGAGCATCAACTTCTGGCCCAGCCTGGACCCTGGACTGAAGGTGGTATTGACTCTGCGCCACCTGGCCTCTGGAACCACATACAAAAACATGCAGTATGCCTGGAGGGTGCCACACAACACCATCAGCATTGTGATCAGAGAAGTGGTGCAGGCCATCATCGAAGAATACGTGGAGGAGCTCCTCCAGTGTCCCACCACTGAAGAAGGCTGGAGGAAAGTTGCAGAGCAGTGGTATCAGAGGTGGAACTTTCCCCACACCGTTGGAGCCATGTGGAAGCACGTGGCCTGAAAAGCTCCACCCAACTCAGGGTCCAATTATTTCAACTACAAAGGCTTCTTCAGCATTATCCTCTTTGCCATGGTTGATGTAAGTTCATGTACATCGATGCTTCAGGCAATGGGTCAGCTTCAGATGCCCAGATATACAACGCCAGTGACCTCAAGGATGGGCTGGAACACAACCTCATCATGGGTTTTCCAGATCCAGACCCCCTAACCAATGACACACAAGATGTGCCCTACTTCATTGTGGGTGATGACACCTTCTCCCTCAGAACCTACCTCATGAAGCCCTACACTTCAAGATACCTCACCCGTGAAGAGAGGATCTTCAACTACAGGCTGTCCAAGGCAAGGCGGGTGGTGGAGAATGCCTTTGGCATTCTGGCCAACAGGTTCCAAGTACTTCTCACCACCATGCCCATAGACTGTGAGGAGCATCGTGGAAGCTTGCTGCTTCCTACACAATCTCATGCACACCCGCTACCCAGTGTTGCAGAACAGGCTTGTGGACCGTCAACAAGGCAATGGAGACATGGAGCCTGGTGAATGGAGGCAAGGACAAAACCTGATAGACACTGTGGATGTAGAAGGCCCCAACAGAGCTTCACGTGAAGGGAAGAAGCAGCACAACCTCCTGAGACACTGGTGCAACTCCCCAGCTGGAGCAGTGAAGTGGCAAGACAGGATGATAGATGATTAATGGATGCTTCCTTGAGACTGTCTCATCACACTGATGAGATTGTGCCATGTATGTTGAGTGGCCCTACAATGAACAGGGCATTTAATAAAGAGTTTTGTTTATGTTGAAATGTGTTGATCAATGTTTAAATTGTTATTGATAATAAAGGGCCATATGTGTGGCAGCTGGGAGGGTGGGCCAAACAGTTCCACTATGCTTGCACTGGAAGTTTATCCATCCCACAACTATCCTTACCCATCCCACAACTATCCTTACCCATCCCACAACTATCTTTATCCCACAGCTATCATTACCCATCCCACAGCTATCCATCCACAGCTATCCTTACCCATTCCACAAGCATGCAAAGGCTTAACCCTTTTTCCAAAGTTTTCAAAGTTTTCCCCAACACTTTACAAAGTAAAAAAAAATGAACCAAGTGTGTGAAGCAAAGATAACCTTTATTAATAACAAACTGTATGACTTTATTAAAAAGCAAAATGACCCAAGTAAAGTGTATTAAGCAAAGATAAAGTGAACAGGTAACAACTCAGTCTCTGGTACTCTTCTCAGTCACTCTGAGGCATGCCCATGGTCTCAGATGTAAAGGGGTCAGGGACTGTGGAAGTGGCTGTTGCTGGAGTGCTGGTCTGAGGCGCCATTGAGGTGCCTGGCCTCGAGAGTACAACAGAAGATGGTGTGTGCCGGAAGCTCTCAGAGAGCTGACTCAGTCCCATGAGTTTGAGAGGCCCTTCCTCAAGGACCTGGGATGTGAGGCCCAAGACTGATGACAGATGTTCTGAGGAAAGGCTTGGCTGTGAGGTGGAGGAAGGAGGAGTGTAGTGGGGCTGTCTGGTCTGCAGCTGGGTCAGGTGAGGCGTCTGTGGCGTCTGAGGAACCTGGGTGTGGACTGGGAAGGGCTGCCTCTGCTGTGGGAAGTCCTGGTTGTGGTAGGCTTGGTAGGCGAGGGGCTGCTGAAATCCATGGAAGGGCTGTGACATCGCCTGGGATGGAGGAGCAGACCTGGAGTGGGTAGGAACAGGTTCAGCTGGGCCTGGAGGGTGGTGCAGAAGTGCAGTGATCCTCTCCTTCATCGCCTGGTACTGGGCCTCGGGCATGTCCATGAGGGTCTGACTCACGTACGTGATGAAGGGCTTGTGGTTAGAGGATGGTATGTCGAAGTGGACCAGCTGGGAGAGGAGATCTTTGCTGGCTTTGATTGTGTCCCTGATCTCCAAGAGGACAGTGTGGCTCTGGCCCTCCGGTCTGCCTCTCTGCCTGCTTTCTGTGGAGGTGGAGCTGGGGGTGGGGGTGGGTTGGTCTCTGGTTGCTGCTTCTTCTTGCTCCATCTGAGACAGGGGATCCTCCACGTCCTCTGACATGGGGAGTGCAGCTGTCGGGGGGGGTCTCTGTCGTGGGGCCCTCCAAAGACACCTGCCTGGACACGGTAGCTGTCTCCTGGCTGGAAGAGGAGTGGCTCTCGGTGGGCTGTCTGAGGGAGAGGGTTGACAGAGGGGCTGCTCCTCGGTGGTGGATCTCACCCTCCAGGAAGCTGCCCCTGGCCATGACATAGGTCTCCCGGTCAGTGAGCTTGACAGCAGCCTGCCCGGATTTCTTCAGGTGCAGCTTGCCATACCAGGTGTGCATGTGCTTCCACCACCCAAGGAGTACATCTGAAGTGTAGCCCAGGCTCTCCGCCTTCTCTCTCCACGCTGCCTGCTTCCTCTTGCTGTCGCGATAGAGCCTGTGGCCCTTCCTCCATAGGTACTCGTTCTCCCTCAGCCATTCCAGCACCTCCTCCTCATGGTCCTTGGAAATGGAGTACTGTTTCCCCTCCCCCTTCTCCTTGCCTTGCCTCTTCCCCCCTCTGGCAGGGGCTTCAGGGCCTTCAGCAGCAGGGCTTTGAGGGCCTTGGGGCTGGTCCACCACAGCAGCAGCAGCAGGAGAAGCACCAGCAGCAGCAGGAGAAGCACCAGCAGCACCAGCAGGAGAAGCAGCAGCAGTAGCAGCAGCAGGAGAAGCACCAGCAGCTTCAGAGTCAGCACCAGGGGGTGGGATGGTGGTTCTGTCCTTCTTGCTAGGGCTGGCAGGATTAGGCACAGGCTTCCTCTTCTTCCCCATGGTGTTCTCTCAAGATGTCTCTGGCAGCAGGTCTTTCCTCTGAATGTTGACTGCTTGCGAGCTGCATCCTTTTATATCCGCGGAGCTTACGCAATTCATCCTCCCCGCATGCGCAGTGAACGCTTTGCATCTGCTACGCATCCGCTATGCATCCTATAGGCATCCGTGATGCATCCGCGTCATCCGCTACGCATCCGCTCCTTCCGCTACGCATCCGCTTTGCTGTTCTCCCCTGGAAGCCCTGCGGATTTGTCATCCACTTCCATCTGCTAGGCTTTCTACGAACATCCACTTTACATCCCCGCTACATCCTCCCCATGTCCGTTCCTTTCCGTTGTTGTCCGCTCTGTTTATGCAAATTTGGGGCACTTTGAGAGCGGATAACAATGGATGGAAAATTTGCTCATCTGCTGTGTCCTTTTTGCATATGCTTTGCATCCATCGGCCAGTGTGACCTAGCCTTAAACGACAGCTTAAATAGGATTGGAGGAAGTGGTTATACCTTTGGCCTGAACTGTATTCAGGTAGTCCTTGACTTACAACCATAATTGAGCTCAAATTTCCATTGTTAAGTGAGACAGTTTTGAAATGAATTTTGCCCCATTTTAAAACCTTTCTTGCCTCAGTCACTAGGTGAACCACGGCAGTTGATAAATTAGTAACCCGGTTAAGTGAATCTGCCTTCCCCATTGATTTTGCTAGTCAGAAGGTCTCAAAAGGAGATCAGATGACCACTGGATGCAGGAATTGTCATAAATACGAGTCAGTTGGCAACAGTCTGAATTTGGATCACTTGACCAAGGGGTTGCTGGAATGGTCCTAACTAAAAAAAATGGTCCTAAGTCGCTTTTTTCAATGCCATTGTAACTTTGAATGATTATTAAATGAACTGTTGTAAGTTGAGGATTATCTGTATCTGGGACATGTAGCTTTTTATCAACAACAGCTCCACACTGAAAATTACCTTTACATTTGAGTAACTTGAGTGCACTAGTTAGGACTATAATTTCTGAGAATGGTTTGGAGTGGTTAACTGTGTATGCTACATGGATGCAATCATAGTAACAGTTTTATAACAAAGAGATAGAATAGTTCATACCCAGCCTTAATAGTTCTTCCCAGTGGAGGAGTGAACAGAATAACAGAGTTGGAAGGTACTTTGGAAGTTTTCTAGTCCAACATGCAGCTCAAGCAGGATACCCTACACCAGTGGTGGCTAACCTTTTCTACACTGAGTGCTGAAATGGGAGCGTGCGCACGTGCACCGGAAACCAGAAGAGCAGCTCCCCAACGTGCACGCAGAGTGCCGGAAACTGGAAGCTTAGCTTTCAGCATATGTGTGCGTGCCAGCCACCTGGTTTTCCAGTTTCTAACGCACATGTGTGCACAAAGACCAGTTGGCTGGCACACGCATGCCCTCCGGGGAGCTGCTCTTCTGGTTTCCGGTGTTTCGGCACATGGAAAGACCAGCTGGCTGAACTGGTCAGCATGCGCACACCAGAACTCAGAAAAGCAATGGGCGATGGCTGGTGTGCCCAGAGAGATGGCTCTGCATGCCACTTCACCATCACTGCAGACAAACAGCTGTCCAATCTCTTCTTTAAAAGCTCCAGTGGGTAGGGAACTCATAATTTCTGAAGGCAAGCCATTCCACTGATTAATTGTTCTCACAGTCAGAGGAAATCCTCACTTGTCTTCAGGAGGATTCAAATAACACTCATAGCTGGAGACATGTCCCACTAAAATCAACAGGACTCATTTTAGTACATGCACACAGATTTGTAAAAAGTTACAGCAATTAATGTCAGACTTACATGGAGATGGATCCACGAAAATTGGATCTATGTTATGAAGCAGCTCCTTCCTGGGTGATGGTTTTCCTTCGCTGAAACAAATTTATCATAAAAGGATTCAATCTCCTCTCACAGTTCAACAGAATCCCATTCCTCCCACTTCAATGTTTGCTTTTGAACAAATAAAGAAATTCTTGTTAACATTTGCAAGGTTGCTCCAAAATAAGTTTAAAATAGTTGATTCCCCTTTCATTGCACTGGAAAACACTTTACCTAATTTATTTCTTTGTTTTAGGGAATATGTCTGGTTTTTCTTATATGAAATAAAAATCAAAGAGATTTGCATCAATCTCTTGGAATATGGTAAGCCAATTCGAGAAATTAAAAAAGCAATTCTGCTTCATATCTCAAATTAAGTCATAGTAAGAGATTTAAACATAGTTTGTTCAATAACATAACATTACCACTGCACCACCAGAGCTGTGGTAACACAGTGGTTAGAATGCAATATTGAAGGCTAATTCTGCTGACTGCCAGCAGTTTGATCCTGAACAGCTCAAGATTGACTCACCCTTCCATCCTTCCAGATCAATAAAATGAGGACCCAGATTGTTGAGGGCAATATGCTTACTATGTAAACTGCTTAGAGAGTGCTATAAAGCACTATGGAGCAGTATATAAGCTATAGCTATCTAAAAATAAGAAAAGTCATGGGAACCTGATTGTTTGATTAATCAATAACTAGACTTTCTTCAAGGAGCTCAACGTGCTAAACATTGCATTCTCTCCTTTTATTCTTTCTCAGAACAGTCCTGTAGAGTAACATAGGCTGAGATAAAATGATTTGCTGAAAATATATATTTTGGCTTTCTTCAATGCTAATCCCACAGATTAACCATTATGGCAGACTAGGCCAATCCACTGTTTTTTTCCATTGCACTTCCAGCTGCAATATTGCCCTTCAGCAATCCAGGTCACCTTCTAAGAACATCATTGGTGAGTTGGGCCTGTGGTTCAGACTCTAGGCAAGGCGATATGACACATGGGCAACCAAGCTATCCATGAGAATAGAACAGTAGAATAGCACATATACTACTACATATGCTACTAGTATAGCACATTCACTGTGTTCACTATGTCCTAGAAACATAGAGTGATATATAAGTCTATGTGCTACTGCTATTGTTACATTAGCATTTTGTGTTAAACCCTATTCATGATTTATAAACCACAATGGCTAGCTTCCCACAGCATGATAATCTAAAATTGGAAACGATTAATGCAATACATTTTGGAGAGTTACAAGATGAAATTAAAACACACCATAAAACAAACCAATAAACATAACCTAGCTTCATATTTAAAAGCTATTTTCTAAATAGTTCAAGGGAGAATCTTAGAAGACCTTTTTCTGGGGGAAAGTTCCAAAGTTCCTGTGCCAGTTACTGAAAAAATGTCTTATCCATATTTTGTCTTACTGACTAAACTTCTCTTTCTGAATCTCAATCCACCAAAGGCTAATCATTCCAAAGATTTCCAGCAGGTACCTAATGTATTATCCTTCTCAGTCCCTTTTCTAAACACTGCTGAAAATAGTGCATCACAAGACTGTGGCTCAGCATATGTGAGATTTAGTTTTACAGTACTCAGTTTATACAATATTGGTTGCTATGGTGTAATTTTATTTAGACAGCCTTGTCAGATCAGAATCTTTGTTGGTCTACTGCACTTAGAAAAGTTCAGGGACAGCAGCTTCCAGAGAATGCTCAATCATTCATAAAATATCATCCTTGTTTCAGAAACAAAGTACCTAAAACATCCCCATAGATGGTTGTCTGGCTAAAAAGAATAACAAAAACCTTACCCTGGGGCAAGCAAAATAGTTTAAATAGCTCTAATAGAAAACTGTTGTAAGTAACTGATGCATGACAGAATCAAGCAGGAAGTAGCATGTGGTCAATTTCATGTACTTGGCCTTAATGCAAAACTGTAAGGGAACAGATTCCTTTTCCCATGGAGGGGTGTCTCCCAATAATCCCATATCCAAAATACATGTATGATATGTTTAAAAACTACCTATTAAAACTCAGCCATTGTATTTCAACAAGTTTTTGTTGAAACAATATTAGAACTGCAAGTAATTTTGTGCTGCTGATAGCTTATTAAGCAATTATCATGTCTCCATTTACTTCACAATTCTGAAAATCAGTTACTTTTCTACTATGACAGAAATAATCAGGTTACATTTTTAAAACTATAAGCTCTCAGGGGAAATCTGTTTGTCCTGTAAAGTGTTGTAAATGTGGAAATGAATACTTTTTCATCCTCCTCCTCATCTTCATTATCATCATGCCATTTTAAAGATACTTTATTTTCCCCATATTTGCTGTTTAAAAGTCCTGGTGAACAGTTTTCCATCATGTCTTATCCAATTTTGTTCAACATCTCTTTTTTGCTTCAAAACATATTAACATTTTCAGAGTTGAATAGACTTTTTAATAAGTTTACCTAAAAAAAAAACCCTTTCATATTATAATAACATATGTTTTAGAAGCATACTTTGCTTCTTGGGCTTGATTAAATTCTGCTTCAAGCATATTACCTGAGTGTTTTCCAGACATCAAAGCCATCTAATGGGTTTGTGCCATTGGTATGTCCTCCAGCAAGCTTCACCAAAGTTGGCAGCCAATCAGAAATATGGATCAAGTCATGGCTTTCGACTCCTTTCCGGTTCAATAAAGGACTGGCAACGAATCCAACTCCTCTCACTCCTCCTTCCCATAATGTCCACTTTCTTCCTCTTAAGGGCCAATTGTTTCCACCTCCCAGAGTTTGACCTCCATTATCTGAAATAATTTAATAACATATGTGACTGAGCCTTAAAACATTTTCTCATATACTGTACATTTATGTAATATTTTATGTGTGAAGCAGAAGGTTGGAATTGACAGCCAACTTGCTCCATCTCATTCTATGATTCAGTATAAATGTTATTACAATATTAGACCGACATTTTCAATAGGAAAATAGAAGGCTGTATTTTAATATGGAAAGCCTACAGTTCAACACATTGGGCCAGATATTGGTCTATTACAAATGGGTATTACTTTTGGCTTTGTTTGATAATCTGAACCCAGAAGCTATGGTTTGTACATCACAGTTTATAGCTTAATTTTATAACAATATAATCAATAAACCATAGTTAAATAATGGTTTATAGAAAATGAATCAAACAGATTACATAGAATAGTAAAGAAAGGATCAGTCCTCAGAATCTCCAGTGTAAGAAAAAAGCAAAAATTCCTGCCTTCAATTTCATGATCCAAATAAACAGTTCTAACTCAGAATAATAGAACAACAGAATAACTCTTGGGATTATAATGTAGGGAACATGACTAAAGGCCCTGTCCCACTGGCCGACGGATGCAAAACGTATGCATAAAGGATACAGTGGATGAGCAAAATTTTGGGAGTGGCTCCATCCGTTGTCATCCGCTCCAAAAAGTGGCGAAAATTTGCATAAACAGAACAGAAAAGAACGAATGGGGTAGTACGCAGTGGGGATGTAAAACGGATGTTCGTAGGAAGCCTAGCGGATGACAGCGGATGGAAGCGGATGACACATCCACAGGGGTTCCGGGGGAGAATAGCGAAGCGGACGCATAGCGGAAGGGGCGGATGCATAGCAGATGACGCGGATGCATCACGGACGCCTATAGGAAGTAAAGCGGATGCATAGCGGATGTATATCAGATTCAAAGCGTTCACTGTGCATGCGGGGAGTTTAAATTGCATCAGCTCCACAGATATAAAAGGATGCAGCTCGCATGCAGTCAGCATTCAGAGGAAAGACGTGCTGCCACATACATCTTGAAAGAACACCATGGTTCATCAGTCAGGGAAGAAGAGAAAGCCCATGCCTACTCGTGCCAGCCCTGGCAAGAAGGACAGAACCACCATCCCACCCCCTGGCACTGACTCTAAAGCTGCTGCTGCTTCCCCTGCTGCTGCTGCTGCTGCTGCTGCTGGTGTTGCTGCTGCTGGTGCTTCTCCTGCTGGTGCTGTGGTGGACCAGCCCCAAGGCCCTCAAAGCCCTGCTGCTCAAGCCCCTGAAGGCCCTACTGCTGAAGGCCCTGCCAGTAGGAGGAAGAGGCAAGGGAAGGAGAAAGGAGAGAGGAAACAGTACACCGTTTCCGAGGACCATGAGGAGGAGGTGCTGGAATGGCTGAGGGAAAACGAGTACCTGTGGAGGAAGGGCCACAGCCCCTCTGTCAACCCTGTCCCTCAGACAGCCCACAGAGCCACTCCTCTTCCAGCCAGGAGCCAGCTACCCTGTCCAGGCAGGTGTCTTCAGAGGGCCCCATGGCAGAGATCCCCCCGACAGCTGCACACCCCATGCTGGAGGACTTGGAGGATCCCGTCACAAATGGAGGAAGAAGCAGCAGCCACCAGAGACCAATGCACCCCCACCCCCAGCTCTTCAGGATGCAGGCAGAGAGGCAGACTGGAGGGCCAGATCCACAGTGTCCTGTTGGAGACCAGGGACACAATGAAGACCAGCACAGAACTGCTCTCTCAGCTGGTCCACTTGGACAAAGGATCCTCCAGCCGCCACACTTTCATCACCTACGTGAGCCACACCTTGAGGGATATGCCCGAGGCCCAGTACCAGGTGATGAAGGAAAAGATCACAGCACTTCTGCACAACCTTCAAGGCCCAGCTGAAGCTGCTCCTACCCAGTCCAGGTCTGTTCCTCCACCTCAGGCAATGTCACAGACCTTCCACGGCTTTCAACAGCCCCTCACCTACCAAGGCTACGACTACCAGGACTTCCCACAGCAGAAGCAGAACTTCCCAGTCCAGGCCCAGGTTCATCGCATGCCACAGATGCCACACCTCACCCAGCTGCAGACCAGACAGCCCCACTACACTCCTCCTTCCTCCACCCCATAGCCAAGCCCATCAATGGACAATTTGTCATCAGTCTTGCCCCAGGTACTTGATGAAGGGCCTCTCAACCTCACGGGACTGAGTCAGCTCTCGGACAGCTTCCTGAACACACCATCCCCTGTTGTACTCTCGGGGCCAAGCACCCCAATGGTGCCTCAGACCAGCACTCAAGCCACAACCACCTCCACAGTCCCTGGCCGCTTAACAGCTGAGACCATGGACATGACTCAGAGTGACTGAGAATAGTACCAGAGGCTGAGTTGCTACTTGTTCATTTTATCTTTGCTTAAGACACTTTACTTGGTTCATTTTGCTTTTTTAATAAAGTCATACAGTTTACTTAAGACAATTATTCATAAAGGTTATCTTTGCTTAACACACTTTACTTGGTTCATTTTTTTTTACTTAATAAAGTGTTGGTGAAAACTTTGAAAAAATGGTTAAGCCTTTCCATGCTTGTGCGATAGCAAAGGATAGTTGTGGGATAGATGAGGATAGTTGTGGGATAGATAAACCTCCAGTGCAAGCATAGTGGGACTGTATGGTCCACCCTCCCAGCTGCCACACATATGGACCTTTTGTATCAATAACAATTTATTCATTGATCAACACATTTCAAAATAAACAAAAGCTCTTTATTAATGTCCTATTCATTGTAGGGCCACTCAACATACATGGCACAATCTCATCAGTGTTATACCACAGCTTCAAGGAAGCATCCATTAACCATCTACCATCCTGTCTTGCCACTCCACCGCACCAGCTGGGGAGTTGCACCAGTGTTTCAGGAGGTTGCGCTGCTTCTTCCCTTCACGTGAAGCTCTGTTGAGGCCTTGTACATCCACAGTGTCTATCAGGTTACGTCCTTGCCTCCATTCACCAGGCTCCATGTCCCCATTCCCTTGGTGACGGTCCACAAGTCTGTTCTGCAACACTGGGTAGCAGGTGCGCATGAGATTGTGCAGGATGCAGAAAGCTTCCACAATGCTCCTCACAGTCTGTGGGTGATGCTGCATGGTGGTGAGAAGTATCTGGAACCTGTTGGCCAGGATGCTAAAGGCATTCTCCACCACCCGTCTTGCCCTGGACAGCCTGTAGTTGAAGATCCTCTCTTCACGGGTGAGGTATCTTGAACTGTACGGCTTCACGAGGTAGGTTCTGAGGGAGAAGGCGTCATCACCCATGATGAAGTAGGACACATCTTGTGTGTCATTGGGTAGGGGGTCTGGATCTGGAAAACCCATGATGAGGTTGCGTTCCAGCCCATCCTTGAGGTCACTGGCGTTGTATACCTGGCTATCTGAAGCTGACCCGTTGCCTGAAGCATTGATGTACATGAACTTGTAGTCAGCATTAACCATGGCAAAGAGGATGATACTGAAGAGGCTCTTGTAGTTGAAATAAGTGGACCCTGAGTTGGGTGGAGCTTTGCAGGCCACGTGCTTCCTATCTATGGCTCCAACGGTGTGGGGAAAGTTCCACCTCTGATACCACTCTTCTGCAATTTTCCTCCAGCCTTGTTCAGTGGTGGGACACTGGAGGAGCTCCTCCACGTATTCTTCGATGATGGCTTGCACCACTTCTCTGACCACTTTGCTGATGGTGTTGTGTGGCACCCTCCACACATACTGCATGTTTTTGTATGTGGTTCCAGAGGCCAGGTGGCGCAGAGTCAGTGCCACCTTCAGTCCAGGGTCCAGGTTGGGATGTAAGTTGGTGCTCGGCTTGGTCAACCTGGGTCTCAGACGCTCTACAAGTTCATCAAACATAGCTGGTGGCATCCTCATGAAGTGCTGGAATGCACGAGGGTCTTCATTCCTCAGCTCCACCATCAACTGGTCATACAGTCCAAACTCCATTCTTCTCACGATCCATCCTCAGACCCACACAGCTCTTGGACGTCTCCTTCTTCTCCTTCTGTATAAAAGGTGAAACAGTCTGAACAGGGTTTGGTCCTGGTGATGAATGATTGCAGCTACCATATGGATTGTGTCATGATCCATGGTGGAGAACAATGGATGATGTGGAAAAGCAAGACCAAGGGTGAAGAGATCTGTACACCACGGCTACTGGACTGATAGTGAGATCCAGGTGATTTTCTCCCCCTTTTTATAGGAAATATCGGTTGTCCGCTAGGTGTCCTTCTACTTACTCTAGACATCCTCCAGACATCCTAAATATCCGAGATACATCCCAGATACAAACGTTTTGTCCGTTTTTATCCTTTATATATGAGATGGATCCGCTTAAGCCCCTGTCACACTGCACCAACGGATGCAAAGAGGAAGTAAAACGGACAAAAAAGCTTGCCATCCGTTCGAAAATGCGATGTACTCACTGCCTCCGTTTGGCTTCCTCTCGATCCATCCAGCATCCATTTATGGACGTTTCATCCACTCAAAAAGTTTTAGGCTGCCTAAAACTTTTGCGCGGAAAATGTATCCAGTTCGTCCGTTCTGCATCCGCTACGCATCCGTTACACATCCGTTACGCATCCACTATATCCGCTAGGCATCCGCTGCGCATCCGCGTAACTCGCATCCGCCCGGACGCAGGGAGGAAGTGGAACGGACGCGGAACGGATGCAGAATGAATGCAGAAAGGAAACAAAGCGTTTAAAGTGGAAAAAACATTCGCAGAGGGGACCTATCTCAGATATTAAGGATGTCTAGAGGATGCCTAGAGGATGCCAGAGGATGCCTAGCGGAAAACCTATACTGCCTATAAAAAGGGGGAGCAACTCGCCTGCTTCGCACTTTCAGACCAGCAGCCCAGCGGTGCAGACCTCTGCAGCCTTCATCTGCCTCTTGCTCTTCCACAGCATCCAGTTATGTCCACCGTGGATTGCGACAAAATCCTTTCGGCAGCCAACATCCTTCTGCAACACTGCAAAACCATCTACAGTCTCTGTGAACAGTACTACGGGAAGAAAAGGAGGTGGTTCGCCAGAAGAGCGCAGTACATACTTTGCGACAAGCTGATGGTGGAGCTCAGGAGTGAAGACCCTCGGGCGTTCCAGAACTTCATGAGGATGCCATGTTTGACGAAGTTGTGCAGCGCCTGATACCCAGGTTGACCAAGACAAACACCAACTTCCCGCCCAGGCTGGAACCTGGGCTCAAGGTGGCACTCACTCTGCCCCACCTGGCCTCAGGGACCTCCTACAGGAGCATGCAGTACGGCTGGAGGGTGCCACCCAGCACCATCAGTTTTGTGGTCAGAGAAGTGGTGCAGGCCATCATCGAAGAATACAAGGAGGAGCTTCTCCAGTGCCCCTCCAATGAAGAAGGATGGAAGAAAGTTGCAGAGCAGTGGTATCAGAAGTGGAACTTCCCCCACACCGTTGGAGCCATAAATGGCAAGCATGTCGCCTGCAAAGCGCCAGCAAAGTCGGGGTCCACTTATCACAACTACAAGGGTTTCTTCAGCATCATCCTCTTCGCCATGGTCGATGCTGACTACAAGTTCATGTACATCGATGTTTCAGGCAACGGCTCATCTTCAGATGCCCAGGTATACAACGACAGTCACCTCAAGGAGGGGCTGGAAAGCAACCTCATCGTGGGCTTCCCAGATCCAGACCCACTGCCCAACGACACGCAAGATGTGCCCTACTTCATCGTGGGGGATGACGCCTTCTCCCTCACAACCTACCTCATGAAGTTCTACACCTCCAGATGCCTCACCCGTGAAGAGAGGATCTTCAACTACAGACTGTCCAGGGCAAGGCGGGTGATGGAGAATGCCTTTGGCATCCTGGCCAACAGGTTCCAGGTACTTCTCACCAACATGCATCATCACCCAGAGACCATGAGGAGGATCGTGGAAGCTTGCTGCATCCTGCACAATCTCATGTGCACCCGCTACCCAGTCTTGCAGAACAGGATCGTGGACCTCCAGCAAGGCAATGGAGATATGGAGCCTGGGGAATGGAGGCAAGGGCGAAACCTGATCAACACTGAGGATGTGCAAGGGCCCAACAGAGCCTCACGTGAGGCAAAGAAGCAGCGCAACCTCCTGAAACACTGGTGCAACTCCCCAGCTGGAGCGGTGGAGCGGTGGAGTGGCAAGACAGGATGATAGATGCTTAATGGATGCTTCCTTCAGCCTGTCTCATCACACGGATGAGATTGGGCCATGTATGTTTGGTTGGGCTACAATGAACAGGGCGTTTAATAAAGAGTTGTGTTTATGTTGACATGTGTGGATAATGATTACATTATTATTGATAATAAAGGGCCATAAGGGTGGCACTTGGGAGGGTGGACCATACAGTCCCACTATGCTTGCACTGGAGGTTTATCTATCCCACAGCTATTACCCATCCCACAGGTATCCCTTCCCATCCCACAGGTATCCCTTCCCATCCCACAGCTATCTTAACCCATCCCACAGGTATCCCTGCCCATCCCACTGCTATCTTAACCCATCCCACAAGCATGCAAAGGCTGAACCATTTCTAAAAGTTTCCACCCAGACTTTATAGAAAAAAATTAATGAAGCAAGTGTGTGAAACAAAGGTAAACTTTATTGAACAACAAGCTGTAAAATAAACATGACCCAAGTCAAGTGTCCAAATAAAGTCCACAAATATCCAGGCAGCCAATCTCTGGCACTCCTCTTGGTCACTCGGAGGTGTGTGCCCAGGCTAAGATTTTAGGGAGCAGGTGCTGTGGAGGTGGGTGCTGTTGCAGTGCTGGTCTGAGGTGTTATTGGAGTGCCTAGCCCCGAGAGGACAATAGGGGACGGTGTGTTGAGGAAGGTGTCGGACAGCTGGCTCAGCCCCGCGATGCTGAGAGGTCCTTCCTCCATGCCATGGGGTGTCAGCCCCAGTACTGAGGACAGATGTACTAAGGCCGGGCTTGGCTGTGGGGTGGAGGAAGGAGCAGTGTAGTGGGGCTGCCTGCTCTGCAGCGGGGTGAGGACTGTTGAGGTTGGCATCGGTGGCATCATTGGAACCGGTGGCAGCGGTGTCGCCCAAAGACTCTGTGCCTGCATCTATAAGGGCTGCTGTCTGTGCTGCTGGACCTCGGGGTAGCTGTAGCCCTGGTAGGTGAGGGGGTGTGGGAAGCCTTGGTATGGGAGGGACATCACCTGGGGTGGAGGAGCAGACCTGGACTGGGTGGGAGCAGGTGCCTCTGGGTCTGGAGGGTTGTTAAGCAGCGTGGTGATCCTCTCCTTCACCACCTGGTACTGGGGATCCGCCATCTCCTTGAGGGTCTGGTTCACATAATTGAGGAAGGGCTTGCGGTTGGAGGAGGAGGATTTGATGGGGACCAGCTGAGAGAGGAGACCTTTGCTGGTGCGGATGGTGTCCCTGATCTCCACCAGGACCTTGTGGCTCTGCCCCTCCTGCGGTCCAGCTCTCTGCCTTACTGTGGTGGCGGAGGTGTGGGTGGATGCGGCTTCGGCAGCGGTGGACTCGATGTCTCCTTTCTCCCACCGCACCAGGGAGTCCTCCTCGCTCTCCACCACGCTTTCAACACCTGCCCGGGGGTTCTCCGCTGTGGCACGCTCCACAGAAACCTGCATGGAGACAGGGACTGACTCTCGACCGCCAGAGGACTGGCTCCCAGCAGGCTGCCGGAGAGAGAGGGTAGACAGAGGGGCTCCTGGTGCTCCTCGGTGGCGGATCTCACCCTCCAGGAAGCTGCACCTGGCCATGACGTAGTTCTCTCTGTCCGTCAGCTTAACCCTGGCCTGGCTAGATTTTTTGCGGTGCAGCTTCCCGTACCAGGTGTGCATGTGCTTCCACCAGCCGAGGAGCACCTCCGAAGTGTAGCCCAGACTCTCTGCCCTGTCTCTCCAAGCAGCCTGCTTCCGCTTGGTGTCCCTGTACAGCCGGTGTCCCTTCCGCCACAGATAGTCGTTCTCTCTCAGCCACTCCAGCACCTCATCCTCGTGTTCCTCCTCAATGAAGTATTGCCTCCTCTCCCTATCACGCGTCTGCCTCTTCCTCCCTCTGGCAGGGCCATATGGGCCCTCATCAGAGGGACTTTGAGGTTTGAAGTCTAAGATATTAGCTTTAGTAATACTCATGTCATATGCAGGAGTGGGATCCTACTGGCATAACAACTGGTTCAGGGAGCACGCGCTTTGTGCAGTACTTACAAATTACTGGCTCCGGCAAGCATTCACCTTCTCCAGCTGACAAGTGGAGACAACTGTGTGACAACTGTGCCGCGCAAAGCAGCTGAGGAGGAAAAAGGGCAGCCTAGAGCAGTGATGGTGAACCTTTTCAGCACCGAGTGTTCCAAACTGGAACGTGGATGCATGTGCGAATACTGGAGTACTAGAAAACTGAAGTGTGAGCAACCCTGTTTGGGGGGCATTTTGGTAGATATTTTTTGGCTTCAAAAATGGCCTGAAAACAGCCTGTTTTTTGTGCATTTTGGGGTGTTTTTCAGGGCATTTTCAGGCTGTTTTTGGCGTGACAAATGGCCTGAAAATGGCCCCAAAACAGCCTGAAAACAGTCCAGAAAACGTTCTAGAAAACACCCTGATTTTGGGGCATTCTTTGGGCCCTTTTCCAGCACTCCAGTGCCCACGAAGACCAGCGAGCCAGCGCATCACAAAACCAGAAGAGCAGCTGGCGATGGTGTGCATGTCTACTGAAAGGGCTCTCTATGTCACCTCTGGCACATGTGCCATAGGTTCGCCATCATGAGCCTAGAGCCTGGGCAGGTGGGTGGGCCAAACAAAAGACCAGAAGATCATTGCAGCAAACCGGTTCAGTGTCAGCTGCTCTTCAGAGCTCCTGGTTCTATAGAACCAGGCCAAACCAGTAGCATCCCACCCCTGGTCATATGCCCACATTCTCTGCTGAGAATTCTTTTGTCATTTTATCAGAATAGACACCCGAATATTTACACAAATATTTACATAAGCTACTGTCTTAAGTCTAAAGATTACCTTGTAAACCAATCTCCTATTATTCTGAACTCATTAATTGGAGATGCATGCACAAATCAAAATCATATTTACCTATCAATATATACAAGAATTATGATAAAGGATAAATATCTAATAATCTGGTCCAAGTCAGTCACCTTGAAAACTGTAACCAACTGGCCATCACCACCTTTTGCTTGAGTTTGTGTACAGCACTAAGCCATAATTTGCTTAATTTGGTGAATAAACCACATTAGACTGGGTTTACAAAATACATTAAGCAATCACCCTGGTCTGCAAGCCATAATGGTAGAATTTTCAAATCATACTATAAACCAGATTATGGACCAGTTCAATGTAACAGCAATTCAAACCTGTAAGTATGCATTTGTTAATCTTTTCCCCAAGGCTTACTCTATTTATAGTGCCATGTTGAGTGTTTGATAGTTAAACTATGGGGTGAAAATACCTACAGATTTGGGTCCATTTGGCAATTTCAGAGTTTCTGTTTCCAAGGAATCTTTTATTTTAATACGCAGTAACAGAAATAATGAAAATCATTCTTTCTTTGGCTATTGCAGGAATAAGAATTGCTGATGCATTAGCTCTTTCAGCTGAGTATAATTCAGTACAAACTATGTGCACACAATGTACTGAGGAACACTGGATAAATAATAATCACACTGAGTTGAAGAGCCAACTTTCACATTTAGGATGATTGCTATTGCAAGTGTATTGTACTTTCTGAAATTATTGAGAAACGTCTTGAAAATCTTTCAAGCAGAAAGTCTTCTCTAAAATATTCCTAAATATTATCCTACAGTGGAAAAGCTGATGTTTAACATGAGAGAAAAATTGTACTCATGTCTTAATCTTAAATATATTAGCTGATACAAATATCCACCAATGACGTGTGAAAAAAACAGCAACTTTCATATTCAGTATATGTGATTAGCTTTGTGTTACAGAAAAAAAAGCTTCTGTGGGAAACTTGATTTTCTCATGCCATGTTCTTCTGCATAGTGCATGAATGAGGCAAATTTATTTATTTGATTAATTTATATAGCTGCTCTACATATACAGCTCTTTTCTGAGCACAGAAGTACATGCCAACCAAATTTTTGGAAGGAAAATCCACTGATTTCAATGGAATTTACTATCACATGTTTATTTAGGAACAGAGCCAAAGTCTACTGAACAGAGCCATATCTACTGAATACTCAAATGCTGCAAAATTGTGTCTGGTATGTGTGTATATTTATGTGTATAGACACGAAGGAAGTTTATCCTGAATACACTCTTTGGGCATTCCCCAAAGCCTTTTGAAACATTATGTTCTTTTAGAATAGGATTTACTCATTTGATTTTTTTTAACTTAAGGAACTAATTGAGATGTATATTTATAACATCTTCAAAAGGGCCAAGGAGGAAATGAGGCAACTCTGATATACTTTTGCAGATGTTAGGTAGGAACTTCAAACAAACAAAGAAACTTCACTATCTTACACTCATAGCAACCTGGCGGGTGGAAAAACTAGTCACAATTAAAAAGCCAGCTGGACAGATACCATTTTTGTCCAGGCTGAGGAAAATTCAGAATTTCTTTTGCTGTAACAGTTCTGACAATTATGCCTTTCCTTTTTGTGGATCAATGTCAGTATTGCTGCTTTCATTTTACACATGAGAAAGCAGGCACATATGGGTGGTAGGTGGACTAAAAAAGGCAAACTGGTGGACACAACTGCATATCTGAAACCCTGCCTCATTTTACATGCATCATATGCATAACACAGGTTAAAAAAAAAGTCCATTCATAGCCACCAGATTGATTTCCTCAGAGAAGAGCTACAATTTAGCATTAAGATGTGCAGCAGAGGGTTCACTTCCAATTGCAGCCAAACCTTCAGGGAATGAGCCTGATTCCTAGCAAGTCAGCACTACAGGACAGCAGTTCCTTTAAAATAAATAAACAGACAAATATAAGCTGAACCCCACTCTCTATTCCTTCTATCCAAATATACTTAGATCTGGTAAGGCTTGACAAGGTGGGCGGAGTGATGGAGGAGAGAAGAGCGATGGAGAAAGGACCATCTCTATGGTTGTACTCAGGGCTTGGCAATGGCTACCGCCCTTCTCCTCAATCTACTTGAGGTGGCAGGCTGGGGCTGCACATTGTCGCCTATCTGACACAAAATAAACAAAGCAATCTGGAGCTAATTCGAGCAGGATCAGGATACGGCTGGAAAGGCTTTACGGGGGGAGAATGGGGAGTGAAAGCGGGGAGGACATGGCAGGGGGCAAACAATGGCTCTGTGAAGCTGAACAGCAGTTTGGACAGGAAGGCTCTGCAGACAGGCTGGCAGACAGCTGTCAGCCATTCCAACAACATTTCCTGCAGCCAATGAAAACTGGCCAGGATCTAACCTCCCAAGCCAGCTCAGGAACACCAACAAAGGATTAAACATTTCAGCATTAGCGGCCTAAGTGTCATGGACATAATTCAGTGTCAGGGATATTCTGACTGCACGTGGCTTCTTTTTCCCCTTCCCCTCCCCCATTCACAAATAAAGAGCAGCTGCAATTAAAGGACCGTATCTGTAAAACACAGGCCCAAAGCCAATACACTGGCTTTATTTACTATGAGTTGCAACTGAGTTCAGGCAGTCAGACGTACAGTATGTACATCTGTTTTGCAAATCAGTCCTCTCCCCAGAGTGACATGTACTTTTAACCATTAAAGACACCAGTAATGGACACCAGACCAATTTTTTTTTAAAAAACTTTGCATCTAAATGTTTTAAAATAGACCTAAGAATTATTCTAAAAGAAATAAATCACACTTAAATATTGAGAATACTTATTATACCTATGACTTCAAATAATATCTAATGCTGATCAGCACTTTGGACTTTTAAATATTAAAAAAATGTCTTCTCAATCAAATGGTAATTTGTCCATCTATTTTTTTTTCCTAAAAAGCTAAATGAGGAGCCAATTTGGTGCAGAGGTTAAGGCTCCAGACTAGAAAATAGGAAACCATGAGTTCTAGTCCTGCTTCAGGCACAAAGCCAGGTGAGTGTTCTTGGGCCAGTCACATTTTCTCAGCCCAACGAAAGGGCAATGGCAAACCACTTTAAAAAAATACTTTACCAAGAAAACTGCAGGGACTTGTCCAGGCAGACTCTAAGAATTGGACACAAGTGAACGGAAGGAAAACAAAAAGAACTAAATTGGTCATACTGGTTTCTGTCTTTTAAAAACTAGGCTAAGTACATGTTTTCCATGTACATCTGCACTACTTTTAAGAAATGGGTAGTCATTTCCATATATTCAGAAAGAAAGTCGCAGCAAATTCTACACATATATATATAATAGACTGATATACAGTATAAATTCAATGGCAAACTATGTTATCACATCTTTGATTTCATAAAGAACTAACTTCCCCAAAAAATAGTATCTCGGGACTGGTTCCAAAGAATTGATACATATTTACCTTGAAATAAGGAGCAAACATAATCAAAATTTCTATAGTTTTGCTTAGCTGAAGGTCAGATATCACCTTAATCACCTCTGATACAAATTCCACTTAATATTCACAAGTTATCTGAAACAGATTTAGCAGAACAGACCCTTTAGTTTCTCGAGACTAATCTTCCAATATTGCCAGATATTTATTTTCATCTGGGCTAAGGTCTTACATGCTTATTATTTTCCAAGTAAAGGTAACTTTTTAAAAATTATGCTTACTATATCATGTACTTCGGCTTTTTCTGATTTTCAAGAATTCCCCATTTAGTTCAGAAGTTTACAACAAAGAAGCAGAAACTTTTTTTTCCCTAGCTGCTATTGCAGAATATAGCATAAAGGCAGGAGGGACAATACTCGGAAGACTTTCAGAGTAATTTAGCATCATACAAAAATGTATTGGTACCATGGAAATAATATTCTCTTCCTTCCATCTATCTTCATAATGGAAATATTTAAGTACCCTCTTAAGTGGATTTTCAGCTGACTCTTTCTTGACTTAGAAACCAAGAGCCAGACAAGAACTTTCCTTAATCTGATGGTCTCCAGATGTACTGTGCGTACATCATGCAGAATTCCCAGGCAATATAGCCAAAATTGTGTCTCCAAGCACCTGATGCATTTAAACCTGGAAGTAACTGCTAATAATGAGGCTATTTCTATCCTAGTGAGTTCAGACATTTGTTTCCCACATCATTGTTAAAGTCCCAGACATAATATAGGAAGGTACAGAGGAAAATAAAGGAAAAGGAGATAAAAGAAGGTTTAAGACAGAGGGGTTATGAAAAATAAAGCAACAGCAGAATGGGAAAAAAATGGTTCAGACATAACAGGATCAGGACAGATCCCTGAGTAAACTATTGAGTAAATACTAAAACTATTTTTAAATTTAGAATGAATAAATTAAAAACCCTTCATCAATGATCTAAATACACATTAGAGAGAAAGTACTTTTTACACAGCTTCATGGCCATTTTTTATGGGGACACAATGCAAAATATTCACTGAAATAATCAGATGGACCACTGTTGTTCACTTATGACAGAAACATAATTACAATGTTACAACAATGTCTATACAATTAGTCCTTGACTTAAGACTATAATGGAACCCAAATGTTCTGTTGCTAAGCAAGACAGTTAAGTGAGTTATGACTTTTGCCATTATTAAGCAAATCACTGCAATTGGTAAGTGAATCATGTGGTTGTTAAGTGAACCTGGCTTCCCCAATTGACTTTGGTTGTCAGAAACCAACTGGGAAGGTTACAAATGGTGATCACATGACCCTGGGACATGACAGTTGTCAAGCGCCTGAATTTTGATCATGAGTGTATGGGATTGCTACAATGATCATAAGTGTGAAAAACAGTTATATGTCACTTTTTTCAGTACTGCTGTAACTTCAAATGGTCACTAACCAAATGGCTGTAAGTCAACAAATGGCTGTATTTTGCATTTCCCTTCATTTTCTGGGCTATAGGCCTAGCTGGACAAAAATCAAGAGACATAAATAATTCAATGCAGTTAGGAGAGGAGATATCCAGGGTTTTTTAAACAAAAAAACAAAAAAAATGAAAACCTGGCTATCTTATCTTAAATCAGAGATGTTTGGGGCACTCAGATCTCTGAAAAGAGTGAATTGTCCCTGTTATGACAACCTACAATATGAGGAAGAGTAAACAAGAAAATACAAATGCAGAAAAAGAATGGAAAGTGACATAAACAACAAAAGAAACTGGCCTGCTTAGATCAATTCCATCTACTGCTGGCATGCATGCAATTCCTAACACAGTATTCCTTGAAAATAAATTATATGTGGTCTTCATAAGAGGATTTTAAATAGGTACCCCATGTAATTATTTCAACAGGGGCACACCGACATGAATTATATTCCAATGAAATAAATAATGCTTCAAGCACTTTAACTTACAATTAAGTACAAGAAAGATAATTAATTTATAACTTAGCCAGGGATGGGATTCAAATTTTTGAACAACTGGTTTTGTGGGCATGGCTAGGTGGGCATGGCCATGTGACTGGGGTGGGCGTGACTTGTTTTTTTTTTTGGCAGCACTCACACCCTCCGTTTTGGGGCCTTCTGGGCCTCAGGGCAGCCTCCTGGGGGAGTGTTTTTCCTCCCAGAAAGCTTTCCTGGGGCACAGGAAGAAAAAAATGGAGCCTGGACATTTTGGGGCCCTCAGGGAAGCCTCCTGGGGGCGCGTTCTTGCTCCTAGAAGGCTTCCCTGGGGTCCAGGAAGGCAAAAAATGAAGCGTAGGGGGGAGGGGGAGCTGTGCCCCCTCTCCATTTTTTGCCTTCCTGGGCCTAAGGGAAGCCTCCTGGGCGAAGCAGTAAGATAGCGAGGGGAATCCCGGCACAGCTGATCATAGAAACAGCTGATGGTTGGGAGGAAACAAAATACCTTAAGGAGTGACTGGGCAGGGAAGAACCCAGTCAGCGATGTCAGGCACACGCGCGATATTGCACATGCGTGATAAGGACTGACTGGGAGGGGAAGGTTGAGAGGGGAGGGACCAGCTAGGGGCATGATTTGCCGGTTCTCTGAACTGCGCAGAATCATAACAACCAGTTCTAAAGAACTAGTCCAAACCAGTAGACTCCCACCCCTGAACTTACCCATAACATTTTTTTGCTATTTATTCAAAATCATTAAACGAAACAGCAGTACCCAGATCAACAAAAAGGCCTAGAATATTCTGGGAGAAAAAGGACATTTATAGTGCTCTCCAAAACCTCTTGTTCCCATTTTATCATCTTATCCAAACCCTTGCATTTTCTCCTTATTTATCCAAAACATGTTATCTGAAACTGACTCATTGTGACAGTACATAAAGATAAGATGATTCTGGTTGAAATGTCATTGCTAAATGTTGAAATTACTAGAATATGCAAGGCTTCAGAGCTTCAGTAATCACCTAAATGACCATTTGCAAACCATGAGTTATAGTGTATTTTTTCCTGGCTGACATTCAGATTTTATACTCAAAATTATAAAGGGATGAGCCATTAGCAAGCAAGAACTACTTGCTGTGAATAAAGAAAAAAGAATACTGTATAACTTTTCAATGGGCACAACTATTGCTAAGAATTGTAGGAAATTCACATACCTGGAAAGCATCTTGAGAAATGAACATTTTATTCATAGTGAAACATTTTGTTTGAATTGGTTTTCCATAAAGGAAATTTCTACTAACATAAACCTTGATCTTAAACAATTGTGATACTTCTTAAAAACTACTGAACAATGCTCCCTGGGGAATTCTGGGAGGTGGAAGTTCACATCTTAAAGTTGTCAAAATTGAAAAATATTGTCCCAAAGTGAGTTTTCACATTAATATGGGAAATGTTTTGAAAGATTAAGACACCAACCTTTTTTGGTTGAGGCCAAATGCTATGTGGTCAAATGCTATCTCACTTTTTCCAGAATTCTTCCCATAAACTATCTAAACATTATACAAAGCTGTGCAATTTGTATCTTAGATGGTAAGTCACTGTAAGATGCCAATGTTGTGATCGGAATATTGATATATTATGTTGTGATATATTAATGAAGTCAGTAATGAAGAAAACAATTGGTTATGTTTATGCATTTGTCTGTAAAACAAATAAATTCTGCAACCTGATCTGCTGATATTTGTAACAGCATACCATGATAGGTACACAGGCAGACAGGTAGATAAACATCTACACTGTCTGGCTCACCATGGAAAAATAAATACCGAGCTGTTTATATTTAAGTTGCTTTGACGATCATGCTCCATTCTTTATCCAACTCTTTTGGAATATATTAACTGTTGTTAGCTATTTAAGGGCTTAGGGCTTTGAGACGATAATATATGCATAAACTGAAGGATATTATCTTTCTGAATTTCAAATCAAAGTTAGATTGGATTTAATGTTGTACATTTCTTAAGTGAATAAGTACTATGAAAGAATATTGGGAATAATCTTTCTAGCTTTTCAAATCTTCTGAAGTTTAGAGAGTTGTGTGAGATAAGTGAATAAGAACAAAACAGAGCAAAACCTATATATTTTCTCAGATATTATTCATGTACTCCTACCACACCTTTAGAATATATGTCTGAAGAAGAGCTTATGCCATCTCGATTCAAATAATTGCTGGGTATTTCATACTTCTTATTTCTAATGTGACTTTGACAGTGGAAAATCTCCATGTATCTCCACAATAATTTAGCTTTCTGATAAATTGGGATAATACTAATGTTAGGTTTATCTTATCTGGACATTGATGTTTTGGGTTCTTACAAAAGTATTAATAACTTCCTTATCTTATCTTTTAGGATGGGCATATTGTGGTGCCTCCTACCACCATCTACCTACCAACATATTTTTGGTCATGTTTCAAAATAGGTTCATGTTGCAAGGCTTTGGCTCTGTTGCCAATGCAAGTAAAAATCCAATGTTAGGTATAAAGCTGGAAAAATATATTCTATTTCCATGTCAAATTGAGTAAAATGTATCTGTCAATGCTACTCTAATTTAGAAGCATAAATAGCATTGTCTTCATTAGCATACACCAAAGGGGTTTGCTATTATATATAAAAGAGGCAATGAATATTTGGCTTATATATCATAAGCAATCTGTGGCATCAAAAGCAGAAAAACACAATGACATAAACAGTGAAATCTGACATAAACCTTGAGGCCTGGTCAATCAAATAGTGACACCATCCAAGTCTGAGCAGTAATGGCTTTTTACATGTCACGAAAAAGACAAGATCATAATTAAATAAAAAATTATTTGCAAGTTTAAAATCTTTGCAGATTTGTAGCAAGCCTGAACAACTCACTGTCTTTTTCCACAGCATTTACAATATCTAAAAACTGTGAAATTGTTTATTATAAGGGAACAACAATATAATTTTGAAGAATTAAATCCCAGAAAAATAAACAATGTAAATAAGCTATTCTTACAGAATATGCCGTATGACTGCAAGAGAAATTAAATAATGGAATGGCTTGCTTTTTAGAGTTGTGGATGCTTCATCACTGAAGGTTTTCAAGAAAAGATTGTATATTAATTTTTCCAGGATGGTATCATTACCTTGGCAGGGGGTTGGGCTGGAAGATCTCAAGATCCCTTCCATCCCTACGACTCTCTGATTTAATATTAGCAAAACTGCCTCATAGGGCATTCAGAACTGTACAGAGTGTTCTTTATTTAACTCTGGAAAATTTACATTAAAATACTACATTAGTAAGCATATTTGTAATAATATGTATAGACAAAGAACTCATCCTTTCTCTTGAGAGAAGTGATTTCCCATTTTTGGGAAATATATGATTTACGCTCTCTCCTTTTTCAGATCATTCTTCTGAACTAAAAAAAGAGAAGCTTAGAGAAATATCTCTCCTCACACATACTTTTGAACTTTATTAGGCATTCAGGGGAGAAGAGCAAATTCTTTCTAAAAGTACACTTTTCAATATGCACTTACTACTTTGTGCCGCTGTTGTTTTGCTGAAAAGGGGAAATACACCGTAAGGGGGAAATGCAAGTGACAGTGACTGACAGAAGATGGTTATTAAGTTCATATCCCCTTGAAATAAAATTTATCCAGCCTCCCAACCTTTTTTAGGCTTATGTACAGTCAAGTCCACCAATTTGTCAGATGGTTTCTCCAAACTCAAGATCATCATAAATAATAAGTTAAATTGAATTCTGTTTCAGTTAGCCTACATCTACTGCTATATTCAGGGGAGCTGAAATAGTAAATCCTGCTCCCAAACTTCCAAGAGTCTCTTCCAATGAATATTTTGCCATTCATATACTGTATCTCATTGCCAAAACATTTCCATGCATGTTGATGAAAGAATTTCAACTGCCACCTGCTAATGCAAAATAATTCTTTCTGATGTTGAATTTAAACTGTCAAGTTAGGGAGCTGGAGACATTATTATTAAGCAGTCATCTAAAGCCAGCACAATTTTCAGATTTTCATATACCATCCATCTCATGATCCAAAGTGACTCTGGATGCTTAGTTATTTAATGCAACCTACAATTTTTTTGCATCTTATAAAAAAATGTTGTTATATACATTTTCACACTGTGTTCAGCCATGCTTTGGCTGAATACAACACAGTTTAACAATACAGCATACTAACCCGCAATCTATAGTTTATATAAAGAAATAGATGGATTGATAAAAAAATTGATCTGTTAAGCCAAAATCAAAAGAAATGCATTATTGGTTAGTGTGAACCTATGTACACATGTTCCTTAGTCTGTTTCCTCTTTGTATTCCAGGGATCATTTTGGATAAGAATGGATGAAATCTGTTCCAGAGTCAACCAGAAAATCAATAAAATAAAATATCCATATGGATAATCAAATATTGAATCTCATAATTTGAGGTGGTAACATAGGATCCAATAATGTTTTTTATACATCTCTCAGAGTTTCCTACCACTCACTGGCTGCAATGGCTGGTTTGAAAGTAATTGAAGCTTAAAACATTTGGAGGGCATTTCAGATGCCTCTCCTGGGATCAAAGTAAGGAAAAAATCTTGGGGAATTGACAGTACTATACTGCACTGCTTTAAGAAAATTAATGATCTATTTTTTTAAAAGCAATTTCATATTAGCATAAAGTTAGTCCTTTAATAAGAGATAAATAAGTTAAGAAATCAATAGCAAGAAGCACAAAGAGAATTGAGACCAGCTGTTGAGCCTGGAATCTGACTATTTATCAGTATATCTTAGAAGCAATAAAAAGACACTAATATGTCAAGAATTATATAGGATGGTACCAATATTAAACGTCTCAAACATGTACTTATTTAAAAGACATGAGGCTGTGGAATGAATTTAAGCAAGGGGCAAACCTGCCACCAATTCAAGTTGTTCTTCTGTTCGCATCAGCTTGGAGCATTTAGAATTGACTGCCAAAAACAGCAGTGGAAGCCTGATTTCAATTTCATTGTAAATTTTTAAACTGTGAGAGTGAATCCTTCCAAAACTTATAAAAGGGAAGGATTAGTAGTATGCAATATATTTATTAGTTGTGCAGCTTCTATGAAAGCTTTAATTCAGAGTTTGACTGAGCCACTTAATTTCTAACCTCAAGCATTCCCACTGACCTGGATTCTTGAATTTCTGTACTTCAAGGATTAAGCAGCTCTCTCCGTTCTCCCTTTTGGTCTTTGTGTATTGTATGTTTCAATGCTGTCCACAATGAATAATTTCTGTGATAAGAATATTCTTCTCTAAGCAAGATTAGTTCCTTCCCACTCATCCTACTAAACTTCTGAAAAATGCACCCACAACTTCTATATTTTTAAGAATTCTGCTCCCAGTCTGAACTCCAAAATTTGAAAACTTTTATTTTAAAGCCTACTTACAATATATCTATGGAGTATATACTGCAATTTTCTGAAAAATCTTAATATGCTGTTAATGCATGTTTCAATGATTGCACACATCATTTAAATTATATTGAATCCAGTCCTGAGTACATGGACACATAACAAAAGACACACCTTTGAAAAATTAATCTACACTGAAATGCCTCTATTTTTATTTTACTGATTTGCTAAATGTATTTGCTGCCTACCTTGCCTACTCTAGCAGCTTACAATAAAAAGGAACAAATGAAAAGACTAAACAAATAAACAAAAGTAAAATAATAGAACAATAGAATAAACACTAAAAAAGAAACTAATTAGAATACATCAATATGATAACAAAAAGATGGATGAGTGGAGAGCAGAGAGCAAGGAGGGGAGGTGGAGTCTGCCAATCTAGCATGGAACTCTTGCATTTGGTCCCAAGGACAACCAGCAGGTCCAGGTCTTCAGGCTCTTGCTAAAGGATAGGAAGGAGCAGATCTTACCCTAATGGGTAGGATGTTCCAAAGGGTGGGCACTGTGGCAGAGAAGGTTCTTCTTTTGGATCCCAATAGTCAGAGTTCTTTGACCAATGGGATCCACAGTAAGCCCTCTCTTCCAGCATGAATAGGGCAGGCTTGTCCTAGCAGATTTTCAGATTCATCTCCAAACAGGTGGGACTAAACCAGAGGTGGTATTTAGCAGGTTCTTACCAGTTCTGGAGAACCGGTAGTGGAAATTTTGAGTAATTCGGAAAACCGGCAAATACCACCTCTGACTGGAGATTTTACAGTATCCTTCCCCTGCCATGCCCACCAGCCTCACCCACAGAACCGGAAGAAAAAATATTGAATCCCACCACTGGATTAAACATTTTCAAAAGAGGCTCAAAGATTAGAATACATCAATAGGATTGGAATGTTCTCTACTGCTCAAATGAAGAATGCTGAGAAGCTATCAAAAATATCAAAAATGAACTTTATTTCAAAATCAGTAATGTTTTCTGGTCTCTAATATCACACTGGGACAAAAAGAAACTGTGCATCCAGCAAAATCTAATTCACACTTTGCCTCACTAATGAAGTGATTATAAGTTTCCACATGAGCTACCAAGGTGATAATGTTCACTCTCATTATTGTCATCATTGCCCTGTAATTTAGGGGAACTCCAGTATTACTAATTATACTCAAGATACATATGAACATATTTCTCTCAGTGTACAACAGTGCTGGTCAATCTGACCTCACCTGTTATTTATAATTTCAATTACAATAAATACAAAGATAAACCATTTTGAGAGATGAACCTGTGAAATAAGTGGACCACAGAGTAATCAAAGTGGAACTCCCATAGAATAATGGAGTTGGAAGAGACCTTGGAGGTCTTCTAGTCCAAACGTCTGCTCAAGCAAGAAATATATACCATTCAGACAAATGGCTGTCGAATCGTTTCTTAAAAACCTCCAGTATTGGAGTACCCATAACTTCTGCAGGCAAGTCGTTCCACTGATGAATTGTTCTATTAGGAAATTTCTCCTTAGTTCTAAGTTGGTCTTCTTCTTGCTCAATTTCAAAATATCTAAATTATTTGTGGATGAAAAAGCAAGGCTTATGGATTGAAACAAGGAATCTGATCACAAGAATGGAAACATGGGGACAACATACAAAGCACATAGTAAAACCCATGTCACACTGAACCAACGGATACAAAGAGGATGTAAAACGGACAAAAACCTTGCCATCCGTTCGAAAACGCGATGTACTCACTGCCTCCGTTTGGCTTCTTCTCTATCTGTCCAGCATCCGTTTATGGACGTTTCATCCGCTCCAAAAGTTTTGGGCTGCCCAAAACTTTTGCGCGGAAAATGTATCCAGTTCGTCCGTTCTGCATCCGCTACACATCCGCTAGGCATCCATTCCGCATCAATTCCGCATCCGCTATATCCGCTAGGCATCCGCTGCGCATCCGCGCAACTCGCACCCGCCCGGACGCAGGGAGGAAGCGGAACGGACGCAGAACGGATGCAGAACGGATGCCTAGCGATGCAGAACAGAAACAAAGCGTTTAAAATGGAAAAAAGGTTCACAGAAGGGACCTATCTCGGATATTAAGGATGTCTAGAGGATGCCTAGAGGATGCCTAGCGGAAAACCTATACTGCCTATCAAAAGGGGGAGCAACTCGCCTGCATCTCACTTTCAGAACAGCAGCCCAGCGGTGCAGACCTCTGCAGCCTTTATCTGGCTCTTCCTCTTCCACAGCATCCAATCATGTCCACCGTGGATTGTAACAAAGTCCTTTCGGCAGCCACCATCCTTCTGCAACAGTGCGAAGCCATCTGCAGGCTCTGTGAACTCTACTGCGAGAAGAAAAGGAGCCACCCAAAAAGAGTCTGGATCCGAAGATGGTTCACCAGAAGAGCAGAGGACGGACTGTACAACAAGCTGATGATGGAGCTCAGGAACGAAGACACTCGTGCATTCCAGAACTTCATGAGGATGCCTCCAGCCATGTTTGACGAAGTTGTGCAGCGGCTGACACCCAGGTTGACCAAGGCAAACAACAACTTCCGGCCCAGCCGGGAACCTGGGCTCAAGGTGGCATTCACTCTGCGCCACCTGGCCTCAGGGACCTCCTACAGGAGCATGCAGTACGGCTGGAGGGTGCCACCCAACACCATCAGCATTATGGTCAGAGATGTGGTGCAGGCCATCATCGAAGAATACAAGGAGGAGCTCCTCCAGTACCCCTCCACTGAAGAAGGATGGAAGAAAGTTGCAGAGCAGTGGTATCAGAAATGGAACTTACCACACACCGTTGGAGCCATAGATGGCAAGCACGTGGCCTGCAAAGCTCCAGCCAAGTCGGGGTCCACTTATTTCAACTCCAAGGGCTTCTTCAGCATCATCCTCTTCGCCATGGTCGATGCTGACTACAAGTTCATGTACATCGATGATTCAGGCAACGGCTCATCTTCAGATGCCCAGGTATACAACGCCAGTCACCTCAAGGAGGAGCTGGAACGCAACCTCATCGTGGGCTTCCCAGATCCAGAACCCCTGCCCAACGACACACAAGATGTGCCCTACTTCATCGTGGGGGATGACGCCTTCTCCCTCACAACCTACCTCATGAAGCCCTACACCTCCCGACTCCTCACCCGTGAAGAGAGGATCTTCAACTATAGGCTGTCCAGGGCAAGGCGGGTGGTGGAGAATGCCTTTGGCATCCTGGCCAACAGGTTCCAGGTACTTCTCACCACCATGCAGCATTGCCCAGAGACCGTGAGGAGGATCATGGAAGCTTGCTGCATCCTGCACAATCTCATGCGCACCCGCTACCCAGTCTTGCAGAACAGGCTCGTGGACCTCAAGGCAATGGGGACATGGAGCCTGGGGAATGGAGGCAAGGGCAAAACCTGATCGACACTGAGGATGTGCAAGGCCCCAACAGAGCCTCACATGAAGCGAAGAAGCAGCGCAACCTCCTGAGACACTGGTGCAACTCCCCAGTTGGAGCAGTGGAGTGGCAAGACAGGATGGTAGATGCTTAATGGATGCTTCCTTCAGCCTGTCTCATCACACGGATGAGATTGGGCCATGTATGTTTGGTTGGCCTACAATGAACAGGGCGTTTAATAAAGAGTTGTGTTTATGTTGACATGTGTGGATAATGATTACATTATTATTGATAATAAAGGGCCATAGGTGTGGCACCTGGGAGGGTGGACCATACAGTCCCACTATGCTTGCACTGGAGGTTTATGTATCCCACAGCTATTACCCATCCCAAAGGTATCCCTGCCCATCCCAAAGGTATCCCTGCCCATCCCAAAGGTATCCCTGCCCAACCCACTGCTATCTTAACCCATCCCACAAGCATGCAAAGGCTTAAACCATTTCTAAAAGTTTCCAACAAGACTTTATTAAAAAAAAGAAATGAAGCAAGTGTGTGAATCAAAACTAGACTTTATTAACAACAAGCTATAAAACAAAAATGAGTCTCTGGCACTCCTCTTCGTCGCTCAGTCTCAGGGGTGAAGGGTCCAGGTGCTGTGGAGGTGGCTGGTGCTGGAGTGCTTGTCATCAGCTCCTCCAGAAGCAGAAGCAGGAGAAGCCCCAGTCCAAGAATAGCGAGCCCATGCTGCAGAACCCCCAGCAGAACCAGAGTGAGGGCCAGGGGGCGGGATGATAGCCCTGTCCCTCTTGCAAGGGCTGGCAGCAGATGGCTGAGGCTTGCTGTGCTTCCGCATGGTTGTGGGGTTGCTGGCTGGCAGGGAGGCTGGCAGCAAGGCTAGTAGCAAGGCTGGCAGCAAGGCTGGTAGCAAGGCTGGCAGGCAGACATGCAGGCAGGGCAGGCAAGGCAGCCAATCCGTCCGGCAGCAGGTCTTTCCTCTGAATGGCGACCTGCTTCCGAGCTGCTTCCATTTATATCCGCGGGGCTGACGCAATGCATCATCCCCGCATGCGCAATTAACGCCAGGCATCCGCTAGGCTTCCGCTGTGCATCCGCTTCATCCGCTCGGCGTCCGTTCTGCATCCGCTGTATCCGTTCTGCGTCCGATTCGCTGAGGCCCCCCGGAAGCCCTGCGGATGTGCCATCCACTCCCATCCGCTTCCATCCGCTAGGCTTCCGTTCCGCATCCGCTTTGCATCCGCCCTGCATCCTCCCCGCGTCCGTGTTATCCGCTCTGGTTATGCAAATTTTAGCCCCTTTTGAGAGCGGATAACAACGGATGGAACATTTTGCTCGTCCGCTGTGTCCTTTTTGCATCCGTTGGGCAGTGTGACATGGGTTTAAACAACTGTACTTGTAACTTGTAGTAATATAACTAATCGGGAGATAGGCACACAAATGTTACATTAAGGAGGACCAGCTCTGGGTAGGAGAGGCAGGGCAACTGTTTTTTAAAATGCCAATTTTCACTGGTAAATTATAATGAATTCTCATACTCCATTCTCTGATTTTATTAGAGAATTAGGATGATTGGGGAATTCTGGGACTTGAAATCTACACATCATAAAGTTACCAAGTTTGAAAACACTGTTTTAGATAGAAATAAATTCATTCCTAACAGCAGTTCTTAAAACTTGCAGCCATCACTCCAATTTCTTACATTGGCTTGCTATAGATTATGGAAATTATGTGATGGCATATCTTATATCTGTATGTACTGTGCATTATATTTCAAGAATCCTAAGAATAAATGCAGTAAAGGGCAAAAAAAAAAATGTAATTAATCAGAGTTGGAAGGGACCTTATAGGTCATCTAGTCCAATCCCTACCCAAGCAGGAAACCCTACATCATTTCTCACAAATGGCAGTCCAATCTTTAAGTGATGGTGCTCCCACAACTTCAAAGGGCAAGCTGTTCCATTGGTTGAATGTTCTATCAGAAAGTTTCTCCTTATTTCCAGGTTTGAATCTCTCCTTGTTCAGCTTCCATCCATTATTCCTTGTCTGGCCTCGAATGCTTTTGAAAATAGCTTGACCCCTTCCTCTCTGTGGCAGCCCCTCAAATATTGGAAGACTGCTACCATGTCTCCTCTGGATTCTTAATTGGATATTAATTCTTAATACATCCCTACTTCAAGAAACTTAGGAAAGGTGTTACATTATTTTGTTGTTTTAATCTCATGACCGTGCTGCAAAGTAGGTTCAGTTGAGAGACTTACCATGAAACTCTGAGCCCTAGATCTTTAACTCCTAATTTTAGAAATTCAGAAACCATACAACTGGATTCATGATTTCAACTAGACTACTGACTGTCTGGTAGTGTCTACTGAAACAAGGATGAAGAACTTACATTCCTCCAGATATTGTATTACAACTCCCAACAACTTCAGCTAATGTAGCTATGGTGAGAGATGCTGAAAGGCTACACCTGGACAGCAATACATTTTTCACTGCTGCACCAGAAAGCCAACCCAGACAACAAACAGCATATGAAAGAAGATCAGGATGTTTACTAAATTGTACTAGCTGTTGATGGAAGAGAACGTACTCAGATTTATTTTAGCTCATTGTTTTGCTGCAAGAAGTGTCATAACAGCAGGAAAGTAATATGGAAAAGGTTACACTTCAAAACAAAGATTATAGATTAAACTAATTTCGGACCATGATAAGTAAATTTCATATCTTGTAGCACCCTCTTCTGGAAATTACCAGATATACAGTAGTAGGAACAGCCTTCTCCATAGCTTTATGTTTGTATTTGGAGCACAGAACTCAAAATCGCTGCTGATCTGATAATATTGGCTAAATTATCTGACTCAGCATAAGGCAGCTTCCTATGAAAAAAATACAAATCTAGGCAAAGTGTTTTCTAATTACCTCATGTTTAGACTGTGAAATTTGTCCAGTTATTACTATGTGTGCTCTATGACAGTTAGTATAATGCTAACATTTAAAGTTATTTTTCCTTTAAAAAAGAGGAATTCTTAAAAACACCAGGACTACTTCAACAAATCTTTATAATTATATGATAATATAAATAAATATATAAAGGTAGTCGTTACCACTACAATTGAGCCCAAAATTTCTGTTGTTAAATGGGATATTTGTTCAGTGAGTTTTATCCCATTTTACAACTTTTCTTGTTACAGTTAATATACAGAATCACTACAGTTACATACAGAATCACTGCATGTGTTAAATTAGTAACACAGTTATTAAGTGAATCCAGCTTCTCCATTGACTTTTCTTGTCAGAAGGTTGCAAAGGGTGATCACATGATCCAGGACACTGCAACTGTCATAAATATGGGTCAGTTGCCAAGTGTCTGAATTTTAATCATGCAACCATGAGGATATCACAATAGTCATAAGTATGAAAAATGGTCATAAGTCACTTTTTTCAGTGCCGTTGTAACTTTAAATGATCAGTAAATGAACTGTTGTAAGTCAAGGACCACCGATATACAGTAAGTAGAATTCTGGCAGATTTATTTAATGCTTTACCTGAAAAGGCTGTTAAGGTATTTTAAAGTATACCTGGATTCATTTTGCCTTTTTTACATGTATTTTTAGACAATAGTCAAATCATGAACTCAAATGTTCTTCATATATTTAGGCTAAACATTTCTTTCTTCTTTGCTATATTCTCTGCTTGAGAGGTAGGATATTTGTGTCTCAGAAGCTGATTCAATTTTATTGAGCTTACTGCAAGGTAAGGCTGGGTCTTTTTGTAACTGTCACATTCTGTTGCAAGAGAATTTGCTTTTGAAACTTCCAAGAAAAATAAGAGAATTCTGATGAAATTCTCAGGGATGATGTTCTTGCATGTCTTAGAGGCCCAGCCTGTGTGTCTGTATGTTTTTTTTCTTGTACAATCATATTTCCAGAATCATAATGAATAGGTTGGTCTTTGATATAGTTCTCTTGATGTCTCTGGTTTTAATAATGTACAACAGAAAACTACGACCCAGAACTAAGAGGCTTCTTGGATGAGAAGCAAAATGTCTTCAAGAAAAAGCAAAGTACAATTGCCTTTTGAAAAAGCATCTTTGGCACAACCATGACATGAATGTTTGAGAATCTCCACAGACATGCAACCTAGCAGTAACAGTCTTTATTTTCAATAATAAAGTAATCTAAAATTGCTAAAATAAATTTTTCAGAGATGCTTAGTTATGGGAGAAAAGCAAAAGCCCTTTTACAGAAGTTTTTTGAGAAACTACATGGCAATTCGAAAAAACATTGGGTAAAATTGTCATAGTAATAAAAACTGAGTAGCAATACTGTTCTATATTTAAAATATCACAAGGTAAGTTTTGTAAAGAACATGCCAAGTTTTCCATATATATTTTTACAGTACCTGTGTCCAGCAAATTTGGGCAAAACTAATGCACACCCTATAAGCAATATTTAGTTAACCATATTTTAATTTACTGTAAGTATACACATTAATAGGCTTGTTTGAAAACAAATTCTCAATACATCCATATACAATAAACAAACATATGTTGGAACTTGTATGTTGTTAATCAACTGTTTGCCTGTATTGCATCATTCCCAAGTGTTTGGGGAAAGAAAATGTTTCCTGACATTTGTAAAAAAAAATGGAATGAAAGGTACCACAGGAAAGTGACCAATTAAAAAAAAAACAATTCCAACTATAAATAGGATTAGCGACAATCATATTTATCCATGTAAGTACATTAAATGTTGCCAATTTCCTTATTGTGCAGCGAAGCAAAACAGGGTAGAATTGGTTTAGAATTCTGTCCTTGATATCAAATGCCATCATCTACTTATGGTGCCTCACTTTCTAGAGATGTACTTATTTATTTGGATTATTTCTATATGACCTGATCATGTCGATGTCAGGTGATGTACAGAAAAAACTATCAATAACAAACAAAATCTAAAAGTACCAAAATATTAAATAATGCCCCTCCCCGATAAGTATTTTTAAAAATCATCGGCTGTTCCTTGATAGAATCTGAAAGCTTGATTTTTTAAAAGTAGTTTTAATGCTTTTTGAAACCCCAGAAGTGAAGGGGCCAAAGGAATCTGGGAAGATCAATATGTTCCACAATGGGGGAACTAGTACCAAGACCACCTCCCTTGTGGCTTACACATCTTTTATCTCATTTGAGGTTTGGACCTTGAACAAATCTTCTCTGGACATTTAGAAAAGAAAGAATCATAATGATGTAATTCAGGGCCATACCATATAGGACTTTACAGTATTCTAAATTGGTTCTGGAAGCCCATTGATTGCCAGTGCAATTATTATTCTGCAATGGCCATTTTCACAGCAATCTGCCTCTGTATCACAAGATATATCGCTGGGTACCTATATATTTAATTATTCACTCTTACCTGTAGAAAAGATGAGAATGGTATTATTCCAAAGGCCATATCTCTTCAAAGCTGAAGTGATATTTCCTACAGCTTCATCCATTATAGAAATCATTCCAGCATATTTGCGTCTCTTTTCATCTTTGATAAAAGAATATAATTCTATGTATTTTTCAGGCACTTGAAGGGGCTCATGGACAGATTGCAAGGCAAAGTAAAGAAATAATGGCTATAACACAAACATACACATGACCAAAAAGAAAAAAAAAACCATAGCATTAAATAAAACCATCAGAAGAACAAATGATAACATTTTCATCTATGGATACTTCCTTCCTTATATTTTCACTTGGCTAGGTTAAAAAACACTTGAGCTTTGTTTTCCATGTCTGTGAAGTTCTGATAATGAGCATAATGTCATTATGATCAAATAATCTCATTATGATTAATCAAACTTTTGATTAGTTTTAAAACACTTTAAAACATTTACAATATAGAGAATATAGCAGCTGAGTTAAGAGTTCTGTTTGTTACAGAAATATGTTTAGGAGCCAAAGACACTGACAAACATTTACAATAAAGTGAGACTATTTATTCAAAATTTATTCAAAAATAAACTGTCTTTTGAAAGACAGTTGGCCATGGTTCCATAATTTCCCACATGACTTCATCCCTTCATTTTAGTTTTTGCAAAAGTTTCCACCCACAATTTAGAATCCAAGATTACCCAGGATTCAAAATGATATAAACCGTATTATGTAAGGTATGACAAAGGTCCTCCACCTTTGATAGGAGAGAAACAGAAGCTCACAGATATGTAACTAAACACATGACCCCATTGTGTCTTTCACCATGATTAGTATATGTGAATCTAGTTAATTGTGGCTCAGCTATAAAACATAATTAAATAAATCATGCTTTAGCATAGGAACCAGAAATATAGAATCAACAGATGCCATGTTAACTGCATATCTCCAGATAGCATTCAGAAACCTTAAATAATAAAATTCATATTTATTTTTAAATTATTCACAATAATGCATGACTGCCTCAAATCTCATGAGATATTATTGTTCCCATCTAAAATCTTTAGGATTTGAAGAATGAATCCCCCAAATACTTAACATTTTTGCCATTCTGAATTATTTATTTACTTCAACCTATATATAAAACTGTATAAGAGCAGTTCATGCTTGAAACAACTGATGACACCTCACAGTGCAATGGAATAACCCAGACTATTATTTTTTTTTGGAAACAATGTATGTTTAAATAAGGAACCTATCCATACAGATAGTCCATCTGCTTTTGCTTACAACAACTCGTTCAGGGACATTCAAATATTTAGCTGTGTTGAAAAATGTATGTATGACCAAAAAATATAATTATACCTTTTCAGTCTGATGACTTGCTATAAGATCAAGAGCTTTTTTTGTAAATATGTTAGTAGAATACACTGTTTGATATCCCTTGGCAATTTCTTCCCCCTCTCGTAAATCAAGGGCACATCTGGTCACATTTTTAGACACAATCGGCACACAGCGCTCATGAGAATAATAATCTTCACTTCCAAGAAGATAGCCTAAAACAAGGAATGATCAATTATAGCATAATTTCAGAAAGCAAATCTGCAGAAATGCCCTAAAACTAAAAAAAAAACAACCTTCTCAGATTTTTTAAAATAATTAAATAAACTCTATCACTTATTTGGCAATGTACTCCATTCTCTATTTAAAGAAGTATAAATATGTACATGAAGTAAAATTATTAAAAGCAATGCAGTAATATATTAAGTGGTTTAACATATCAGAAATATTGATATTGAAATTATAGAATGTTGGAGGCACGAACAGCTGTTTTTGTTTTGAAATTTACAGAATAAACTGAATCAGGCTTGCAGCAATAGTTGCTCATACAACTTTTGTGCTACTTATGTTCACATTCTCCAGGAAAGTTTTAAAAAGTCTGATCTACTACTGACACCAACTGGTGACTTAAGAGACTCAGAATACAGAATTACCACTATTAAATAAGGGAAAAAAATTATCTTACTACTGCTGGAATATTATGAATCCTTGAAACTAATAAATGCATTGGTTAGCAATTTTTGCACAGAATGATAAACTCTTGTCTCTCAGAATATTTTCAATAGACTTCTCTAGCTTTAAGAGAGACAATATTAAAATAATTAGAGTATGCATATAGCTTTCACGTCCAGTTCTTCTCTGAATTTGTCATCAACAAAGCTGAAAATCGTTGCGCAATAAACTTACACTATATTAGAAACTGAAACCTCTACAGAAACGATTGCAGTATTACCTAATTTTCCCAACTTACTTTGCTTCAAATGTTTGGAAATTGCAACTCCCAAAAGAGCAAAGTATTTGGAGAGTTTCAAGGCTGGAGAACATTGATGCATCTCTTCATAAATCTACACAAGTGTTCAACATGCCCAACATATCAATTATGATAGAATTTCTTTAGGAATTCATATGCCAATTCATTTATGCTTCTCGACAACCAGCAAAGAATATATCTGAACAACAGGCAAAAGAAATGCATTTTATAATTGTTCATACTGTATATCTGTTTCACTTTTGTGCACTCCGCTACTTGTTTAAAATTTGAAAGGCTTCATTCTTTGTGTCTTGATTACCCAGTTCAAAAGAATTCTCTGCCTGAGGTTCACTCATCTCTAAGTTTCCATTTCATTTGTGTGGTTTTGCCTTGATGCATTCAGTGAAACTGGACATCAGAGTTTGAAGCCTATGGAGTTTGCCTTAGCCTATAACTGATCTCAGGCAAATTATAACTTGGTCAATAAAAAAAGAAATCATAACTTGGCTTACCAATCCGGGCTACTGGAAATGACAGAACATTCTTAGCATACAGTGTAAAGAAAGAATGAAAATAGATTAGCTTACCAAAGTAAGTATCAAACCCTCTACGGGTAGGAAGACACTCTTTTCTGTACATTCCAATATGCCACTTCCCCACCATGTGAGTAACATAACCTGCTTCTTTAAGCAGTTCAGGCAGGAGTTTTTCATCCAGTGGGACACAGCTTGGCTGACAAGGCCAAATTATTTCATGCTGTAAACCTGTATGGATCTAATGAAAAGAAATGTGCCTTAACAATGTAACTAATATTACATTAGTTCCCATGTAACAATAGGAAGATTAGCCAGTTCTATCTACAGCAGTGTTCCTCAACTTTGACAATTTGAAGAGGTGTGGAGCTCTCAGAAAGAGGTATGGACTACAGATCTCAGAATTTCCCAGCCAGCAAAATATTGCTGGCTGGGAAATTCTGAGAATTGTAGTCCATACTTCTTCAACAGGTGGAATCCTCAACTTATAATCACACTGAGCCCAAAATTTATGTTGCTAAGTGAGACATAATTTGTTAAGTGAATTTTGCCCCATTTTATGGTCTTTCTTGCCACAGTTATGAAGTGAATCACTGTAGTTGTTAAATTGGGAACAGGCAGGGGTGGGATGCTACGGTTCTGCCCAGCTCTATAGAACCAGTAGCTCTGAAGAGCAGCAGACACTGAACCAGTTCTGTGTCTGCTGCTGTTTGGCCCACCCACCCATCTAGGCTCTTACCTGACCTTTATTTCCTGCATTTTTCAATCTCAGCTGCTTTGCGTGGCACAGCTGAGGTCGAAAAAACAGTAAAAAAAGTGCTTTTTGAAATGCTGAGCACCTGCGCACAGCGCTTATCAGCTGTCTGGGTGGCACAGCTTAATTGCTATTTCACACAGACGCACAGCACGCAAAACATTACACCGAACCGGTAGGAACACCAGTTGAATCCCACTCCTAGTAACAGGGCTTTTAAGTGAACCTGGCTTCCCCATCGATCCGCTTGCCAGTAACCATTCCAAATATGAATAACTTGCCAAGAGACCATGCCTATAGGGATGCTGCATTGACTGTAAGTGTGAAAAACAGTCATAACTCGACTTACAACAGTTCATTCAAAGTTGCAATGGTACTGGAAAAAATGAGTTAATTTTTCCTGTACCATTGCAACTCTGAATGAACTGTTGCAAGTCAAGTTCTAGCAGTATTTGTCTAGAACAGGGGTGTCAAACACGACACATTGTCATCATGTGACATATTGTGACTTTCCCCCTTTTGCTAAACTGGGGGAGGGTGTGGCCAGCGGGTGACGCATCCAACCCATGGGCCATGAATTTGACACCCCTGGTCTGTAGTGACATATTTTTATCAGAAGACAAATCTGAATATTGGAAAAACCAATCACGGCAACTTTAAGTATAATCAATAAATAAATATATGAAGATAAAGAATAGTTTGCATGATGTATCTGTAAGAAAACACTTAAACATCGTTAGCTTGCATTTATAGCACATCTGTATTTTGATTTTTAATAAAAGGCAGCCAAACTCAGAACTGCCACTTCCTTATTTCAGATTAGGTACACTTATCTTATTGCAGAAAATGTTTGAATTTGACTCATCAACTCTGTCTTCTTCTTTTTAATAAATCCCTACCTATCCTTCCTTATTTTAAAGCTGGGGATGGGAGAGGCAGAAGGAAAGTACAATGGAAACTCAGCTAGAGGAGCTTACATTTTATGTATACTAAAGATACAACAACAGATCTTCACTGGGGCCACAAGAAGCATCCTCCTTTAATTGTTCAAATCTTGAGAAATCCCAAGGTTCATTCATGAATGCTGAGTCTTTGTGAAATCTTATGAAAGAATACAGGTGCTCTTTGTCTTAAGACCATTCATTTAATGACCATTCAAAGTTAATACAAAACTAAAAAACGTACTTACAACTAGACCTTGCACTTACAACTACTGCAACATGATCAAGAGGGTTGCAGTGTTCCAGAGTCAAGAGATTGCCATTTGTGACTTTTCCAGTTGGCTTCCAAAAAGCAAAGTCAATGGGGAAAGCCAGATTCATTTGACAACTATATGATTCACTGAATGAGCATGGAGGTTTATTTAATGGCCATAGCAGAAAAGGTCATAAAACTGGAACTTAAGGGTCTCACTTAGTGACAGAAGTCCTGATCCCAAATGTGGTCATAACTCCAATACGACATACAAACAGTAATGTATTTGTACTTATTAGATTTTAAAATATTGAGCATTCCTGGATGTTGGAGAATGGGGAGGAAAAAGAGATTAGTTTATATTTAGACTCAAATTTGTAATATGTTCAAAGATCTGATAGACAAGTAGGATACACAGTACTAATATTATAACTCTATTTTGTTTAAAACATCTTTGCTGCAAATCTAGCTCTCTTATATGGTGAATCTTGTATGGTGAATCTTGTATGGTGAATCTTAATTGGCTTCATGTATTGATTTGTCAGGGAACCACAGGGAACCACTTTTCCATACAGAAAAGATGAATGATATCTAGAACAAGCATTGTGCTAAGTTGCTGGGAACACGTTGAAGCAACCTCATCACAATTTTGATCTATTTTGATCTAAGTGCTAGAGCCCACTGTAACTACATAGCCAAAAAGGCATTAAGAGTTGTTAACCTAACCCCGTGTAGCTTTTTCTTCGGTAATATCACTCTATTAATTAAAGCATATAAACACTTACTAGACCAATACTTGAATACAGCTCATCAGTCTGGAACCCGCATTACATATCTGATATTAATACAATTGAGAAAGTCCAGAAATATTTTACGAGAAGAGTCCTACACTTCTCTACTCGTAGAATACTTTATGCCACCAGACTTGAAATTTCAGACCTAGACAACTAGAACTACACTGCCTTCTGTTCAATCTAAGTTTAGCACCTAAAATTATATATTGCAATGTCCTTAGACATTGCAATGTCCTTAGACTTTAACCTTAGACTGTCTACTATTGACCTCACCCCTTTCCTAAAAGATCTGTAGAGGGTGTGCATAAGCACACCAACGTGCCCACCTTCCCTATCCTATTGTTTCTTTTTTTCTTATATGTATCCATTTCATGCATTCATAACCATGTTTATATTTATATCTGTTATCTAATAATAACTTGACAAAATAAATAAATGAATAAATTTTGGGGAAAGTAATGGTACAATTCTGACTCTTGAACTAAGGCTTTTGAAGAAGCAAGCATTTTATCTACGTATACATTTTCCCCTGCAAAAATGTTCTCAAAGAGAAGTTAAACACTGTGGTATTTTATAGAAACCAACCATACTGGTGCAATTTGAGATGTTGTAAGAATTCTTCAAAATTACCGAAATACTTTTGTTTCTCCTTAGTCTATTTCCAAATGGATATCGTCAGACTTTCTAGGTACAATACATTCTGTCTAAAAAAGGGGGGGAGGGAGAATCAACTCAAAACTTGAGTAACAAGAAACACCTATAAACACAAAGTTCATTAAGTCACAGGTGCTAATTTAAAAAAACTACCTAATTAGTTTTTCTTTGTTGGTTTCTTCCCACAATTCTATTATTAACATATTTTGGGTATAATACTCATCGGAAAGTAGAAAAGGTTTTGTGGTTTTCTACCCCCTCATCTCCTATGCTGAAAAAGGAACTTATTACTAAACATTTTGTTAACGTGGAAAAAATACTGGTGCTTCCATTTATAAGTTTTTTTCCATAATAGAGAAGTTTAGGAATGTACAATACCCCCATTTCTTGAAAAACAAAATTAAAAGCCACAAGAAGACTCTGTAAAGGTCATTATCCATTTTGACTGTATCTTGTGAGCAGGAGACAATTTCTTATCTTTTAAGGCTGATTTAAGTAACAAAGTGAACACACTGAATAAATAATTGGCTAAATGTATACAAAGTGAGGTGAAACAAATCAAAAGCATTACGTTTCTCATTTCCCTTTAACTACCTTAACTAGTTTTTTTTCTAATCAAAGGCATCTTTTTATTGTTTCAGGAATTCAAAATTTAAATGTGTCCTATGTGAAATGCATTCTTTCATTTAACCTGAAACTGCCATAATTCAGCATGATTGGTTGACTCTTATTTTCTTTATACTAACTGTACTTGCACACATTTCTATTATACCTTATTTGTTTTTGAAAAGAAAAAATATCTCAAATATTGCAATATTTCCTTAGAAGTGAGCTGACTGTTGCTCTTCTCTGCACCTTTCTAGCTCTATAATATTGTACATAGAATGGTATATACTAGTGTTTCAGGATTGATTCTTTTCTCTATTATCCCTTTCTCTATTCTACAATCCCAGTTTATTTTTAATTAATTTCTTAATAACCTTCAACACAGAACTTGCCCTTTTCATAAGGAACTAGGCTCATCTGATATTTCCAACATTCTCCCAAACCATCAATCAATGTATTCGTAAAGATCAGAGGGTTGGCCTCATGTATTCTATTCATTAATTTTCTACTTGACATTTCCTCTGGTAGCTCAGTGACATACCACTCACTTGCTTCAACTTTCCTCTGTAAAAACCATGTGAAGTAGGCTGGGCTGAGACCAAGTGACTAGCTTCTATGGGTGACACTTGAACCTGGTTCTCCCCTACATCCTTTTATATTTGTATAATGTAAACTTATAAATTTAATAATTATATTTGCCTTTAATACCAATTTCCTAATTTATAGAGATTCTTTTTCTCACATTCTTTAAACCTAAAGTATCAGCAATTTGGCTAGTCCCCTGCTCATCTTTAACACCAGGTAAAAGAAGAACTGGGCCTAAAGAGATTTTTGGGAAAGTCTACACTTTATATCCCACCCCTGAAAAAATGTTTAATTCCAACTTTCCACTTTCTGTCATTCTGTATTAGCTAGTCATGATTTCTCCTGATTTATGAATGATGTATTTTTTCTCAGAAAATCATCGTGGTTGACCTGGTTCTGAAAATCTAGGCAGACTTTATAATGTGATCCAATATTTTTCCAGTTCAAGTTTAATTAAATAGAATAGCAGAATAACAGAGTTGCAAACGACCTTGGAAGTTTTCAAGCCCCTGCTCAAGCAGGAACCTATATCATTTCAGACAAATGGCTGTCCAATCTCTTCCTAAAAATCTTTAGTTTTGAGCACCCACAACTTTTGGAGCTGTTTCCACTGTCCGGAACTTTCTCCTTAGTTATAGATTGCTTCTCTCCTTGATTAGTTTCCATCCAATGATTTCAGGTACTTTGGAAAATAGGTTGATCCATTCTTCTTTGTGGCATCTCCTTAGATATTGGAACAGTGCTATCATGTCACCTGTCATTAAATTAGACATATCCAATTCCTGCAACCACTCTTCATACGTTTTAGCCTCCAGTCTCCTAATCATCTTTGTTGCTTTTCTCGGCACTTTTTCTTATTCTTTATGGGACATGGAATAATAGACTTGAAGGTCTTCTAGTCGTCCAATCCCCTATTCAAGCAGGAGACTCTACACCAGGGGTGGGCCACAATGGCCCCTTTCCAACCTGTGGACTTCAGCTCCCAGAATTCCTGTCCCAGCCATGCCCAGGAATTGTCATGATTATGCCATCTCAGGAATTCTGGGAGTTGAAGTCCACAAGTTGTAAAGGGGCCATAATTGCCCACCCCTGCTCTACACCAATATATAACAGAAGACCCTATTATAAAACTCTCTCCTATCTAAGTGGGCTCGAACACCAAAGTTTTACCTCTTCCTTTTACCCGCAAGAGGTGCGGGTTAAGAAAAAAAAACCCCCAGCCGGTGTTGTTATCCACCTCAATTTTCCTGGGGACAAGTTCAACTCCTTTCAGCACCTACCTGGTACCTGCCGGTCAGCAGCTGACTGCGAGAGGGAGTACATAGGGGCTGCGTATAGTAGCGCTCCAGACGCACTCCGCCGGCACTCAGCGCGTCCAAGTTCGGGGTGTGGATCACGGAGCCGTGCCAGCCCACGTCGTTCCAGCCTAGATCGTCGGCCAGGATGAAGACCAGATGCGGCGGCGAGCTTGGAGACCCTGCACCCCGACGACACAGCTGCAAAAAGGCCTGCAGCCCCACGAAGAGGAGCCGCCGATCCATCGCTCCCCGCCCGGTCGAGCAGGAACTAAGTCGACCGCCCACCGAAAAGGAAGAACTAGGATCCAGAGGCGGGACCACCATCCGACTCAGCGTATCCGCCCAATCCGGAGGCAGCAGCTTCTCCCAGGGCAAATGAAAGGAGGCGGGACGAGGAGCCCGCTGGTTCGCTTGAAGCGCCTTTTTCGCGGTGAACTCCACCGTTGTGCGGTTGAGGCCAATAGGTTGCGTGGTGTGTGACGAAGCGACGATCCGGGGCAGAGTGCAAGCCCGAGAACCGGCCGGCCTTGAAGCTGGGCCCGCTTCCCCGTTGAGAGAGGTCCCCGTTCAGAGAGCCGGTTTGCACCAGTTGCAATCTTGCTGGAAGACAACTTCTCCCAGTCGCCCTCCTCCTGCGCTTTGCGGAATGGGGCCGTGGCTGCCCTGAACAGTTGTTGGAGGGACACAATCCGCATCTTGGAGATGCAAAAGTGAGACCGGGCCAGCTGCGAACAATGTAAAGTGAGCAAGAAGAGACGAGTGCTTCGCCTTCCTCGGAAGAGTAGAGCCCCTGTCCTATTGGAGGGTGAACGGAACCGGATCACCTCCAATTGGAAGGCTCCTCGGTGCTCTCTGAGCTGGGTTGTTTTCTTGCAGGCGTTTCATGACCCGAACTAGATCACATCGGTGCGGATAAGGAACGGGATTTACTCTGTTTATATTCTAGTTTATATTCTAGGTCTCCAAACCTGGCAACTTTAAGACTTGTGGACTTCCAACTCCCAGATTTTTGGGAATTGGAAGTCCACAAGTCTTAAAGTTGCCAAGTTTGGGTACCCCTGTTCTAGTAGCTTACCTGTCAGTGTTGTGACGGGAATTAGGCTGTTTACTGTGAGCATGTTTGGTAATTCCTTGTTTAGGGTATTGTTTATTTCTTAATAGTTGATCTGATGTTAATCTTGGAGTTAATCTATGCTCATCTGGATGTTGATTGCTGGTAGGGAGGTGTTTTGGTCTTTTTGTTCGCTTTAAGCCCCTGTCACACTGCACCAACGGATGCAAAGAGGATGTAAAACGGACAAAAAAGCTTGCCATCCGTTGCAAAACGCATGTACTCACTGCCTCCATTTTGCTTCCTCTCTATCCGTCCGGGCATCCGTTTATTGACGTTTCATCCGTTCAGAAAGTTTTGGGCTGCTCAAAACTTTTGTGCGGAAAATGTATCCAATGCGTCCGTTCTACATCCGCTATATGCGCTAGGCATCCGCTGCGCATCCGCGCAACTCGCATCCGCTCAGACGCAGGGAGGAAGCGGAACGGACGCAGAACGGATGCAGAACGGATGCCAAGAGGAAACAAAGCGTTTAAAACGGAAAA
>BLBF01000010.1:31394664-31405657 GCA_015471245.1 Laticauda colubrina | reverse complement strand
TATTCTATTCTATTCTATTCTATTCTATTCTATTCTATTCTATTCTATTCTATTCTATTGTAAGTTTGTTCTAAGATGTACATTGCTTATAGAAAGGAAATGTTATGGGTTAGCATCAAATAAAGCCACCTTAATGGATTTGCAATCTATCATGGAAAGTATGCATATGGTAAATTTCATGTATAGCTTTTCCCAGTGCCCGTCAAATATTGTATATTAGACTTACAACTCCCAACATTTGCTTCTCGAGGATTGCTATAAGCTACTTTTTTCTTGGACAACTAGGAAATAGGAAAAAAAAATTAAGAATAGTCATGCTGAATCAGACTAAAAATACATTTGATTTGTAGAATCAAGCTGCATGTTTGTCCTTAGTGCTTCATCACTTTTCTATATGATCAATAATGTAATAAAGGGATAGTAGTTTATCCAGCACTTGATATTAATAACTGGTTTGCACCTGTAAAAGGTATTTTATTTTCTTGACAGCAAAACTCATGGACTCTATCTTATAACAACCTTGGTTATGCCTTTTTTGTTATCATAAGCAATCTCCTAATATTAACTAAATGTTCAAAGAGAACAGAATTGTTCAGCACCATAAAACAAATTTAGAAGTTAGATTTATTAACTCAACTTTATAGACATTTAAAGGAAAACAGCAGCAAAATATTTCATGCTACATAATATATATGCTCTTTTTAAAAAGGGGAAAGAAGCCTCGTGAAAAAGGCTGCTAAATTTTCTAAACTACAAACTTCTTGATGCAGGGATTGGGTTATACAACTTTCTTTCCACAATAACAAAGAGATAACATTTTTGAACTTTTGTGAGATTATATATTTCTGGAGGGGATCAGAGGAAGGCAATGAAGAAGGCACCAATTATTCAGGATGCAGGAAGATGCTTCAGATGCTTCACAGGAGAAGAGCACAGAAGAAAAATGATGTTGGAATTTATTTGATATGCATTTGTTACTCATTTTTATAGCATATCCAGATAGTGGTATTCACATTTTCCTAGCATTCAAATGTTGTCCAGAAAAGGTCTTTTTCTTTCTATGATAGTTCTGTTACTTTAATGCCACAACATTTTCTACTAATGTAAAACAATCCAAGTATAAATGTAAGTAATAAAATTAACTTTTCTGCTACTTTGTTACCATAAAAAATATTTACAAGGAGTTGATCACTTTCTTAATGCTCAGGTGGCAGATGGAAGCTCTCATGGAGTTCTTTCAAACTGAAATTCTTTCAACTGATGGGAAATGTAAAAACTAGTATCTTCTTCATTGCTCTTGTCCCATCCCATCAAGAAATGGTATATTTTCAAAACAGGTTGAACTTTTATCTGCTTGTTTCTGTGGAAAGGAAGTTCTATACAAATAGTCCTCGAATTAACAACCACAATTGGGGCTGAAAGAAACACAGGACTGCATCCAATTTTATAGCCTTTTTTGCAATGATTATTAAGTGAATAACCAGGTCATTCAGCAAATCATAAAAAAATTATATTCTGATTTCCAAGGGCCTAAATTGCAATTCTATGACCATGAGGACACCGTGATGGTTGTTAAAATGAGAACTGGTCATAAATCACTTTTTTCAGCACCACCGTGAGTTGGAATAGCTGCTAAACATGGACATAACTTGAGGGCTACCTGTAACCTAATATTTTGTTCCAGCAATACAAAAACAGTAGCTTTGCAAAAACTTCGTTTTCTTTTTACTACACTGTTTTGCAAATTGTAATTCTTTTCCCTTTCTTTTCCCCTTGTTTTTTAAAGATATAAATGTAATTTCTACTTAAGATCAGAATTACTCATCAATTATTTAGAGATGAACCATTATATTTCTGGTAGATAATCAAGCAGTTAACACAATAAAGGTACAGGTAATTTGGATAAAGTGTTCTTAAAATCCAGTGTTCTTAAAATCAGTTTGAAGGAGCCTATTAAACAGTCCAGTATTGAATATTTTAAGTATGTAAACATGATTTTTTTTCTCTTGAATATTTCCTTATGAACAATTATTATTGTTGTTGTTACTTTTTTTTCCCAAATGAAAGGCAAATATTCACAACATATCTTTTTGCTCCAGAAAAGCTCTTTCATATTTTCTATCTTATGTGATTCAAGTCACATGGGATTTCAAATATAGCAAAATTTCAAATCAAGTTAATCCCATTTTAATTGTCCAACATGAAAATTATGTGATTCGTTATTTATACTTTAGAACTTCCACCTTTCTTTTGAAGCCGTGTTCTTGTTGGTTCAGTCATTATCAGTGGTTCTTGAACAACAGTTGCTGGGTAATTTGTGCCTAGTAACTCAACCTCCAGCTTCTGTCCAATTTTACTGAGTTCCATGGGAACATATGCAAAAGCCAGACTTTGCTGAGTACTATAGCTGTAACATCCAGATGTTGTGTTGCCAATAACCTGAAAAATTTAAAGTTATCGCTTATAGATTTATAGTATAAAATATATAGTTGATACAATTTGTGTTTCTAAATATTTAACATTTAACATATGTAATAAAATCAAATATGTGATCGTATTAGTTTAAACAATGGAAAAATTCTGAGATTATATTGATACTTAGATGATATAATTCTGTTTTATTGGACCATCTTTGTCCAATGGGGAAAAATATTGCAGGTTAATTCCTATGCTTGACAAAAAATCTACTAGAGACTAAATATTGTTTGACTTCTGTAAATGCTATAATTTCAACTCAAGTGGAAAGGGTCAGACTGAGGAATGGTGATTTATAGCAAGTACAGTATACATGTACCAGTGGTGGTATTTTACCGGTTCGGACCAGTTCAGTCAAACCAGTAGCTCCGAGGATCATCTCTGAGCAAACCAATTCACTTTGACAATCACCTGCTGGGCCCTCCCACCTGCCCAGGGTCTATACTGACCTTTATTTCCGGCTTTTCAACCCTAGCTATTTCGCGCGGCACAGCTGATTGCCGCACATCAGCTGTTTTACACACAGGGCTTGCAGCAGAAGGTGAGTTGCAAACGCTGCATGCATGCATGCAGAGCACACATTTGGTGCGCGCAAAGCACGCAGACACAAAGCATGCGCTCACACCCATCTGGTATGCACCACTGACATGTACCCACATATACCCACCTACTTTTTGAATGGCACATTAGCTTTTGCAACTAACATGATAGCCATTTTAAAAAAAAGAGTAAAATATAAAGGAGGCTTCAGAAAAATGTTGCTCAATTATTTGAACTAAAATCTGCTTACCTTGTCTTTATACCAGATACTTTCATTTCCTTCAGGATCAACATCATCTGTTTTCAAGATGAGACACACAAGTTTTCGTTCAAGCCCCTTTTCTTTAATCTGTTTCAGTGCGTTCTTTCCTATGAAGTCTGCTGGCTGGGGAAAAATGATAGTAAGTGATTGGTAGATTCTGATAAGGTTATAGATCAATGGTGGGATTCAATTTTTTTACTGCCAGTACAGTGGGTGTGGCCTGGTGGGTGTGGTAGGGGAGGGATAATGTAAAATCTCCAGTCAGAGGTGATATTTGCCGGTTTTCTAAACTACTCAAAATTTTCGCTATCAGTTCTCTAGAACTGGTCAGAACCTGCTGAATACCACCTCTGTTATAGATGCAGGTTTCTGAGAATTAACTGGAAATTTTTAGTTAGGTTTCAGGTGTGGACATAATGTGGAGCCAGGATGATTGGGGGATGTCCAATGCCTAGAGGCTGTTGGGGTTTTGATGGAGAAAAACATGTTTAGACTGAAACACAGCAAAATTGAATGGCTGTTGGTGTTTGGCCTCCTGATGCTAGAAACTTTCCGTCTTTGGACTAAACAACATCTTATTTGAAATTGGGTTTTGAGTCTTCCTAGACTCTCAGCTCCTTTTTAAGAAGCAGGTAGCAAGCTGGGGGTCAGAAAGCCATAAAGAGGAATCAATAGTTCGATCACACATCAGCCTATCTACAGTTGGAAGCCTGATTACTAAGTGAAACTTGGATGCTTGTTAGTTCAGTTAGTTACTGAAACACAGAGCAATTGGAAGGGTTCCCAGAAGCATTTAATTAGTTTCTTATTCTTATCCATTTCACTATTTATGGAATAGCAAGTTCAACAGGAATAATTTTATCAAGAAATGGCACTTTCACTAGTTACTGGAATAAAATAGAGATGGATGTCTATGCTCCTGCCTCCAGAATTGCAATTTGCATTTCAAACAAGTGCCTGTGCCAGATTATCATTATGAAGCAATTACATACTCAACATAATGGAGAAAAACCTGTAGCAGTTCCACAGACTAAGCAACACATTCAGACCAGCAGCTTTTCAACCAGTCTTTTTTCCAATGGAAAAAAATATATGTTGTACCTCCTCAGCAAGGGGTCAGGAGTAAAAAGGGTGGAAGAAAACCTGCTTGTGACTCTTTCATTTCCATGGGAACATAGTATTATGAAATATTGTGAATACTGCTGCAATTCATTCATTATCCCTTCCTCCCATTTATTTTAGCTTTTATCTGTATCAGTCTGAAGTGATTAAAAATCAGGACCATGCAATTTGCAGATATCATATGGCATCCCAAGAATCAGCTAATTTGTATAAACACTCCAGGACAGAAAAAAGAAACATTTTTTTAAGTGAAAGCAAACCATAAGAAATGAAAATAAAATCTAGTTTAATGAAAAGGACTTAGAGGTAACATGAAAATAGTGTTTCAAAAGCTCAGGGGTTGCCACACGCAAAAAAAGAGAGAAACAAGCTATTCCCCAAAGAACCTGAAGCCAGGACAAGAAGCAATGGATGGAAACTAATCAAAGAGAGAAGCAACCTACAGTAGAACTAAGGAGAAATTTCCTGACAGAACAATCAGTGGAATAAATTGTGATTGTTCCAACGCTGGAAGTTTTAAAGAGATTGGACAACCATTTGTCTGAAATGATATAGGGTTTCCTGCCTGAGTAAGGGGGTTGGACCAAGGTCCTTTCCAACTCTTATTCTACTCTATTCTAAAATCTGCTTAAATATCTGGTCAACAATGAGTTCTGCAGTGTTGTTAGTTGCAAAGTTATGTCCAACCCATTGCAACCCCATGGGCAACGTTCTTCCAGGCCTTCCTGTCCTCTACCATCTTCTGGAGTCCATTTAAGCTCATGCTGACTGCTTCAGTGACTCCATCCAGCCACCTCCTTATCTCTCATCCCTTCTTCTTTTGCCCTCAATCTTTCCCAGCATTAGGCTATTCTCCAGTGAGTCCTTGTCATTAGGTGGCCAAAGTATTTGAGTTTCAAATCCTGGATTTGGCCTCCTAAAGAGCAGGAGTTCTGCAGTAAGCATGACCAATTTCTACAGTTCACTTTAATAAAGTGGTAGCTGAGAAGATAATGAAAGATGCCTAGAAGTGCCGTTGGAGGATAATGAAGAGTAAACAGAACTGAACATGAGTTAAGATCCTTTTTTGAGGAGATAAGCTTGTGGCAATAAGGGCAGAAAAAAAAACAGTTATTACTCTGCCCTCATTGTACCACTGAATGCCAACTGGTGGCCCTTTTTAGAATAACCAAAATAATTCCTCCTTGATTAAAAGGTATGACAGAAATAACCTGCAGAGCTGCAGCGAGGACTATTCTAGGTATCTATTGAATTGGATTTATTTTGAGTTGGACACTAGTTGTACAGTCTTTTGGATTTGGCCAAAGCACAGTCTTGCCCAGTTAATCAGAGAAGAGTTTGAACTTTGCCTAGAGGTACACTTCCCAAGTGAGAATTGATGCACAACATGGGGGTCAATTTATCATCCTTACTATATTCTGTAAGCCAGGGGTCACCAACCTTTTGAACCTCAGGGACCACCAAACTCATAATTTTAAATCCTGCAGACCACTAATATAAATTTTGACTGACAGTGGCAGCAGACACCCTGGGGAAATCCCCCCCAAAAGTCCCCACCCCATTTTCCTATCGATTAATCATTCTTTATTTGAGATCACAGGATACCATCTCCAGCTCTGTTCTCAGGGGAAGAGAGAGAGAGAGAGAGGGAGGGATGGAGAGAGGGAGGGAGAGAGAGAGAAAGAGAGAGACTTTTGCCTTCATGCAAGGAAAGCAGTAGAAGCAGAAGTCTTTCTTTCGATCCCCCAAACTCCTCCAGAAATGAGTCTTTGTGAGACTGTCATGCCAGCACAGCCTCTTGGAGCAGGATACCTTGCAGGGTCCCAAAGACTCATCTCTGGTGGAGTTTGGGGGAGAGAAAGAAAGACTTTTGCTGCTTTTCTTGCAAGCAGCCAAAAGCAGAAGAACAAAGAAATAGAAAGAAGCAGCCTAGTGTCCAGGCAAGGTGCATGGGGCAAGTTCCACCCTTCCCCCCTCCCCTCAATACCTCATGTTCGCAATGCAAGCAACACAAGCCTTGTGTTCCCGTGGGCCATATGGGCGGCACAGCCTTATGTTCCCACACAGCCTGGATTAATTGTTTGGGGGGGGGGGTGCTTTGAGAGTGACATTTCTCTGTAGACCACCAAAATTTTATCACAGACCACCAGTGGTCCCTGGCCCACTGGTTGGCGACCATTGCTGTAAACAGTAATTCCATGTCTCTACAAACTCTAATTAAACTCTGTCTATAAAACACATTCAAATACAACTAATCTCCCCAGAGCTTATCTTCAACATTAGTCATCTGATACTCAATATCCTGGCAATATCCTAATCAATATCCTCAATATCCTAGGATGCTCAATATCCTAATCAATATCCTGGCAATGAATCTTACTGTTGTACGTATTCCATTATTAGTTCGAAAAAGTCTTTTGGGTGCTTAATGGTAAATACAACATCATCAACAAATCATTTTATTTTATGTTCCTGATTTCATAATGTAATTCCTGAAAATTTGTTTTCTGGTATATTCTTTCTTAATGGTAGCAGTAATAGAAATAAAGAAAGCAAGAGGAGACTAGTCTTGTTCCTTTCATTATAGTATATTTTTGTGATAAAATACTCTGTGGTGCATTCTCAAAGATAATTCTCAAAGATCACAAGGACTAACCCAGCCTCAGTAGCTGTACAAATTACAAAAAATTTAAGTACCCAAAATAACGTGGAATTTAGGCAGTAACTCCCAGATTATAAGATTATTATTATTATTTCTGGTGAGGAAAATAAAAGGCAGCAATGAAGGACAATAAAAAACCTCTCTATTTTTAGTGTGCAGAAAGCTGTCAAAAAATGTTTAATCTTTTAATAACATGATTTATTTGCTAAATCACTTGTGAATGCTAGAATAGATCCAAATTATACACACAAAACTACTCAGCTGCACATGAGAGCACAGCATCTGCTGCAGTCTGCTTTAACCACCACCTTAAAATACACAGGAGACCATACTTGTGCAGTACTTTCAAATTAATTATTCTTCATTCGCTGTTCTTGAATAATTGCAAGAAAGCCTTCTAAAATAAATTCCTTTCATAGTTAAACAAAGAGATGACATTTTACCCCTAAAGGCAATTAATATTTCAGAGATTCATGTTCCAAATACTTGTGCCAAATGTACTTTCCTAAAAATACAGACTCAAGAAAATATTGTGAAATTGTTTCTCCTTTTTACAATAAAATATTTAATGAACTAAATAAGATCACAACTGATTACAAAATTGCCTTTGCTAAGCAATATGGCTGTAAAGTGTGACATCACATGACTCGGCATTCTTAGCAATCCAGTTCCAGCCATCCCAGCTGTTGTTAAATGGGGACTGTGAACTTCCAATCATATGACTGCAGCTCTGTGCCATTTTGTAATTGTGAGATGGTGCTAATCATAGGACTCTCTTAATAGCACCAAGGAAACTTAAACACACACACATACACAAACTGAGAAATTATTTAAAAATGAGAAGTGCTAGGAAGAAATTTTGCATTCTCTAAGAAGATTATCCCAGCTTCTCTGGTAAAACTGTAAACTTCTATCTTAAAGAAAATAAAGTCTGGTATTGTAAGTTTAAAATGCATCTTACATGGCAAGTTCCAGTTTAATAGTACTCATTAACTAAATAAAAATGTTTGCAAACTGTAAAAAAATTCCAACAACCCACATTTCCTGATTTGATTACCATATTAGTAGGCTGATAATTATGCATACATTATTATTATGCATAAATAATTAACCTATAGTAAAACTGAAGTGTGTGCAACTAATTTTATTTCAACTAAGTTAGAACTGCATAAAATAAACAAACTGCTCTGATCCCCAAATCACTTGGAAAGTGCCAAAAATGAAATTAATTAGTAGATCTCATTATAGTTTATCTACCATAACAGCAGCATGGACTAGGAAATGAGACAAAAGGAAGGAACACTGCTACATACACCAAGGTACACTACTTACTGAAGTGTATAATGATCTGGTGTTTTGCTGATTCAAATGTAACAACTATTCACAAACAAAGGAAGAAAATAATAATTAAAATATAGTAGAAAAAAAAATAAACCCACCTTATTTAATTTGATAAAATATTGCAGTCCAGCTTCCAGAGGATTGGTGTCACAATTCATCTGTTGAAAAAAAAAAGGTGCAATAAAAAAACCACTAGGTGGCATATTTTTTTCTCATTTCTTTTGATGTCCAACAAATGAAACCTATATTTTATATTAATCAAATAAGTATTTATTTTAATAAATTGGCATAGGTCTTCATAACATTTATATACGAATCTTATACTATTCCCATTAAAATAAAACTGTAAGCTTCACCAGTCATTGGTAAAATCAGCAGTGCATAAATGATACAGGATCATAATGATAAAGGCACATTTTTAAGCAAGACAAATCAGGAAACTCATAAAATTACCTTTACTCATTCAGACCAGTGAAAGTTATTCTATATGAAAAGCAGTTCCTTCTAGAACTTTTCTGTAGGTTCAGCTAGGGATGCTAGTGATTAAACCTAAATATTTTACATGTATGGCTATAGCATTTGATAAATATGTGATACAAATTCTGTCTTGGTGTTCTGTTACATCTTGGCTCTCTAGACATTGGAGAATTACTATTAAGGGGGTTACTCTACAGAAGGCTCTTAGCCACTAATAAGCTAGAGTGATTAACTTATTTTAGACTAGAATAAAGTAACACTTTACATTACTTTTTTATACATTAGATTTTTGAAAATTGTGAGCTGTAATTTCTTTAAAGAGAGAGCACCAATCACCTACACTAATATGTACTGGTAATCCTTGCTTACTGACTGCCTTGTGCAGCAACCATTGGAATTTATGATGGTTGAAAATACCCCCAAACTTGGCAACCAATCTTTGCAATACCTGTTGCTATTCACACAAAAGCACATACTGAAGAAAGATTTCATATGGTTCTCTTTTGGTGTATCTGGTCTTTGTGGAGTATAGAGGAAAAAAATTAAGTTTAGATTTTATTATTTGTGCCTTTCCCTTGATATTTTTATTAGGTGCAATATGTTTGTGTATGTGTATGAAGAAGAGGGAGAGAGTGTGAGGAAATAAAATTTTAATTTAATTTAATTTACCTGCAAATGATTTATTTTAATTATTACTCTATATTTTGGTTTTATTATGTTTTACCAAATTAAATTTATTATTATTAGATTTATTCTATTTATCTACCAACTTACCTAGGGCAGTAAACATGCCTTATATTCCTGCCTCCTGTTTTCCCCACAAAAACATCCTTGTGAGGTGGGTTGGGCTGAGAAAGAGTATCTGGCCAAAAGTCATCCAATTGGCTTTTATGCCTAAGGGAGGCCTTAAACTCATAGACTCTTGGTATCTCGGCCGGCATTTTTAAATACAAGTTTGGCATAAGCATGAGCACACATAGACACACAAGCATTCACATACACACCAAAATAAATGGTTTCCCACCTCTGCTCCCCAGGCACGAAAAGCCTTTTCTAGCCGTAAGGTATTCATTGCATATGTTCCAAAGTTGTCAATTCCTTCTTTACATCCAGCATCCATGATTGTAGAATATAGAGCTGCAGTATTTTCTCGTTTGTGGTACAATTCCCATCCTAGTTCACCTATAATACATTAAAACTAATATAGATTTTAACTGGGATTAAATTGTAGTCATCAAAACTTTAACCTGAAAAGAAATTTGGAATGTTCTTTTTTATATAGCTAGGCTATTTGGTATCACTTTACATTTTTTTTTAAAATCAACTATTCTATTTAAGAGACTAATAATAATTTCCTTTCACTTACCCGTATAAGAAATTCTAATTGCAGTAACCTGAATGCTACCAATGCTTAAATGCTTGGATTGTAGAAAACTAAATGCAGTATCACTAAGATCTTCAGAAGTTAATTTCTGGAGAACTTTCCTTGAATATGGACCTGCTACACCAAGTACTCCAATTTCATCTGTAACATTTTTGATGTCAACATTATATTGTCCTCTAAATGCCTCTTCTTCAATCCATCTGTGTACAAAATAGAATTATTAGATCAGAACAAAATAATATTTAAAATATTATAGGACTAGAAATAGAAAGTAAGAGTAATATTGATAGGCACCCAGTCTTTTAGAATTACCAAAGAATCAGTGGCGTCAATGGGGCTGAACAGTTTAGAAACAATGTAGTCTCCTTCTTCTGCGTTACCTTTTTTTTGTTTTTTACTACTAGTTTTTTAAATTTATGTCCTAACTGGCAGCCAGGCTGGAAGATTCCAGTTGTGAGAATTCATAGGACATGACAGAATTTGTATCTGCTTCTGAGGCAGAAAGAGCTTGGAAATGCAATTCCTGGCTAACTACACAGATACACAACATGTTAGCCCAGCCTTATTGTCTCTTCAACTATAACTAGTCAGTAGATCAAGGAATATAATCATTGTGAATCTAAAGCATGGTACAACTCCAGCAGTCAGTTCCAGAAAAAAAAGATTCCTTAGACTTCTTGGATAACATTAGCATAGCCATTTCTTTCTTGATGCATAAGGAAGGAAAGGC
>BLBF01000010.1:31363534-31394264 GCA_015471245.1 Laticauda colubrina | reverse complement strand
AAGGTTTTTTTTTTTAACCCTTTGACTTAACTGAGGCTATTACAGAGTTTTTCATTATTAATATTTCATCAATGGACAATTCATTAAAATTACTTCTTAATTGTACTCTTTCAACATATTTACACAAATATGCCACAAATATGCCACAAACAAGTGCAGTATTCCTGTATCCACACACAACTTTCTCGCATGTTAGTGAACAATACTTCTGCAGTTTCTTGTCAGCAATTGACAAACCAAATAAAATAAAAATTAAAAATAAAACCTTGTGAACAAATTGCTCTCAAGATTTTACTCTGTATACAATAGACATATATACTCAACCATTTATCAACCATTTATCATGAATTTATCTCTGATAAAATCTATTATTATTTCAAGTTTCATAGCCTTTCTTTATTATTCTGAACTACAGTCCATCCTACATTTTTGGACCACAGGTTACTTTAAAACTTCAGCATTTAAAATTTACACTGACCTTAAGTCATGAAGCTCTGATCCAGAACCAGTAATTAATAAAAATTCTCCTGGATTCAGATGAGAGACTGTGAGTTCAGCATAGACTTTGCCTTTGAAGGTTAACATATGACTTATATTTGTGAAACCCATCTATGTAGAAAGAAAGTCAAAACTGTAAGTTGAAATCATCAATAATACAGTAGCTTGTAATAATGCAAATTAACTTTTTATAGTATAGCACACAAATATTACTGAATTAAGAAGACATCTTCCTATCCTGACTTTCTATGTTCTTCTCTTTTTTCCCTTAATAGGAACATTTTGTATGCAGAATCAATTGGAAAACATTTATTGCAGGCAAATCTGTAAGCACTTCCACTAACTTTTTGTTAACTCATTGTTTTCTTTTTGAGAAAATAACTATTATAATACTTTTGTGTTTTTTTTTTCATTTATGTTTAAATGTCTTTTAGTTTTAATTATTATGTTTCTAAGCTGCCCAGAATCATGTTTTATGAGATGGGCACCTATATGAATCTGCTAAATAAATACATAGATAAGTAGGTAAACAGTTTGTTCTGCTCTTCTTCCTGGCATATCCTCACAACTAACAGGATTAGGTCTACATCAATCTCTTTAAATTGGAATGGATTAAATAACTAGATATTGGAAGCATTATTTATATGATATGCATTGATTATCTCTTTAATACAGATATGATCCATGCAATCACTACTCCATTCCATAGTAAACACTGTATTACAAGATGTATTTGCCCTAACCCAACATAATGTGGAAATGAAATACAAATGCATCTAAATAATGAGGAGACTGTGACCCTGTTATTTTGCCACCCTGGAACCAATCTACAGAAAGTATTATTACATTATTGGCTTTTTAAAAATGCAAGGGGAAGCCAATTCATTTGTACTCAACTGTGCCCTCGTATTTAAACGAAGGAAGCTAGTGGCAATTAGGAAATGTGAAAAATATCAATACAGTGGGGAAGGCAGTGTGACATGAGGTGAAGTGACTTTCATGGTCCCTGTAGCTTCAGATGGAAGGTGGTATACTTATCTAGATAGGATTATTGATTCAACACCTCTGAGTAGAAAGTGATCAATAGATGGAATTAACAGTGGACTATTTTTATATTGTTGTTGTTATTGTTATTATTTTATTTACCTTTGGAACCACATTTGCAAACAGACGATCCAAAAGTTTAACTGAATCACTGCCTTTGATGCTAAACTTGCCAAAAGGAGTAAGGTCAATCACACCCACTTTTTCCATCACTTGTTGATATTCCCGACCTACAGGTTCAAACCAGTTTGTGTGTCGAAAACTAGGTCTGGAAAAACAATATTTCAACGACTCAAAAAAAATAGCATGGATATTTGTAAATTAGCATAAAGCAACTTGTTCAAAAACATCATTTGGGCATTATTTTTCCTTAAAAATAAATGTAATGTATCATGATTAATGTATTAATTACTTTTCAAAATGCTGACATATTGCATTACAATGGGTAATAGAGATCAAATAAAACATATTTTAAACTGAAAGCAAAATGCTTTATTTGTTTGAAACAAAAGGGATATAATATAGGAATAATATGTTATAACATAGTAATATGTTATTTTGGCACTTTCATATTTTAAACAAAAGCAAGGAGTTCATATACATATGCCCAGGGATGGGATTCAAATTTTTTAACCGATTCTGTGGGGGTGGCTAGGTGGGTGTGGTCATGTGACTGAATGAGCATGCATGACTCCTTCTTCTTTTTTGCAGCACCCCTCCCCCAGTTATTTTGGCCCTTGTGGGCCTCAGGAAAGCCTTCTGGTGGGGTGTTTTTGCTCCTAGGAAGCTTCCCTGGGGCCCAGGAAGGCAAAAAATGGAGCACGGGGATATGTATGCTATGCCCACACCTCCATGTTTTGCCTTCCTGGGCCTCAGGGAAACCTCCTGGGCGAAGCAGTAAGACAGCAAGGGTAATCCTGGCACAGTTGATCATAGGAACAGCTGATCGTCGGGAGGAAAAATGAGAAAAAAAATACCTAAAGGAGTGACTGGGCAGGGAAGAAGGCAGGCAGCGGTATCAGACATGTGTGCAATGTTGTGCATGCGTGATAAGAACTGACTGGGTGGGAAGGGAAGGGGGGGGCAGCCAGAAGCACAATTTGCCATTTCTCCGAACTGCACAGAATTATAAAAATTGGTTCTATAGAACCTGTTGAGGTAATTCCCCGTTAGGAGAATGAGCACATACAGGGAGACATATAGAGAGTACTGTTGGAATAATACACACACAGTACACAGATACACTGTACAGTAAATGGAGGTTTTTACTTCCAGAAAGGTTTAAGCAAAGTCCAAAATAGGCAGTCCAAAGTCGTTCACAAGTTAAATCAGTCAGTTTTCAATCCAGGGATAATCCAAATATCAAATTCCAGTGTCAAAAACAGTTCAGTATTAGACTTACATTAAATCCAGTAATATCAGTCAATTAGGAAAAATGGAGCAACGGCAATACTTTCCAACAGAAGGAAATAAAGATACACTCTCTTCTGAGACTCAGACTAAGACACAACAATCCAGGTTTCTGGCTCCATCTTATGGCCATTTCAGAAACCACAGCCAATTGCATGCTCTTGCATTCCCTTAAAGAGACAGTATTAAAATGTCTATCCTGGTTTATATATTTTTAACCCAAATACCTGTTAGGAGACTCATATTACTAACATTCTCCCCTTTTGGGTAAGATAATATATACAACCTTACATTCTAAGTCCATAATCTTCACAGTTAGCCTTATGCTTTTATAGAGCCTTGGGCCTTTGTAAAATGATCTGCAATATTGTTTTCTGACAGACAGTATTCTAGCTTAATCATTTCACTTTGCACATATTGTCTCACATTTAAATATCTTAAATCTGTGTGTTTCGTTCTTGTTTTAACAGCAATATTTGAAGCCATCTGTATTGCTGATTGGTTATCTTCATAAACAGCAATAGGATGTGTTACATTAATTACCATATCAATTAATAATTGCTTATACAAAACTAAATCTGTACATAATAAAGACAAACATGAGAATTCAGCATCCATTGTTGACAAACTTAGATGTTTCTGTCTGATAGATCTTCATCCAATCAATGCTTTTCCAAATAATACAGCAGTACCCGATGTAGATTTTCATGTATTTATGTCTGTAGCAAAACTTGCATCAGCATATGCAGTCATTCATCTTTAGGCTCCAAATACAATGCATAATGCATTGTCTGCTTCAGATATCTTCACACACGTTTAGCAGCTTGCCAGTGCCTTTCAGTGGGCTCAGCATTAAATCTTGCTAATTGATTAACACTGTATGCAATATATGGCCCTGACCAATTACTGAGAAAAGATAAACTACCAATCAAGGACTGATAAATGTTCTTATCAAAAATAGGACTTTGAACATCATTATGGCTAAACTCCTGGCTCATTGGTGTTTTAGCCGGTTTACAAAGTTCCATTTTAAAACTTTTTAGTAATTGGTTAATTTTATCTGCTTATGAGATCTTGTATCCTCCCCTAGTTCTATCTATCTTTAAACCAAGATATTGCTTGATTTCTCCTAACTATTTTATCTTAAATTTCTTTTCCAATAGTGAAATTATCTCAGTAGCTTCTTGTTCAGTTTTGGTGATTAATGCTATGTCATCAGTAAATAATAACAATAATGAAATCATACCATTATTTTCTCTTTTAAACAAACATGGATCAGCCATGCCAGCTACAAAACCTATCTTAGTTAATTCTTTGACTATACATTGGTTCCACTCATATCCTGATTGCTTTAAACCATACTCTTTTTCAATTTCCAGCAATCATTATTATCAGTATTATCATTTTTGAGACCGAAAGGTTTCTTTAAACCAACACCATGTGTTGCAACGGTGCATGCAGATAAGCTGTCTCTACATTCAAATGATTTACAATGTATTTCTCCTTAGCTGCCCACACTAATGCCGCCCTTAATGTAGTCGCCTTCAGACAAGGTGCAAACACCCCATCATAGTCATTTGCTGTCTGATTAAACCCTTGTGCTACTAACCTTGCTTTATGGGTAACAGTCCCATCTACACCTGTCTTCAGTTTATATATCTATTTACATCCTATGGCATATTTACCTGGTGGTAACTTAACATTTCGTATACCTCCAGTCTTTTTAATGATTCTAGTTCCTTATCCATTGCTTTCTGCCAAGCAGCTTGATCCTTAGCAGGATACAGTTTTAGTTCACTATAATTACTTGGAACTGTATTCACTTGGCATACAACACTAGCCTGATATCTATCAGGTGGTTGTGTTACTCGGGGTTGAACATCTTGGTAATACAGGGCTTACTGGTGGACTTTCCTATGCCACCTGCTCCTGTTCTTCTATCTCCTCCTGTGCTTGTTCTACTACTTCCTCCTGTCCTTCATCTTTAATGGCTATTTGGGGTTTACTGATTTTATCTTTAGGGACTATTTGCGTGTCAATAATAATATCATTGCTGGATTCCTGTTCCAGTCTCTCCCACCCAACATGCTCAAGAAATTTTGCATTAGCACGACAATAAATATGAGCTGTGCCTCAATCCCAAAATCTAAATGCTCTATGGTTGGCCTCATAACCCACAAAAAATAACTTCTTTGCTCTATGTTGCCCTTTCAGTCTTACTTCTGAGGGAATATGCACCCATGCTGGAGCTCCAAATGGTGTAAATAACTTAAATTTGGTTTTCTGCCATGCCAACGAGTGAATGGCAATTTCCAGTTGTTGTATTAACTACATTGTTTAAAACATGGTTACTACACATTATGGCTTCACCCCACAGTGTTTCAGGTAAACCTGAGCCAGATAACACAGTGCAAGCCATGGCTTGTAATGTTTGCCCTCTTTGTTCTATAAACGAGTTATGTTGGGGTCTGTAAGGTGCAGAACATTTATGCTCAACACCAGCCAATTTCAGCATAGTTTGGAATCTTTTGTTAGCAAATTCAGTCCCATTATCAGTTACTAAAGTAATTACTTTACTTTTCATTTTTTTTTTCAGCAAACCTTAGCCAGTGAAAGAAATGTTGGAATGTTTCTGTTTTGTTTTTCATAAGATAGCAGAAACCATATCGTGAGTAATGGTCCATAATAATCAAAATATAACAGGCACCTCCTACACTTGGTTTCTTAGGACCAATTATGTCAACAAACACAACATCTAAAGGTTCTTTGGTCTTAAACCCATTTAGTCTGTTTGCTGGAGTAATCTTACTCTTTTCTTGACTAAAAGCATTACAATGTAAATACTTACTACAGGGTTTCAATTTTACTCCCTCTGCCAATTCAACAGTTTGTTTGAGCTTTTTGAAATTAATGTGCCCTGGACGTCTATGTAGTAAATGCATACATTAATCATGTGGCTTAACATTGTTATAAACTGAGTTAGCCATCTTCAACTGATCATCATGTATTACATATAAATCATTTTTTAAAATAGCAATAACACTTTTACCCTCTTTCTCTATTATACAGTTGTCTCCCTTAAAGGTTACTACATAACCAAGATTAACTAAAGCCTTTACTGATAGCAAATTAAATTTCAGTTTTGGTATATATAACATAGTTAAATGTTCGTTTATACAAGAACAATATGCAGTACCTTCACCTGATGCTTTAATCTTCCATCCATTTGCCAATGATACATGTTGTTTACTCGTGGACATCTTTACAAACCTTTTTCTATCTTTAGTAATGCATTGTGATGCTCCACTATCAACAACCCACAAATCATTGTTTACAGTTGAATTGCTAGACATAGCTAAACTTACATTCTTCTTAGCCTTCTGGTGTTTGCCAGTATTTTGTTGTTTTTCCTTCTTACAGAATTTAACTATATGTCCCCTAGCCCCACAAGAAAAACATTTCCTAACAGTATAGGCAGTTGAAGATAAATCCTCTTCTTGTGGTTGTTCCTTTCTCAGTTGGTCCCTATCCAGCCGTCTTCTTGATTCTTCTAACAATCTTCCAGTTATTTCAGTCAATGTCAGTTTATCTCTGGGCAGGACTTCCAGTGAAGATACATAATCATCATAACTCTCATCCAACGAGGAAAGAATGATGTAAACTTGATGCAGCTCTGAAAATATCAGTTCTTTTTCATGTAGCTCTTGGAAAGTTCTTTTCATGAAGTTTAAATGAGCTAACATATCTCCACCTTTCAGAAGACGTGCTCTAAACAGTTTATGTGTAAGATGTATGTGTGCACCTACACTGTCACGAACATAAATCTTCTTCAAATTCTCCCAACACTGAGCAGCAGATTCTTCTCCACGAATATGGACTAGCTGCTGGTCACTCAGTGTTAGTCCAATGATACAAAGAGCTCGTTCATTGTTCTGTTTAAAGTCAGCAATCTTCTTGGCATCATCCTCATTATCTGGATCCCAAACATTTACATCTGGTGGGTCTTGAACTACATTCCATAAACCTTCTTAACGCAGAAGTAGACTGAATTTCATAGACCAGGAAACCTAATTTGTTCCATCCAACCGGGTTATCAGTGATAGACTTATTGAAGTGTCTTGTGTCATCTTTACCAGGATAGTAAACCACAATTAAAAAGTAAACAGCTATCTGTATACAGTACTGTGCATTCACACTAACTCTCAGTTATCTGAGCCTGGTATGGCCTGGGCCCAAAACCAGTGTTGAGGTAATTCCCCGTTAGGAGAATGAGCACATACAGGGAGATGTATTTGACAGTTTGAATAATACACATACAGAACACAGATACACTGTTCAGTAAATGTAGGTTTTTACTTCCAGAAAGGTTTAAGCAAAGTCCAAAATAAGCAATCCAAAATCATTTACAAGTAAATCAGTCAGTTTTCAATCCAAGGGTAATCCAAATATCAAAGTCCAATGTCAAAAAACAGTTCAGTAACAGACTTACATTAAATCCAGTAATATCAGTCAATTAGGAAAAATGGAGCAACGGCAATACTTTCCAACAGAAGGAAATAAAGATACACTCTCTTCTGAGACTCAGACTAAGACAAAACAATCTAGGTTTCTGGCTCCATCTGATGGCCGTTTGAGAAACCACACCCAATTGCATGCTCTTGCATTTCCTTAAAAAGACAGTATTAAAATGTCTATCCTGGTTTATATATTTCTAACCCAAATACCTGTTAGGAGACTCATATTCCTAACAGAACCGGTCTGAACCGGTACAATTCCACCCCTGCATATGCCAGATATGCAGTGAAAACTGATGGATCAATTATTCTTAATCCTATTTCTTAAAACTACAGTAAAAATAAAATGAGGAGGAAAACCAAATGGACAATGCAGTACAATATATTTCTATTAAATATCTTAAAGATAAATTAGCAGCACAAATATTTAATTTTCATTTACTTGTATCCAATGTCATCACCATGTTTGTAAAACCAATGAGGTTGTTCCCAGCCTGCATGGAATCCCATGGAGCATTTAAATTTAAGGTTTTCATAAAGCCCACTGACTCTTTCTGTCGGTCTTCCAGCAAATCTTTCTTCTTTAGGAAACCCAACTGCAAAATTAGAAAAATAGCATATTAAATCAAATAACACAAAAACAAAAAATGGATCACATATATTGTACAAACAAAAGTTTTCCTTCCAAAATCTCATTAGAAGGCCACATGCAATTTGAACAAGGCTGTGTATGATTTAGGTAAGGGCCAGGCACAGCCTCAGGGACAGGACCAGGCCTCTTCATGAAGGGCCCCAATGGGCACGCCTCAGCAGCAGCAGTAGGAAAAGATGGCAAATGACAACTGCACTTAGCAGGGCAGCAGGCTGGTAGAGCTGGCAGGATGAACAGAATGCAAGATGGCCAAAGGGCAGAGATGGGAGGAGAAATCAGCAGGTGGGAGGAGTTGACAGGGAGGCAGTTGCTTACCTAACAAATTTGGGGCTAGTAGGGACCAAACCAGGAATGGCTTGAATTGGACTGTGTTCTTAGCTAATGACAGGTGGGATTCAGTTAATAATGGCAACCAGGACTTTAAGGATTGCTGTTGCTAAACAATATGGTCACTTGACATCACACTTTACAACTGCATCATTTAGCAACAAAAATTCCAACTCCAATTACCATCATAACTCAAGGACTACCCGCAGCTGAAACCAACACTATTGAAAGTATAGGCCACTTCATCTCTTTCTATTTTCACTTTACCACATCCATATAATAATTAATACATTATCTTTTGTTTTTAAGCTTCTCACCTCCTTCATTTTGGGGAGATTTTCCTCAGTTTTTCTTCCTATAGATTTATTCTCTTTTCCTTCATATATTGGATCTGTAGTTCAATTCTCGCTCATTCTTTCTACATGACCAAACTATCTCAAATTAGCTTTTTCTAATGATGACTCATTTTTGTACTTCGTCTATATTCTTTTACCATCCATTCATTCTTCCCCATCTCTTCTTGTTGTATGACAAACACTTCCTAAAGGCCCGGTTCCACTGGCCAACGGATGCAAAACGTATGCATAAAGGACACAGCGGATGAGCAAAATTTCGGGGGTGGCTCCATCAGTTGTCATCCGCTCCAAAAAGTGGTGAAAATTTGCATAAACAGAACAGAAAAGAACGGAAAAGAACAGACGTGGGTAATATGTAGTGGGGATGTTAAATGGATGTTCATAGGAAGCCTAGTGGATGAAAGCATATGGAAGCAGATGACACCTCCGAGGGTGTTCCGGGGGAGAATTTCGAAGCGGACGCATAGTGGAAGGTGCGGATGCATAGTGGATGAAGCGGATGCATCACGGACGCCTATAGGAAACAAAGAGGATGCTACGCAGATGTATATCTGATGCAAAGCGTTCACTGCACATGCAGGGAGTATGAATTGCGTCAGCTCCACAGATATAAAAGGATGCAGCACGCACACAGTCAGCATACAGGGGAAAGATGTGCTGCCACATACAAATTGCAGGAACACCAGGGTTCGTCAGTCAGGCAAGAAGAGGAAGTCCGTGCCTACTCGTTCAAGCCCTGGCAAGGTGAAGAAGGGCAGAACCAGCATCCCACCCCCTGGCACTGACTCTGAAGCTGCTGCTGCTGCTGCTGTGGTGGACCAGCCTCAAGGCCCTCAAAGCCCTGCTGCTGAAGCCCTTGAAGGCCCTGCTGCTGAAGCCCCTGAAGGCCCTGCTGCTGAAGCCCCTGTTAGAGGGAGGAAGAGGCAAGGGAAGGAGAAGGGAGAGAGGAAACAGAACACCGTTTTCGAGGAGCATGAGGATGAGGTGCTGGAATGGCTGAGGGAGAAAAAGTACCTCTGGAGAAAGGACCACAGACTGTCTCAGGAGACCAAGAAGAAGCAGGCAGCTTGGAGAGACAAGGCAGAGAGCCTGGGGTACACTGCAGAAGTATTCCTTGGATGGTGGAAGCACATGCACACCTGGTATGGCAAGCTACACCTCAAGAAATCCGGCCAGGCCGCTGTCAAGCTCACTGACCGGGAGGTGTACATCATGGCCAAGTGCAGTTTCCTGGAGGGTGAGATCCGCCACCGAGGAACAGCCCCTCTGAGACCCCTTTCCCTCAGACAGCGCACAGACAGCCAGTCCTCTTCCAGCCAGGAGCCAGCTACCCTGTCCAGGCAGGTGTCTTCAGAGGGCCCCACGGCAGAGACCCCCCCCCCGACAGCTCACTCCCCATGCGGGCAGACTTGGAGGATTCCGTGGAGGATGACGCCGTGCTATCATAAATGGAGGAAGATGAAGCAGCCACCAGAGGCCAACCCACCCCCACCCCCATCCCCATCTCCAGAGGATGCAGGCAGAGAGGCAGACTGGAGGGCCAGGACCACAGTGTGCTGTTGGAGATCAGGGACACAATGAAGACCAGCACAGAACTGCTCTCTCAGCTGGTCCACTTGGACAGAGCATCCTCGGACCAGAACACCTTCATCACCTACATGAACCAGACCCTGAGGGACCTGCCCGAGGCCCAGTACCAGGTGATGAAGCAGAAGATCACAGCACTTCTGCACAACCCTCAAGGCCAAGCTGAAGCTACTCCTACCCAGTCCAGGTCTGCTCCTCCACCCCAGGCGATATCACAGCCCTTCCACGGCTTTCAACAGCCCCTCACCTACCAAGGCTACGACTACCAGGACTTCCCACAGCAGAAGCAGAACTTCCCAGTCCAGGCCCAGGTTCATCGCATGCCACAGATGCCACTCCTCGCCCAGCTGCAGACCAGACAGCCCCACTACACTCCTCCTTCCTTCACCCCACAGCCAAGCCCGTCAACGGACCGTCTGTCATCAGTATTGGGCCTGACATCTCAAGTCCTTGATGAAGGGCCTCTCAACCTCACGGGACTGAGTCAGCTCTCGGATAGTTTCCTGAACACACCACCACCTGTTGTACCCTCGGGGCCAAGCACCCCAATGGTGCCTCAGACCAGCACTCAAGCCACAGCCACCTCCACAGTCCCTGCCCGCTTAACGGCTGAGACCATGGACATGGCTCAGAGTGACTGAGAATAGTGTCAGAGACTGAGTTGTTTACTTGTTAAGTTTATCTTTGCTTAAAACACTTTACTTGGTTCATTTTGCTTATTTAATATAGTCATAAAGTTTACCTAAGAAAGTTTATCTTTGCTTAAGACACTTAATACAGTTTACTTGGTTCATTTTGCTTATTTAATAGTGATAAAGTTTACCTAAGTAAGTTTGTCTTTGCTTAAGACACTTAATACAGTTTACTTGGTTCATTTTGCTTATTTAATAAAGTCATAAAGTTTACCTAAGAAAGTTAATAAAGGTTATCTTTGCTTAACACACTTAAGCCCCTGTCACACTGCACCAACGGATGAAAAGAGGATGTAAAACGGAGAAAAACACTTACCATCCGTTGATTAACGAGATGCTTCCGTTCTGCACTCACTGCCTCCGTTTTGATTCCTCACTATCCGTCCAGCATCCGTTTTTTGACGTTTCATCCGCTCAGAAAGTTTTGAACTGCTCAAAATTTTTGAGCGGAAAATGTATCCAATGCGTCCGTTCTGCATCCACTAGGCATCCGCTTGGCATCCGTTCTGCATCCGTTCTGCATCCGCTATATCCGCTAGGCATCCGCTGCGCATCTGCGTAACTCTATCCACTCCAGCGGTAAACGGACTCAGGGAGGAAGTGGAATGGACGCAGAACGGATGCAGAATGGATGCCTAGTGGATGCAGCATGGAAACAAAGCATTTAAAACGGAAAAAACGTTCGCAGAGGGGACCTATCTCGGGTATTAAGGATGTCTAGAGGATGCCTAGAGGAAGCAAAGGGACACATAGTGGAAAACCAATACTGCCTATAAAAAGGGGGAGCAACTCACCTGGATCTCACTTTCAGAATAGCAGCCCTGCAGTGCAGACCTCTGCAGCCTTCATTTGCCTCTTCCTCTTCCACAGCATCCAGTCATGTCCACCATGGATCGTAACAAAGTCCTTTTGGCAGCCACCATCGTTCTGCAACAGTGCGAAGCCATCTACAGGCTCTGTGAACTCTACTATGGGAAATAAAGGAGGTGGCCAAGAAGCGTCTGGGTCCGAAGATGGATCGCCAGAAGAGCAGAGTACGGACTGTATAACAAGCTGATGGTGGAGCTCAGGAACGAAGACACTCGTGCATTCCAGAACTTCATGAGGATGCCTCCAGCCATGTTTGATGAAGTTGTGCAGCGGCTGACACCCAGGTTGACCAAGGCAAACACCAACTTCCGGCCCAGCCTGGAATCTGGGCTCAAGGTGGCATTCACTCTGAGCCACCTGGCCTCAGGGACCATCTACAGGAACATGCAGTACGGCTGGAGGGTGCCACACAACACCATCAGCATTGTGGTCAGAGAAGTGGTGCAGGCCATCATCGAAGAGTACCTGGAGGAGCTCCTCCAGTGCCTCTCCACTGAAGAAGGATGGAAGAAAGTTGCAGAGCAGTGGTATCAGAGGTGGAACTTCCCACACACCGTTGGAGCCATAGATGGGAAGCACGTGGCCTGCAAAGCTCCAGCCAAGTCAGGGTCAACTTATTTCACTACAAGGGCTTCTTCAGCATCATCCTCTTTGCCATGGTCGATGCTGACTACAAGTTCATGTACATCGATGCTTCAGGCTACGGCTGATCTTCAGATGCCCATGTATACAACGACAGTCACCCCTCAAGGAGGGGCTGGAACGCAACCTCATCATGGGCTTCCCAGATCCAGACCCCCTGCCCAACGACACGCAAGATGTGCCCTACTTCATTGTGGGGGATGACGCCTTCTCCCTCACAACCTACCTCATGAAGCCCTACACCTCCAGACTCCTCACCCATGAAGAGAGGATCTTCAACTACAGGCTGTCCAGGGCAAGACGGGTGGTGGAGAACACCTTTGGCATCCTGGCCAACAGGTTCCAGATACTTCTCATCACCATGCAGCATCGCCCAGAGACCGTGAGGAGGATCATGGAAGCTTGCTGCATCCTGCACAATCTCATGCGCACCCGCTACCCAGTCTTGCAGAACAGGCTCGTGGACCTCCAACAAGGCAATGGGGACATGGAGCCTGGGGAATGGAGGCAAGGGCAAAACCTGACAGACACTGAGGATGTGCAAGGCCCCAACAGAGCCTCACGTGAAGGGAAGAAGCAGCGCAACCTCCTGAGACACTGGTGCAACTCCCCAGCTGGAGCAGTGGAGTGGCAAGACAGGATGATAGATGATTAATGGATTCTTCCTTCAGCCTGTCTCATCACACTGATGAGATTGGGCCATGTATGTTGGGTGGGCCTACAATGAACAGGGCATTTAATAAAGAGTTGTGTTTATGTTGACATGTGTGGATGATTGATTACATTATTATTGATAATAAAGGGCCATAGGTGTGGCACCTGGGAGGGTGGACCATATAGTCCCACTATGCTTGCACTGGAGGTTTATCTATCCCACAGCTATCTTAACCCATCCCACAGGTATCCCTGCCCATCCCACTGCTATCTTAACCCATCCCTCAAGCATGCAAAGGCTTAAACCATTTCTAAAAGTTTCCACCAAGACTTTATTAAAAAAAAGAAATGAAGCAAGTGTGTGAATCAAAGATAGACTTTATTAACAACAAGCTATAAAACAAAAATGAGTCTCTGGCACTCCTCTTGGTCGCTCAGTCTTAGGGGTGAAGGGTCCAGGTGCTGTGGAGGTGGCTGGTGCTGGAGTGCTTGTCTGTAGTACCATTGGGGTGCAGCATCAGCATAGTCACCAGCAGAAGCACCACCGCCATAAGCATCATCATCAGCTCCTCCAGAAGCAGAAGCAGCAGAAGCTCCGGCCCCAGAAGAGCGAGCCTGTGCTACAGAAGCCCCAGCAGAACCAGAGTGAGGGCCAGGGGGTGGGATGGTGGCCCTGTCCCTCTTGCCAGGGCTGGCAGCAGATGGCTGAGGCTTTCTGTTCTTCCCCATGGTTGTGGGGTTGCTGGCTGGCAGGGAGGCTGGCAGGAACCAAGGCTGGCAGGAAGGCTGGCAGGAAGGCTGGCAGGCAGGCATGCACCAAGGCTGGAAGGCAGGCATGCACCAAGGCTGGTAGGCAGGCAGACAGCAAGGCTGGCAGGGAGGCTGGCAGGAAGGCTGGCAGCAAGGCTGGCAGCCAGGCTTGCAGGCAGGCATGCAGACAGGGCAGGCAAGGCTGTCAATCCGTCCAGCAGCAGGTCTTTCCTCTGAATGGTGACCTGCTTCCGAGCTGCTTCCCTTTATATCCGCGGGGCTTATGCAATGCATCCTCCCCGCATACGCAATTAACGCTAGGCATCCGTTAGGCTTCCGCTGTGCATCCGCTAGGCTTCCGCTCTGCATCCGCTTCATCCGCTGTGCATCCGCTGTGCATCCGCTGTATCCGTTCCGCGTCCGCTTTGCTGAGGCCTCCTGAAAGCCCTGCGGATGTGCCATCCGCTCCCATCCCTTTCCATCCATTAGGCTTCTGCTTTGCTTCCACTTTCCATCCGCCCTGCGTCCTTCCCCCCATCCGTTCCTTTCCGTGTTATCCGCTCTGGTTATGCAAATTTTCGCCCCTTTTGAGAGCGGATAACAACGGATGGAACATTTTTCTCGTCCGCTGTGTCCTTTTTACAAACGTTTTGCATCCATTGGGCAGTGTGACAGGGCCTTTAGTTTACTTGGTTCATTTTTTTTTACTCAATAAAGTGTTGGTTTAGACATACTGCAGACATCCTAAATATATGAGATACATCCCAGATACAAATGTTTTGTCCGTCTATTTCTGTGCTACTAACACTGTGTAGACGTTTCGTGTACTTTTTGTTTCCGCCCTCTTTCCGTTTTCAGCTGCAGCGAATGTGAGTTGAGGGGATGGCCAGAGGATGCAGAGAGGATACAGCGAACATTTAACGGATGATAACGGACATAGAACGTTTGTTGTCCGTATATGTTGCGGATGTACATCGTACGCGGTGGAAAGTTCATCCGTTCCCAAAGTTTTGTGCAGCTCAAAACTTCTTGCGCGGATGAAATCGCAGTGGACGGATGCTCGACGGATAGAGCATATGAAACACGTATGCAGTGAATACACAACGGATGCATAGTGTTTTCCAACTGATGGCAAGTTTTTTTTAACGTTTTACATCCTCTTTGCATCCGTAAGTGCAGTGGGACCGGGCCTTAAGTGTTTGTTAAGCACTGATTGCTTGTCACAAGTGGTCAGAAGTGTGCTCTATGAACAATTCACACTTATTTTACAGCAATTATAGCAAAAAATTTTAATTATAGGAATTATAGCAAACATTTCAAAACTTCTGCAGCCCTCTGCCAGCGAAAATGGAGCTCACACCCCACCTCAGGCTTCATTTTCACTAGCAGAGGGCTAAAGGAGGCAGTCATGGTCAAAAACAGAGCCTGGAAGGGCCGTATGCAGCCCTCATGAGCTCCAGTTTTGCTGGCAGAAGCACCATGGGCTGGTCCTTCATTGTTTCCAAGGTGGCCCCGCAGGCCAGATCTAAGCACTTTGTGGGCTGGATCCAGCCCATGGGCCTATTGTTTGACGTGGGCCTATCGATTTTATATTAAAAACTCAGTACAAAAATGTTTAAGTGTCAATATTATTTATAACATGGAAAAGTATAAGCAAATGTCTTACCAATATTATTGAAACCATAAGATTCTCTTGCTTTTGCTTCTGTATATTTTGTAGTTGTCCACCTTCCATACCTATTAGGATCTATTTCGATTAGATCAAAAGGAGGCTCTCCACTGAGTATCCAGTCACTAAGATACTTTCCTATCCCACCGGCATGAATGATTCCATACCTGGTAGGGAAGAGGAAAGAGGGAAAATACTTAATTTACCACAGTAATATATTCCATCAAACATTTCAACAAAGGCTATGTAAACTTGCATTCTACTTGTATTACAGGAATTCCATTTATTTTACCTCCCTAATATTTTGTTAGTGCAAAGCATAGCAAGGGAGAGGAAGTCAGCTCCAGTAAAAGGATTAGATTTGAATATCTGTGTGTAATTCCCAAATAAGGCATTGATTCAAATCTACTTGACACAGGATGAAATCTCCTACAAAGAAGTCAAACTTCTGCATAGGAAACAGCATTAGTTTAGTTTTAGTTTGTGATACAAAATTAAGTATCTATGATACCATGTGCTCATGTCATAGGAAGCTGCAGTTAACTGTATTTCCCTACTGTATATACACATGGTAAATAGACACTTCCATATATATAACATGCTGATACCTGCAGCTTCCTCCAAAGAAGTGCCCTCTGTGTAGGAAATATATCTGGCATGGAGCAATCTTCACGGGACAGTCCCTTCTCATTTACTATCTATCTCTTTGTTTAGCTGATCACCTGTAAAATTGGGAAATCAGTGATCTGCTCTGTAAAGGTAAATGAATTATAAAAATTGATTCATAGCCTAATGTTAAATTATATTTTCATAGAATAATTGCAACAAATGAGGTTCAAATCACATTAAATATACCTATTTATAGCTATTTTATTTTTGCAGTAAAGATTTCACAATTGATTTCACAATTTCACAGTAATTTCACAAACTTTTTTCATTAATGACCAATACCTTAAAGAATCAACATACTTACCCAAAACCAATGGCCACCCAATAATTATGAACGCTCTGATGTGGTCCCACCATTGGCAGAATATCTGGTGAATATGTTATAGGACCTGCAACTACATTGATAATATCTGCTTCTCTCAGGACAGGGACCATTTCCATAGCAGCCTCGACATGATCAATTATTCGATCTAAATCAGATTCAAAAAGCTCCTTTCCAAAGCCTTAAAAAAAAGTTTGATACATTTTGTATGTATTGTCTTCCCACTTTAATATATTTTCTACTTTATACAGGGCAAGCAAATGTTCCTGTTCTCAATAAGTCTCCAATGTTATAATATTGGACATGTAAGCAAAAAATATATATTTGGATATAAATATAAATATGGAAGAGTACAACAAAGAATCAATGACCAGCATACATTCATAAGCAAGATTGCCAAAAACTCTTTTTTGTTTTCATAGATATATGTATATAATGTAAAAATTCAATTAACACGTCTAAGCACCTAGCATGTATCAATTAAGTTTATTTTTCCCAAGCAAAATTACCTGGTGGGACTCCATCTTCTACCCAAGATTTCTGCAGTTTCATTTTTTCTTGACCTTCATATGGCCCTAATAAAAGTCCGTCTCTTTCTTGTCTTAAATAATATGAACCTTCTAAATCACGAAGAACAGCCAATTCCTTCTTCAGGACTTTCACTTCTGGGATAGTTCCAGTAACAATATATTGGTGATGAACAGGTATAAGTGGATGATTCAGTCCAATCATTCTACCTATTTCTTGGGCCCAGAAACCTAAAAGCATAATGTACAAAAATATAAATATTAGAATGACATGATTCTGGCCAACAAAGCACAATTTTAAGTACAATATTTTAAAAGTAGAATTCAATGTTTTTAAATACGATAGTGGTTCAAGGAAATCACAACCAAGATACTTATGCCTGAGTTGCAGCGGTCTATTATAATGTATCCAACTAACACTAAAAAAAATGTCAAAGGAAAGAAAGCCCAAATATAAACAGGATAACTTCAGGTTTACATACTAGCTCTATACCTGTGCTTTGCTACGAAACTATGTGATTGGGCTTAGTTTTTGGGAAGGAAAATAAGGGGGGAAAATTGTGCCTCTGCCTACCAGCATCCATCTGTATTCATCTGGCTAGCGTCCTGTCAGTGTGTAAGAGAGTTGAGGGCTGTTTGGAAACTGAAAAATGGAAACTGAAACAATATTTGCTGTGTGAGCAAGGAGACAGCAAGGAAGCTGGGCATGGTTTAGCTCAACTGTTCTGTACTAAAGTTGGTTGCTGCTGTGAAACTAAAACTGAAACTCCTCTCCTCTGCTTGTGTTTTGCATTTGGAACAGATTTCTTTTCAGGTGGGGAGAGAAAGAACTCCTTAGCATCAGAATGTGTTAATAATATACAAAATACTAACACTTTGATGGTCGTTTCAAAAAATCCTTTCTTAGTGAGCACTTAGAAGCCAAGAGGAACATATGTGTCAAATTTCAAGTTTGTAGGCTTTACAGTTCTGGAAATAGTATTTTGTGGTATTTTATTTATATATATATAGATGCAGTCTTTATATCCTGCCTTTATTATTTTTATAAATAACAAAAGGCAGTGAACACATACAATGCTCTTTCTTTCTCTTCTTTTTCCCATAACAACAATCCTGTGAGGTGAGTTGGGCTGAGAGAGAGTGACTGTCCCAAGGTCACCCAACCAGCTTTCATGCCTAAGGAACGACTAGAACTCATTGACTCCTGGTTTCTAAGCAAGCACCTGAAGCAAACCAAACTGGCTTTCTGTTCAGTGTGTTGCTTGGTTTTTATTATTAAACAGTAATAAAAGCAGGGCAATGATTTTATTAAACACATGATTTCATTAAACACATGAATATCCTCAAGCCAAAATTGGAAAGCCAAATGGTAAAATTAAAAGGACTTCCTTGCAGAGAGATAGAAAGATGATAGATCAGATGATAGACAGACAGATCCTTCCAGGTTTCCATACCAACCTAGTTCTATCAAGTGAGCAGGGAGAGACCCGATAATGCTTTTTGACTGCAGACCCTGTATTTTGGAATAGCTTTCTCCTGAGGCTAGATTAGCATCCCTGGTAGTAGCCTTTTAAAAACTGGTAAAAAATCAGAAGTGTCCTGCAGTGCATTTGAAGACTAAGAAAAAGTTACCACTTTTATTTACTGGTTGTTATTTTTCTTTCTTTTGTACTGTGTTTCTTTGTAATGTATCCAGATAATGCCATTAATGTGTTTTATTAGTTTACACTTAGTGAGTGTAATCTGTTAGTTGTAACCTAATTTACAATGGAATATAAATACAAGAACCAAAGTAAACAAATAATGCCCCCATCCCAGCTTTCCCAATGTTCCTTTGCTATGTACAGTTGCATATGCACTGTATAAAATTTAGCTGGATAATCTGGAAAGTCTTCCTATAAAGGGTATAACAAACTTTCTAAGAAGGTATCTGTAAAATTCACAGTGAAGCAAAATATACCCAACTATTCTGACTTGCCCTGAGCAACAACAGTAGGTTTCCAAAGTAAGGCATTTTAGTAAATCTCCCTTTTAACAGAGCAAGATGTTGAAGTGAATCTGAGATAGGTATCTACAGAGGTTGGGCAGTTCCAAGATATTTAGCCAGCTGCAAACTCAAATTCATTTTATCATTCAAAGTCCAGGGCTTGCTACTTTAACAGTACCTTTGTTGACTGTAATCCACAGACAGCATAAACCTTGTGGAAAAAAACATAAGATTGCAGTTTTTCCAATAAGGTTATATTCCAGGTTAAATGAAATTTATCATGAATTATGAGAATCAGACTGGCTGTACAAAAGTTGAGCCCAAAATTTCTGTTGTTAAAACAAAACAGTTGTTAAATGACCAAAATGTTTTATGACCTTTTTTGTTTTTTGCAATTGTTAAGTTAGTAACACAATTGGAAAATGAATCCAGCTTCCCTATTGATTTGCTTGTCAGGTTGCAAATGTTGATCGCATGATCCCACATGATGAAATGTAACCATCATAAAAATGAATCAGTTGCCAAGCATCTGAACTTTGATCACATGACTACCAAGATGTTTCTGTCTGTCTCCTTCCTTCCTTCCTTCCTTCTTTCCTTCCTTATGTGGAACAGTCATAAGTCATTTTTGTAATTTTGAATAGTTGTACAAATGATTGTAAGTTGGGGACTATCTGTTCCATATTAACATACTTCAAATAGTCTATTCCTATTGGTTGAGAATTACTAGAAGCTGATTGGTTCCTTTCTTGACGCTGATTGGCCAAAAACAGCTAACCTATGATTGGCCAGCTCAGCGGCAGGAAAAACAAGTAGCTGTCATTGGCCACTTGCCGCAAGCAGCCTCTCTATAAAAAGAGCAGCCGCGGCTCCTGGTCCAGACAGACTTTCTGCACTAAATAAAACAGCTGAAGTTACGCTGGTCTCCGGTCTCATTCTTCGTGAACGCTACACTGGCGATGAAGGTGGGATTCTGAGAGAGGAGACCAGTCAAGCACGTGGCATTGAGAACCAAGCAGACAAAATGGCTGGAATCAACTTGCCACCCGCACTATTCAACCCAGCAACAGAGGACTGGGAATCCTACATCGATAGATTCCTCATGTTGCTGGACAGCAACGATTTGCAAGGAATCTCAGACAACCAAAAAAGAGCTGTGTTCTTGACGCATTGTGGGCCCACAGTGTTCAAGATGGCCAAGGCACTGGCAAAACTAGAAGATGTGAAACAGATGGCCTGGCCAGATTTAGAAAAACTGCTGAAGGCTCACTACGCACCGACCGTCTCCAGCCTTATTCAGAGACACGAATTTTACAAATGGGACCAGAGAGAAGGTGAGAGCATCGCAGATTTCATAGCGGCTCTCAGAGACATTGGAGGGGCATGCGAATTCCTAAACATGGACGAAGCCATGAAGGATCACGTGGTCCTCGGACTGAGAGACCTCACCCTACGAAGCCAGCTGCTATCCCAGCCAAAGAGTACAGTTACTGAGGCTATTGCTGAAGCCACAGCGGCAGAAGCAACTAAAAAATCACCGGCCAAAATGCAGCAGATGAATGCGAATTCATCCAAAACTCTGACCGAAACGGGCCAGGGCACAAAGAAGAAGTCAGAGAGTGCACATAAAACGGCCACACACTACGCAGAGAGTGGATCATCCAGAATCGACGATGACGATGAGGAGGAGATCCACAGACTCCAGGCTGAACGAGATCAACGGCTGAAGAAAGGTCGTAAGTCGGGGTTTCAGTGCGCCGGGTGGGGAGGAGACCACCCCTGTTCTAAGTGCCAGTTCTTAGACACTGTGTGCCGGTGCTGCGAGAGACGGGGTCACATTGCAAGAGTATGCCGAAACCGCAAAAGCTACAGCCCCCGACGTAGAGATGACACACCACCAAGAACTTAAGATAGACAAATGTGGAACCGTAAGAGTCGCAAAAGCAAAGGCAAGTGGCTAAACAAGAACTATAGAAAAGAAGAAACATACTAAACCATCACCATCGGTCACTCTAACGCAACAAATGGCCAAAAAGTACATGTGGCAGTCCGGATCGAGGGCCAAAAATGTAAAATGGAGGTAGATTCCGGATCGTACCTATCGATGGTGTCATGGGATACCATTAAAAGACTAATACCGTACATCTGCAGAGCTGAACTAGAACACCAATCGCTAATCCTAAAGGACTACCAGGGAAACAGAATACCGGTAGTCGGACTCGGACATTTCCAAATAACTTTCAAAGATCTTGCCACTAACCATCGTAGACCGAAACCAACCAAGCCTATTGGGACTCGAGTGGTTCGAACCTCTAGGAATCGGGGTGTCCGGCATTAACAGCATCACCGACACAGACTGGGAGGAGAACCTGATGAGGGAGTTCCAGGACATCTTCAATGAAAAATTAGGCAAGTACCGAGGGTCCCCTATTTCATTTAATTTAGATCCAACAATAGCTCCAATTAGGCTAGAGGCGAGTCCCCTTCGCACTAAAACCAAAGATTGATGAGGAACTTAACAAACTAATAGCACAAGGTATTTTGGAACCAATTGACCATGCCAAATGGGAGACCCCAATTGTGACCCCAGTTAAACCAGATGGGTCCGTGAGAATCTGTGGGGACTACAAGGCTACCCTAAACCAGGCACTACAACAAAGCGTATATCCTGTTCCGGTAGTGCAACACCTACTACACTCATTGGGAAGAGGCAAGGTCTTCGCAAAGCCTGACCTTGCCCAAGCATACCAACAATTACCAATCGACCCCAAGACAGCAGAGGCGCAAACGATCGTGACTCATAGAGGAGCCTTCAAATGCAAAAGGCTGCAATTTGGAGTCAGCATAGCCCCAGGGGTGTTCCAAAGCCTAATAGAGAGGTTATTACAAGGGATAAAAGGAGTAGTCCCATACTTTGATGACGTGCTAGTGTCAGCTAGCGACGAGAGACAACTAGAAGCCCGTCTCAGAGTGGTTTTACAAAGGTTCCAGAAGGCGGGACTCAAGGTCAAAAAAGAAAAGTGCCAATTAGCCACCTCAAAAGTCGAATTCCAGGGGTATCAAATCGATAAAGAGGGCATCTACCCCACAGAGAAAAAAATTAAGGCAATCAAAGAAGCGCCTAGACCAAAAAACAAGGTAGAGTTGCAAGCATTCTTGGGACTTATAAATTTTTATATTTTTCTGCCACAGAAGGCAACGACGGCGGAACCACGACATAGGCTTTTGGACAAGGCAGCCACCTGGACCTGGGGACAATGTGAAGAGACAGTGTTCCAGAGGGTAAAAGACCTAATCACTTCCGACTCGGTATTAATGCAATACAATGAGACACTACCATTAACAGTCACCTGCGATGCATCATCATTCAGCGTCGGAGCCGTACTCAGCCACATCCTGCCTGATGGGAGAGAAGCACCAATCGCGTTCTACTCCAAAACACTATCAAAAACTGAACGTAACTACAGTCAATTAGACAGAGAGGCATTATCAGCAATATCCGGTGTCAAACGGTTCCACAAATACCTTTACGGTAGGACTTTTACCCTTGTTACAGACCACAAACCTCTATTGGGAATACTAGCTGGGAACAAAGCCACGCCAAATATACTATCCCCAAGAATGATGACGTGGTCCGAGTTCCTGGCAGCCTACAACTATAAACTGATTCACCGACTGGGCAAAGACATTTCCCACGCCAATGCATTGAGACGTACTCCCCTACCAGAACTAGGAACTGATCCAGCACCAACCACATCCATCCTACAGATTGAGACATTGTCAAACCTACCCATAACCACAGCGGACATTGCAAGAATGACGGCGAGAGACAAAACCTTGTCACAAGTCTTAAACTGGGTAGGAAAAGGGTGGCCAGAAAACGAGACAGACATTAATTTTAAACCTTTCAAGAATAGGCAAACTGAACTGTCATTATTAAAAGGTTGCATATTATGGGGGGACCGGAACAGTTACAGGAACAAGTACTGAGCATGTTACATGAAGGCCACCCGGGCATTGTACGAATGAAATCCCTGGCCAGGAGCTATGTATGGTGGCCAGGGATGGACAAGGATATTGGGAAATGGGTTGAAACCTGTGGGAAATGCCAAAAATCCCGACCTGCACCCCCTTCAGCAGCTATACTAGACTGGGAAACACCGAGGAGAGACTGCCTGAGCAGTGATAGCGCCCACCCGTCCATGGACAGGGAGGCAAGGTGATGGCAGTGCTGTTTCCCTGGCCGGTGGAGAGAGCCCGAAGCCACCCGTCCTTCCCACCCCTCGCCCAGCCCGTCCCCGTGCATCTCCAAATGCGCCGGCAGCTCCAAACGCTGCAGCGGAATGGGCATCAGGCAGAGGCACTGACTCGGCGGGACTCAGCTCGGAGGAGGATGCGGCGGAGGCCGTCGCTTTGCCTCCCTGTCCATGGATGGGTGGATGCTTTCACTGCCTTGGGTGGCCTCTCCCAGTGGCCTCTTTGGGTTCGCACTGGAGGGACTTGGGAAGGAAGCCAAGATCAGGTTGGCCCGGCTCTTTTGCTTGGCAGGCAGGCGCGTACCCGCGGCTTGCTTTCCCGGCTCTGCCCAGCCCGCACAGTGCAGCCCTGGCGGGATGAGCGGAGGGTCCAGCGGGGAGGTGCTCACTGCCTTGGTGAAAACTCCACCACCGGGCAGGAAGACCTGCCTGTCACGTGTGCTGGGCACCCCAGGCGAAGCTCTTCACACTCTGCCCAGCGCCAGGCAGGGATGGTGGCTGGGTCCTTCTCCCAGGGTGGGCCGATCCTGTGCTGCGGCCCTGGGAGATTCGCATCCCCACATGGGGTTGGGCTGCCCTCTCAGGCAGGGGAGGCTTTGTCATACCAGTAATAGGGTAGTAGAATTGGTTTTGCCTTTGAAGGCGAAGGGAAGGCGGCGACAGGAGCGTCTGAAGCCAAGTGTCTCTGCTGAGCTCCGGTTGCAGGGATGAGCCCTGGCTGGCTGTGTGTGGCTACGTCAAATGCCGCAGCGTTGCTCTAAATGCCGCGGCAGCAAGGGAGAAGGGAAAGCAACGGTGGAGGAAGGTCTCCTGATATGAAGTGCCCCACCAATGCCAAAGTCAACGCAGGCAGCATCATATCCGAGTATGCAACAAAAGTACTTCCTAACAGCAAGCGCCCCCACCATTTCCCCCATTTCGCATGTTTAATATAGGCCTTAATTTGGGGGGAGGGGCTTAATTTGATTTTATGCTGATAAAACATGCTGGACCTTCCTATTGGTGGAGGCCGTATTGTTGGAGAAACATGGTAGTATCAGAGAAAAGAAGGTTTAAAACCTTTAATTGTTTTTATGTACTTAATATATTATAAACTGCTGGATATAATTTGTATCTTAGGTTCATTTACATGTTTCCCTTTTTATTGTCTACCTATTTATACCATTTATTCCATATCCAGTAATGATCTCCTTCCCATTAATTTTCAGTGTCAGCCTCTCCAATTGGGCACACTCATGTTTGCTGAATAATAACCTGTATTGGTGGTACATTTGGGTTCTTCCAATATTGTGCTAGTGAAATACGTGCTGCTGTTAATAAATGGATGGTCAGATATTTTACTTTAGTGGTGTAATCCCCTTTGATCATTCCCAACAAAAATAATTCTGGTTTCCACTCCAGCCCACGCTCTATAATTTCTTCTATCCACGTTTTTATTTTTAACCAATATTTCTTTATCTCAGGACAAGTCTACCATGAATGAAAGTATGTAACAAATTTCCCTTTACATTTCCAACAACAAGGATTGGCTGTCAGAAATATTTTGGCCAATCTAGAGGGTGCGAGATGCCATCCGTACATCATTTTGTATAGATTCTTCCTGCTGATTTGGTTCGTGTCAGGTTTTTCTGCCAGATTTCTTCCCAGGTATCCAGATAAATACTGTAACCAAATTTTTTTTCCCAAGCTAACATGGGACCTTTCACAATTTTCTCGGCCATTTCATATTCTAATAAATAATTATATAATTTGGAAATTGAACTTTTCTCAGGGTTTAAAACTATTTTATCTAAATATGTATCTTTTACCTCAATTCCATATTCCTTTACATCTTTGTTGTATCTCAGTTTTATTTGAAAATCTGACCAATTAGTGTTGAGGTAATTCCCTGTTAGGAGAATGAGCGCATACAGGGAGACGTATAGAGAGTAGTATTGGAATAATACACACAGAGCACACAGATACACTGTACAGTAAATGTAGGTTTTTACTTCCAGAAACGTAAAGCAAAGTCCAAAATAAGTAATCCAAAGTCATTCACAAGTTAAATCAGTCAGTTTTCAATCCAAGGATAATCAAAATATCAAAGTCCAGTGTCAAAAATAGTTCAGTATCAGACTTGCATTAAATCCAGTAATATCAGTCAATTAGAAGAAATGGAGCAACAGCAATACTTTCCAACAGAAGGAAACAGAGATACACTCACACTCTCTTCTGAGACTCAGACAAAACAACCCAGGTTTCTGGCTCCATCTTATGGCCATTTGAGAAACCATACCTAATTACAGTTTTGCATTTTCTTAAAGATACAGTTTTAAAATGTTTATCCTGATTTATATATTTCTAACCCAAATAGCTGTTAGGTGACACATATTCCCAACAATTATCAATAATTATCTCTTGTGATTCTATTTCCTGTTTCGTTTTAATTTTTTCCTCACTATCTAATATTTGGTAGTATTTAAGTTTTTACTGATGTCCATTGTGTTTAAGTGAAACATTGCCTCCATCATAGAAAACCACCTTGGAATTTTATTATAATGATTCTTTCTTATATCAGTCCAAACTTTAATTAAAGGCTTTTGGAATACATGACTAGTAAAATATAAATTATTTTTACTATTCGGGTTCCATAGAAATTCATGACAACCTAGCTGTAAATCATGTCCCTCCAATTGTAAAATTCTGTTATTCCTTAAATCAATTCAATCTTTTATCCACACTAATGCCGCTGCTCTATGGTATGTCTCCCAGGCAGGTATCCTAAATCCACCTCTGCTTTTATTATCTTGTAAATAACTTTTTTTAATCCTTGTTTTTTTCTTTGCCCAAAAAAATTTCATAACAATTTTATCTAAATCTTAAAAGAATTTTTTTGTCCAGTAATATCGGAATTGTTTGAAATATATATTTTAAGTAGAACATTCATTTTGATTGTTGCTTTTCTACCTAATAATGAAAATTGCATCTTATTCCAATTTTCCAAGTCCTTTTCAATCTGTTTCAGTAATTTGTTATAATTATCCTCTCGCAGATTTAATGTTCTAGCTCTTAACCAGATTCCTAAATATTTAATTTTATTTACAATTTGAAATCCCCTTTTCTTCCAATTTTTTTTGTTTACTATTTGTTATGTTTTTAACTAGCATTTTGGTTTTTTTCTTATTGATTTTTAATCCTGCTAATTTATCTAATTTATCTATTTCATTTATTAGAGCTGGTCCTGAGCCTATTGGGTCTTCTATGACAAAAATCATATCATATGAGAAGGCTTGTAATTTATATTCTTGATTTTTAATTTGAATTCCTTTAATTTCCTTATTTAATCTAATTCTGTCCAGCAAAATTTCCAAAATACTTATAAAAAGCAGAGGTGAAAGCGGACATCCCTGTCTGACCCCCTTCCTTATCTCCAATGATTTGCTAATTTCTCCGTTTAATAATACATTGGCCTTTTGTGTGGCATAGATTGCATTCAACATTTTTACAAAATTATCTCCAAAATCCATCAGATTAACCTGCTTTTTCATAAAGTCCCAGTTTCAGTTATCAAAGGCCTTTTGTGCATCCAGGATGACCAAAGCCACTTGGCTTCCTGGATGCTTTTCATAATATTCCAATATTATTATTCTTGTGTTATATCTGATCTGCCTTGTGGGAAGAAATCCATTTTGATCTGGGTGAATTTTATTACTATTTTCTTTAATCTTTCTGCCATTACCACCATAAATTTTTTGTAATCTGAGTTTAAAAGGGATATCGGTCTGTAATTCTTTGTTTGATTGACACCTGTGCCCTCTTTCGGAATCAATGTTATGTATGCTTCCTTCCAAGATTCTGGTATTTTGGCTTCCAGTAATACCCCATTGCAAACCTCTAATAACATCTCTAGGATATCACCTATTTCTTTATATAGCTCATTTGGTAACCCATCTGGGCATGGCATTTTGTTTCTTTTTTGTTTTTGAATCGCTGCCTTTAGCTTGTCTGAAGTTATTTCTTTATTCAACATCTCTTTTTTATCCTCTGATATTGGATAGAGAGTTCCTTCTTTCAAATATTCTTCTACTTTATTTAAATCAACTACTTCTTGTTTGTAAAGATCTTCAAAGTACTCTCTTACAATTTCCTTTTTTTTCTCCTGATCTGTCTCCATTATTCCATTTTTATCCTGTAATTGGTATAGCATTATTTTCTGATTTTCTTTTCTTAACTTATATGCCAGCCACCTTCCAGGTTTATTTGTATGTTTGAAATAATTTTGTTTTGTATATAATAATTTTTTAATCAGTTCTTGATCTAAAATATTCATGTCATGTTTAACTAATGCTAATTTGTTTCTGATATACTCATCTTCCGGGGATTCCATTTGCTTATTTTCCAATTTCTCTATCCTTTTTGTTGTTCCTATCCTCTTTCCTTGTTTCGATTTGCTATATTAGCTATCGATATTCCCCTTAAGTATGCCTTCATTGTATCTCATACATTCTGCAATGAGGTATCCTGTTTTTTATTAAATTTTAAAAAACTAATCAAGTCTTCCCTAACTTTTTGAATATATTCTTCCTCTTTCAGTACTTGGGAATTAAGCATCCTTCTACCTTGTTAAGCCTGGGTTCCCCAACCAGGGTTAGGGAGACAAGCTAAACAGAATGTGCAGCGTTAGTCAGATAGGCACACAGATAAATGAGTGAGCTAAGCTTGTATGTTTATTAACATACAGTAAAAATAACAGATACGCTTGTGCTATCAAGAATATAGTTTATTCCATTATAAGTTCATAGCATAGTCAAAATAACAGTCCAATAGTCATGTATCATTTAGTCAGTCCATTCAGGGATATTCAGTTAGCAAAGTCCATGTAGAATATCCTATGTCAGTTCACTTACAAATTAGTCCTTTGTTCTCTCTCCCGTTTGAGCAATGCAGTCTTGATTCCAAGCAGTAATCAGGGATCATCAAAGCCAGAGAGAGAGCAAGCTGTAGTCTTGCTTCTTTTAAAGTGCTTTCACAACCACTCCCTTAATTACTATCCCACAGTTAAAGTTGCAGACACTTTAACATACAAAACTATGATTCATAGTTATTATTTTACCTAAACCAGTTAGGGTAAACAATGTTATCCCTAACATACCTTTTTTAGAATGACTATTTTTCCAAACTATCTATCTCGGGTCGTGGTCTGCCCATGTGTTAGCCAAAATTTTTATGTCCTCAATCTCTTCATATAGCTCGTTATTTACCCAGGCCACAACTATCCTGGACCATGATTTGTGTGGGCTGGAGTAGAAAGTGAACTGTGATATTCCTGGGTTCCTTTTTCTCCATGCATCCACTAATTCTAATTCTTCAACCATCTCTATAAATTTCTTAGGCAATGTATTCAGTTTCTTATATTGTCTTTGTTCACAAGCATAATCTTGTCTATTATCTGTTATTGCATTATAGTCTCCTATTATGCAAATTCTTGGCTTTCCAAATTCTATTCATTTTTCCAAATGATTGACAGCCTGCACTCTCAAATAGAAAGATCTCCATGCCACAAGCCAGGCAAACACCTGGGCAAAAACAGACTCCCTCTGATAGCTCCAACCCAAACACCCCCCCACCAGGCACCCAGGTGAAACTCAGCTTGCTAATGAATAGCAGCTTGCTAATGAAGAGCAGCCGTCCCCTCACACGGAGCCAAGCTGCACTGAAAGCCTCCAACACAAGAACAGAGTGTTGCCAGCCAATCAAAGCCACAAAACAGACAGAAGAAACCAGAAACACCAATCAATCAAACTCCAAGTCCAATGAACACAGATCCAGGCTCCCAGCCAATGAGAATGGACCAGCCTCAAATCTGAAACCAGGAACTAACTCTATACAGAAGCCTGAGGATGGCAGATGAGATTCTGCTGAAACGTTGCTACAACTTTAACAGAACTACAATGACGTGGGATAATACCCGAAGGAAGCTAAACAGCACACATGTAAGTACCCGCGAAAGCCTAAGAAAACAAATATCTGACCTCTACGGGGAGGAAATAAACAGCCAGATCAAAAGCTATGAGAAGTTGGAAGTTAAAAGAACAGGAATACTATGTGACCTAAAATTCCTATGCAGCTGCAGAGACAACAATGTAACACCAACCTGCTTCAAATTAACATTTCATAAGAACACAGCAGCTACCAAACGTATCCTGAAAAGGACAGAGATATCTCTACTCAGAAATGAAGTTCACAGTAAAAGATTCCAATTAGATCAGTTAAACAAAGATTTGATAGCACTACACCTGGAATTGAGCAGCAAAATCCACCCTCTACTTTGGGATAAGATCAAACAACTTACAACTTGGAGAGCTGAAACTGAAAATACTTATAAAAATGATAAACTCTCAAAAAAACTGAAAAAATTAGAAAATGACAAGAAAATTCCCAATAACCCACAACAACACCTGAAACAACTAGTATACAACGTTTCCAACAGAGAACTCAACAAAACAGAAACAGATGTCCTATCCAAAGGATTCAATTATGCCATAGCACCCAAAAAAATCCCAACAGAATCCATCATATGTGCAGTAGAATCCAGCCTAACCAAATTAAATACAGATGAAGCTGACAGAATAAGACACCAGGTTACTCACATCTTATGCACAACGAAACCACCCAAAAATAATTTGCAAAAAGATGAATTCAGAGCGTTACAAACCCTGAAAAATGATAATAATATCATAATACTCCCAGCAGACAAAGGAAATGCCACAGTAGTAATGGACAGAAAAGACTATGAAACAAAACTGACAGACCTACTCCAAGACTCCACATACAAACCTATAAATACAGACCCAACCACATATCTAGAAAAATCAACCAAGAAGAAAATTATAACCAGCCACATAAGCAAAGAAATCCAACAGACGATCATCCCAAGAGAAAAATCTTCTAGATGCCCCAAATTATATGGCCTCCCAAAAATACACAAAGAAGGCATACCTCTCAGACCCATAGTCAGCTCCATAGGAGCACCATTACAAAACCTAGCTAAATACTTAGCAAAACAACTACAGCCCCATGCTGAAACCGCAGCTTCATATGTAAAAAACTCATACCACTTCTTAGAAATGATCAAAGATCTACACGTAGAACAAGAAGATCTGCTTGTAAGTTTCGACGTGGTTTCACTATTCACCCAAGTCCCAATAAAAGAAACTCTTGAAATCATCAAAAATAAATACCAACCAGCCAAAGACCTCATGGAACTAACAGAACACTGCCTAACCAACACATATTTCATATACAAAGGACAAAGATACAAG
>BLBF01000010.1:31287879-31348534 GCA_015471245.1 Laticauda colubrina | reverse complement strand
ACCCAGGCTCCTAGCCAATCAGAATGGACCAGCCTCGAATTTGAAACCAGGAGCACATCCATACAGAAGCCTGATGATGGCAGATGAGATTCTGCTGAAACGTTGCTACAACTTTAACAGCACTACAATGACGTGGGATAATACCCGAGGGAAGCTAAACAGCATACATACATACATACATACATACATACATACATATAAAATTCACAGTATTTAATGTAAGGAGGGTAGGAGAAAGAGAGGGAAAGAACAATTAATTATCTCATCTTTATATTAATCAATATATTAAGGTCATTAATCTGTAGTCAATCAAATATATGTAAAGAGTAAAAGAAAGATATAAAATATACTCCAAAGGGGTTAAATATTATTTGCTTAAATTAAAACCTATTTCAAAGTAACCAATCAATCTTGCTTTCTTATTAATTAAATATATACCTTAAATAAATAGAAAGTGAGATTATACCGTTCCAATCAATTTTGCGGGGAAAAAAAAGAGAACAAAACGGACACTCAACGAGGAGAGGTTTTACAATCTTTTTTTTCCCTAGTGTTTCCTTAGTAATCCAATTATATCTAGAAATAACTTCAAGTCTCAATTCTCAGTTCTCACTTCAGTCTGGTACCTCTGCCACTTTACTCCGCTCTCCCTGTCACAATTTCTACCTCCACGAATTGCACTGTCACTCCTCTGATCACCTTCAAAAATTTCAAAGTTTCACAGTTCTTCTCCGCTATAAAATACTCTCTGCAGTATATTCATGTGACTGGAAATACAAAACTTTCCTCATCAATAGTCACTCTTCTTTCCTTTCCACTTTCCTTTGTAAAAGCAATTTTCCACTTTATCTGGAGCTATGGGTAAACAGCTCAGTCTTGACGCCACTTTCCACTTTCCCCCTTCCGCTCCGGCACTTCACACATGTACCAATTACCTTTCAGATTTATCTATTAGTTATAATCCAACATCGATTCTTTTCAATCTTTTTCCCGGACTCCAATTCGATCTCGTCTCTCCTCGTTCTACAACAGTGAGAAGCCCTCTACAGGCTCTTTCACCTGTTCTACGCAACTCTCTTTTCAAAGTTGTTCCGTCGTATCTTTGGGCCAGCCTAGCTGGCTGACTTCTTTTGCCCTGTGCTTCAGGCTCCCTTCTTCACCTCCAGGACTGCACTTCCATTTTCAGCTCCAAGAGTTCTTCCTTACTTGAGTGATTCCACCAGGATCTAACTTCGCCTCGAAAGGCTGCCCACGAGCAAAAACCCTGATGTAGGAGAGCGGATCAAGATTCTCCTACCTCGGAAGTCCTGCAGCAATTGGATCTTGACAATGAGCCTGCCGACTGTCAGCCAGCGTACATATCATACAAGTCACCACTCCCTGTTTTTTGATGGATAAATTTCAATCTACACGTGTAACAAAATCGTTTCTCAAAAACCAGCTGTTCAAAAACGCTTATCCATTGTCTGCATCTCATTTGTATGGTTCCAGCAGATCTTTAAGCCCATGTCACACAGCACCAACGGATGGAAAGAGGATGTAAAACGGAGAGAAACACTTGCCATCCATTGGTTAATGCGATGCATCCGTTCTGGACTCACTGCATACATTTTTCATACTCTCTATCTGTCCAGCATCTGTCTTCTGAGATTTCATCCGCTCAAAAAGTTTTGAGCTGCACAAAACTTTTTCAGTGGATAAAGTATCCAACGCGTCCGTTCTACATCCGTTACGCATACGGGGAACATCCGTTATACGTCTGTCGTCATCCGTTATGCGTCCGCTATATCCACTAGGCATCCGCTGCGAATCCACGCAACTCACATCCACTCCAACGGAAAACGGACACAGGGAGGAAGTGAAACAGACGTGAAACGGACACGCAGCGTTAGTAGCACGGAAGTAGAAAGGATGAAAGCGGATGCAGCTCGCATATAAAGCATTAAAATGGAAAAAACGTTCGTATAGGGGACATATCTCGGATATTTAGGATGTCTGGAGGATGTCTAGAGGATGTGGAAGGACACCTAGCAGAAAAACAATATTTCCTATAAAAAGGGGGAGAAATCACATGGATCTCACTTTCAGTCCAGCAGCCCTGCTGTGCTCTTCAGCCTTGATCTTGCTCTTCCACAGCATCCAGTCATCTCCACCATGGATCGTTGCACACTCCTTTTGGTAGCCGCCATCGTTTGGTAGCCGCCACAGTGAGAAGCCCTCTACAGGCTCTTTCACCTGTTCTACGCAGAGAAAAGGAGGCGTCAAAAAAGTGTCTGGGTCTGAAGATGGATCGCGAGAAGAGCCGAGTACAGACTGTATGACAAGCTGATGGTGGAGCTGAGGAACGAAGACCCTCGTGCATTCCAGAACTTCATGAGGATGCTGCCAGCCATGTTTGATGAAGTTGTGGAGCGGCTGAGACCCAGGTTGACCAAGGAAAACACCAACGTCCGGCCCAGCCTGAACCCTGGGCTCAAGGTGGCACTCACTCTGCGCCACCTGGCCTCCGGGCCCATGTACAGGAACATGCAGTACGGCTGGAGGGTGCCATCCAACACCATCAGCATTGTGGTCAGAGAAGTGGTGCAGGCCATCATCAAAGAATACCTGGAGGAGCTCCTCCAGTGCCCCTCCACTGAAGAAGGCTGGAAGAAAGTTGCAGAGCAGTGGTATCAGAAGTGGAACTTCCCACACCGTTGGAGCCATAGGTGGCAAGCACGTGGCCTGCAAAGCTCCAGCTAACTCAGGGTCCACTTATCTCAACTACAAGGGCTTCTTCAGCATCATCCTCTTAGTCATGGTTGATGCTGACTACAAGTTCATGTACATCGATGATTCAGGCAATGGGTCAGCTTCAGATGCCCAGGTAAACAACGGCAGTGACCTCAAGGAGGGGATGGAACGCAACCTCATCATGGGCTTCCCAGATCCAGACCCCCTACCCAATGACACACAAGATGTGCTCTACTTCATTGTGGGGGATGACGCCTTCTCCCTCAGAACCTACCTCATGAAGCCCTACACTTCCAGATGCCTCACCCGTGAAGAGAGGATCTTCAACTACAGGCTGTCCAGGGCAAGACGGGTGGTGGAGAACGCCTTTGCCATCCTGGCCAACAGGTTCCAGGTACTTCTCACCACCATGCAGCATCGCCCAGAGACCATGAGGAACATCGTGGAAGCTTGCTGCATCCTGCACAATCTCATGCGCACCCGCTACCCAGTGTTGCAGAACAGGCTTGTGGACCACCAACAAGGCAATGGGGACATGGAGCCTGGTGAATGGAGGCAAGGGCGAAACCTGATAGATACTGTGGATGTGCAAGGCCCCAACAGAGCTTCACATGAAGGGAAGAAGCAGCGCAACCTCCTGAAACACTGGTGCAACTCCCCAACTGGAGCAGTGGAGTGGCAAGACAGGATGGTAGATGCTTAATGGATGCTTCCTTCAGCCTGTCTCATCACACTGATGAGATTGTGCCATGTATGTTGAGTGGCCCTACAATGAACAGGGCATTTAATAAAGAGTTGTGTTTATGTTGAAATGTGTTGATGAATGATTACATTGTTATTGATAATAAAGGGCCATAGGTGTGGCACTTGGGAGGGTGGACCATACAGTCCCACGATGCTTGCACTGGAGGTTTATCTATCCCACAGCTATTACCCATCCCACAGGTATCCCTGCCCATCCCACTGCTATCCTTACCCATCCCACAAGCATGCAAAGGCTTAAACCATTTCTAAAAGTTTCCACCAGGACTTTATTTACTAAAAGAACTGAACCAAGTGTGTGAAGCAAAGATAACCTTTATTAATAACAAACTGTAAAAGCAAAATGACCCAAGTAAAATGTCCCAAGCAAAGATAAAGTCAACAGGAAGCAACCCAGTCTCTGGCACTCTTCTCAGTCACTCTGAGGCGTGCCCATAGTCTCAGGGGTGAAGGGTTCAGGTGCTGTGGAGTTGGCAGTGGCTGGAGTGGTGGTCTGAGGCACCATTGGGGTGCCTGGCCCCAAGAGGACAACAGGGGAAGGTGTGTGGAGGAAGCTCTCAAAGAGCTGGCTCAGTCCTGTGATGTTGAGAGTCCCTTCCTCCATGACATGGGGTGTCAGTCCCAAGACCGATGACAGATGTTCTGAGGCCGGGCTTTGCTGTGGGGTGGAGGAAGGAGGAGTGTAGTGGGGATGTCTGGTCTGCAGTTGAGCGAGGTGAGGCCTCGGTGCCATCTGTGGCGTCGGTGGCATCTGTGGCATCGGTGGTATCGGTGGCACCTGTGGCGTACAATGAACCTGCGCCTAGACTGGGAAGGGCTGCCTGTGCTGCTGGAACTCCTGGTAGCCATAGCCTTGGTAGGTGAGGGGCTGCTGAAAACCTTGGAAGGGCTGTGACATCACCTAGGGTGGAGGAGCAGACCTGGACTGGGTGGGAGCAGGTTCAGCTGGGCCTGGAGGGTGGTGCAGAAGACCTGTGATCCTCTCCTTGATCACCTGGTACTGGGATTCGGACATGTCCTTGAGAGTCTGGTTGACGTAGGTGAGGAAGGGCTTTCTGTTAGAGGATGGTATGTCGGTGTGTACCAGCTGAGAGAGGAGATCTATACTGCTTTTGATGGTGTCCCTGATCTCCAGCAGGACAGTGTGGCTCTGTCCCTCCTGTCTGGCTCTCTGCCTTTCTGTGGAGGTGGAGCTGGGGGTGGTTTGGTCTCTGGTGGCAGTGGCCTCCTCTTGCTCCAACTGCGTCAGGGGCTCCTCCACGCGCTCCTCCACGGGGAGTGCAGCTGTCGGGGAGGTCTCCGTCGTGGGGCGCTCCACAGATACCTGCCTGGACACAGGAGCTGACTCTTGGCCAGAAGAGGACTGGCTCTCTGTGGGCTGCCTGAGAGAGAGGGTTGACAGAGGGGCTGCTCCTCGGTGGCGGACCTCACCCTCCAAGAAGCTGCACTTGGCCATCACGTCGGTCTCCCGGTTGGTGAGCTTGACCGTGGCCTGGCCATACTTCTTGAGGTGCAGCTCCCCGTACCAGGTGTGCATGTGCTTCCACCAGCCGAGGAGGACCTCCGATGTGTAGCCCAGGCTCTCTGCCTTCTCTCTCCAAGCCGCCTGCTTCCGCTTTGTGTCTCGATAGAGCCTGTGTCCCTTCCGCCAGAGGTACTCATTCTCCCTCAGCCATTTGAGCACCTCATCCTCATGTTCCTCTTCAATGGAGTACTGTCTCCTCTCCCTATCGTGCGATTGCCTCTTCTTCCCTCTGGCAGGGCCTTCTGGGCCCTCATCAGTAGGGCTTTGAGGTTCTAGGGGCTGGTCCACAACACCACCACCAGCAGCACCAGCAACAGCAAAAGCAGCACCAGCAAAAGCAGCACCAGCAGCACCAGCAGCACCAGCAGGACCAGCAGAGTAAGCATCAGCAGAGGCACCAGCACCAGGAGCAGTACCAGCAGAGTAAGCACCAGCAGAAGCACCAGCACCAGGAGCAGCACCAAGAGAAGCCCCAGCCCCAGCAGAGTCAGCACCAGCAGAAGAAGCCCCAGCAGAAGCCGAGTCAGCACCAGGGGGTGGGATGGTGGCCCTGTCCTTCTTGCCAGGGCTGGCTGGAGTAGGCACAGGCTTCCTCTTCTTCCCCATGGTTGTTGGCTGGAGATGTGTCTGGCAGCAGGTCTTTTCTCTGAATGGTGACCTGCTTGCGAGCTGCATCCTTTTATATCCACGGGGCTGACGCAATGCATCCTCCCCGCATGCGCAGTGAACGCTTTGCATCCACTACGCATCCGCTAGGCGTCCGTGATGCATCCGCGTCATCCGCTAGGCATCCGCTCTGCATCCGCTCCTTCCGCTGCACGTCCGCTTCGCTGTGCTCCCCCGGAAGCCCCTGTGGATGTGTTATCCGCTTCCATCCGCTTCCATCCGCTAGGCTTCTGTGGAGCATCCGCTTAACATCCTCGCTATATCCTCTCCCTGTCTGTTCCTTTCCGTTGTTGTCCGTTCTCTTTATGCAAATTTGGGGCACTTTTGAGAGAGGATAACAACGGATGGAACATTTTCTCATCCGCTGTGTCCTTTTTACATACGTTTTGCATCCGTCGGCCGATGTGACAGGGCCTTTAGATAATATCCAAATAATACAGAAGCTTTCTTTGTTGCCAGCTCATGGTTATTACGTCAACTGGTTAATAATCATTTTAATAACATTTTGCAGATGTAGCCAAGAGCACTCCACTGCATAATAACATGTGTCACACACCCTCAAGCCCCAAGAATGTGCTATTGTGTGTTCTCACAGTACCTACAGTACTGAGCAGTCATGCAACTCAATTCTTTCCTGTCATCTAGCTCTTCCTGGCCGATAGGAGAAAAGTACAGGAAAAATGACTGTATGGATGAGCCTTCAGTTAGATCTATACTTTGGAAATCTGGCATTGTATCTTCATCCTATATATTTGTGCGCAGTTTAGATCCATTGATTTATGTAATGAAGCTAGGGATAAATTAATTTAGATTCTCTATTATTGTCATCATTTAACCTTAAAAGGTGAATAATGAAATATTTTTATAAATAGCAGAGCAAAAAATTCCATGAGATCATGAAATGTGAAGTGAAAAGCAAATTATTACTTTATTTTGTAATGTATTTCCTAAAACATTAATAGTTAGATATATAAGTTACATCTTCCTGCCCAGATTGAATTTTCTTATTGTTATAGTTAAACTTTAAAGGTAAGAAAGTATAATTCATCACTTACCAGCTGTATTCACAATTCTGTTTGCTTTAATTGTTCCATGTGGAGTTTCAACTTCCCATGTTCCGTCTAGTCTACATTTTAAATTAGTTACTTGAACTGGATAATTTAAATGAGCTCCATATTTCCTTGCTCCTGCAGCCAACGCCATAGTAAGTGAATAAGGATCTATATGACCATCTCCCGGATTGTACAGACCAGCTAAAACCTGTATCAAACAGAATTAATTTACTTTACGTATATTAGTTTTACTTTTTGTCCCTGGTTTCACAGCCAGTAAAAAGTAGGAAAGGTGTGAATACAAAACTTGGCAGCAATATATAACTTGTAGAAATCCAAATCTTTCCATATGGAATAAAAAAGCAAATACTTCATGTTAATTTGTTTTAATGTTAAATTAGGAATTGTCCACTTTTATCTATCTTACTCTATTATTGTTAGCTTGCTTGTTTTACTTATCAGACACCAAAGTATGTCATAAACAATAGACTGAAGACAAAAGTTGATCTTCACAGGATTTTCAAGTTCTTCTATAAACATTAGTATTTAAGACTTATTTCTGCCTCTGCACTAGTATAGGCTACAAAACAAATTAATATATTTGTATATGTAGCTTACAGATGACATGATCTCCTTCCCCCACTCCAAGCTAAGCTTCAATAGTTTAAGTCTGATCCAAGAAATGCACAGCCATATTCTAAACAACTGAGAATTAGGATAAAATTAAACTTTACTTGTATTTAAATTACTTAAAATTGATTATAGTTAATACAAATATTCTCCAGTAATGTATTTAATAATTTTCCCTTTCTCAAAAACCCCGTTGCTAAAAAATATTAGAGATGTCTCATCCATGTGCACATAACAATGAGCTCAATTTTGGAAGCAGAAAAAGGATGTATTTTTTAAATTGGGTCCTTGAAACAATGGCTTCCAATTGCTTTATTAAGACTGATTCTATTCTTGCATAGCTCATTATTGTTCATTTCTTCTTTCGAATAGAATTCTTTATTAGCCAAGTATAATTGGACACATATGGAATTTGTCTCCAATGCATAAGCTCTCAGTGTGCCTACAAATAACTAAGTTATATGCCATAGATCATAAATCATAAGATACAATCATAATCATAAGATACAAACAACAAGTGATAATTCATGAGATACCAGTAGGAAAAGTATACATTCTTTAGTGCACATTCTTTTCATCGTTGGCAAAACCTCCAGTGAAAACTCTGCTGATAAATACATTTAAAAATAATTTTACATCTAAGATATGTTCCTGTATTTCTTAAATATTTTACAGGTATTTTAAATAAATATTATTCATATACCTTTTCCATGTTTAATAACGGAAATAATTCTTGTACTTTTTCTGGATCAATAAGATATTGCTCTGTGGGGTGCCAACCTGCTCGAGTCATTTGATATTTAAATTCATCCACTCTTGTTGGAGTTGACGCAATTCTAACACTTCCTGGGCAATGAAATCCCACAGCCTGAGAGAAACAAAACAAAATAGTAACAGCCCATCAGTTTTCAAAATCAAACATTCATAAGCACTTATATATAATTCAATAAAGTTCAAAATAATTACAATAAAATATATCTTGAATTAGGCTCCTCCCATCATATTAAATAAAATAGTTACGAATATTAGAAATCTTAGGAAAGAAAAACTAGAAAAACTACATATTTTACATTTTAATATGTCCTATATCTGAATGATCCTATTATGAAATATGGGAATATATTTTTCCATTTATTTAAAAAAAACATTTCCAGTGGGTTTGATGTCTTGCTCAAAATGTATCTGAAGGAGGCTTCAGAAAAATTAAATCACATTTTTATATTTATGATGCTTTAGAATTTGGATGATGTGTTGTCAGGATATTTTTTACTAAGCATAGTAAAAAATATACTAATATAATGTACTATATACATTGATTCTATAATCTTGTCTCCCTAACTAATGAATATGAAAAAGCACCATGGAAATTGTTCCCTCATAATAAATTAAGTTTAACTAAAGTATGGGAAATCAAAATCTGAAGACTACTAGAAAGATGACTGGGCTGAAGTAATAAAGTGGCATCCCATTCAGGAGTATGACACCAAAACCTTCCATCCTTTGTGGAGAAAAATGGAAAGCATTTTTCCATAAACTTTATTGAGCATGATTCAAAATATATATACAGAAGAAAAAAAATAAATTATCCCTGATTTTAATAAAGGATACAATATAGCAGGGGTGTCAAACTTGCAATGACACGTCCTCACATGACATATCGCAACTAAACCGGGTGGGGGTGGCCAGCGCATCCGGCCTTGAGTTTGACACACTTGCAATAGAGAATTACTTTTTGATGACAAAGATCATCTGGTCTTTCATTTTGCTTCATCAATGTGGTTATTGCATCAACCTGAACTTTGCCTTTTAAGCTTTTTCACTGTATTTATTTGTTCTCCATCACAGATGTGAACAATTTAACATGCAGTACTTTCAAATTATTAATCAAAGTGTTCCACAGATAAAAGGGTTCAACATGAATTCACATGTTATATACTATAATTTCCAGAGACACTGTAAATGAATAAGGATGCCAGGATATAATAAAACGATTAATATCTGCAGATACCTTTGAGGCATTAAAATGTATTAGTTATAAAGTATACAAACATTCAAAACTACATATTAATAACATATTTACTTAATACTTGTTTCATGGATTAAAAAATGCTGTTCTCATAGTTAAACAGTTCCAGCCAATCAAATCATTCTAAAATTGTGTATTTCACATAATTCTTAATTAATTTTGGTAAATTAGATATTATTACCTGTCCTGTCTCCTCCTCTAACTTTTCATAAAGCTTGATGCTGTAATGATGGATTTTCTTTAGATTTATTCCAGGATGGAAATATGTTGTCAAACCCGCCTTTAAAAAAAAACAATTTTTTTTTCACAGCATTTATCATTTCATTTCCATTAACTTTTTCTTGGATAATCACATTTAAGGTTTTGCTTCAGTTTTTGTGTTCAAGGTATCACTACCATTCCCATTAAAATCTCTAATATATTTTTTCCAACATCCCCTCACTTCAGTTTATTCAAATGAATTCCTAAATTTTATATTTAATTTATTTTGCTGCAGATTCTTCAGTTTACCCCCTTCAAAACTATTTTTAATTTCTATTAAATTTGTTCTCAAGTCAAAAATATCAATTGTGAAAAAATCCTAGAACAATTAGCAGCTACAAATTGATATCATGAGGTAAGAATCATATAGTTTCTAACAATTATAGCTATTGATAAGAATTCTGCAACCTTCTTAAAGCTTACAGAAAATAACCTTAAAGCAAATTATGGAAATTTCAAAATTTTTCAGGTTTGGTCAGGTTTACTTAGTTATTGTGTTCTACCCGTGTAGTTGCATGAATCCAACTTTGCAATGTTGCAAGAAACCCAAGTGGAAACCTACTCACTTTGTATATAAAAGGTTAGCTACACTAGTTAAAGGAATTGGCTCCCGCTAGAAAATGGAATACTGCATTAGACAAGAAAAAATGACAGATGCATCTTTTATTATGCAATCACCCTCTCATGTTGACGAGTACATATTAAGTGAGATCCAGGTGCTGTCCTGTTATTTCCAAACACTGGGATATCCAACACTACCAGATATTTCCAAGGGATAGCTTTTGGAACCTAAGACTAAGGCTTCCAATTTTGTCAGCCTTCCCCTCTGATAGGGCAAATTTGGAAAAGAGATTTAACAAAATACAAGACATGGTGAAAAGCTTTCTCGTGCTCAGATTTTTCTAAACATTGTCAGAGAACTCTTGGAAACTCTATGAGCTTCCTTTAGGAATTGTCAAAAAAAGCCTGGTGCGCTAAGGAAACAGATCAAACCATTAATCCCATTTCAGTTCCAGCAGAAATATTCAAGGACAGGATTTTTAATTATTAAACCGTACATCTTAATACATGCCTAAATCAATGTAGCAATCATACTTGCATATGTAAACAGTCTAACAATTGCAAAGTTGGCACTTTAAGATTTTCAGACTGAGGATATTATTTTTCTAGCTTCTAATAACACAACAAACTAAATGTGATTTTCTTCTCATATTAGAAGAAAAATATTTATTATAAAACTTATTAGAAACTAAAGTTATTCATTACTATATATATGAACATATATGATGACACAAATGTTTTCCATCTTAGATATTATGGTACATTCTAGTTGTGTCCAACTTGGCATAATAAAATGACACATGATCTCATATCTAGGATTACTTTCTGACTGCAAACTACTGAAAACAACTTCTTTGTAACAAGTGATGACACTTGGGTGAGCCAGGGACTCTTATGTGTTCCAGAGCAAGATGTCTTGTGTGCTAACTAAAATATAAATAGAATGTTTATCAGTGAATGCAACCTTTCTCTTCCCATTACATCAGAGTATTTTTCTCCTAAAACTGCAACCCTAAAAGTTCAGAAAACAAGATTGATGTATCTTTATTTAAATGCAGTAGTAGTTCTTACCATTTTTACCTCTACACGTATTTGTTTCTTATTGTTGAAGCTCTGTACATCGGCTTCCAAAATATCATGTCTCACAAAACATAACTAATGTTACAGTTATTGAACATTCTGGGTTTCATATTACAGTAGTAATCCAGGAACATTCCCTTCAATCTGAGCATACAGTTGGTTGCCAGAACAGCTGCAAGTAGACAATTGGTTCTTTTACACTAGCATTAAGCATCAGTAATTAATGAGTTTCAGCTGGATGACATTCTACACTGGATTGCACAGTAATTTAAATGGCTCACAGAAATCCATTTCTAGTCTAAAATGAATTGTGACCTAAGCACAGAAAATTCAGGTTTTGTTCCATGTTTAAAACATTAGAAAATTCACTTACTGCATGCCAAGTAGATCCAGCAGTGAGTTCAGATTTTTCCAACAAAAGTACATCCTTCATGCCAGCCTTGGCCAAATGATAGGCAAGACTGACACCAACACAGCCACCTCCAATAATTACGGTTTCTGCTGTGTCTTTCCATTTTGTTTCTACAGAAGAAGGCTTTTGTTCCCTGGGGGACAAATGAACAAATATAATGACGGATGCTTATTCCTGCATACTTTACATAAAGTTACATATATCAACTGTTCTTTGTATACCTTTTATTAACAGTTAAATTGTAAGACATTAATAGAATTTTGAGCTACACAGATGAAAATGATAAACACTAACTGGCACAGTTTAGATCGAACATCAGGAACAAAAACCAAGAATGGCATGGGGAGTTATTTCTTAATTTCTTTATTGTTGTTTACCTACAGACAGAATCTTGCTAGATTAAAGCAATTATCTGCATAACTGTAAACCCAGTGTGCTGCTGAAGAGGTGGGTGGGTGTCCGTCTTCGCCTCTTTCTGCCTATCAGACATTTTTGCCAGTATCCTTTTGTGGAGATTCCAAAATGGGTAGATAGCATATCAGTAGTGATTCTAGACTATGATTCCTGATCAATTGAACATTGATGCAACTTGAAAATTTCAACACTAATTCTGTGAATTGTTTAATTGTTTTATGACATTTGTACATCTTTTACTGTGCCAACATGCTGTCTCATTATAATTTGCTAAAGAAGGTTCCAAGGTATAGTTTAATCATTCTTTTTAATGGATTTTCTGTAATAAGAACAAAAATAGAAGAACTAGTACAAAAATGTTAAAAAATTACAAATGATAGACTACATAATATGTCTCCTATTTAAAAATAATATTTATAAATCATGCACAAGAGGCAAAACCTAATCTGGAGGCATTCCATATGGAGCTATGTGAATGGCTCATCCATGTTCTGTTGGATTCAAAACATAAATTATAGATAAGAAATGAAGGAGAAACATCTCATTTTCATCAACATACCCAGATAGTCCTCGATTTACAACCACAATTTTCTGTTGCTAAGCAAAACAGTTGTGAGTTTTATGATCTTTCTTGCTACACTTCTTGTTAAGTGAGTCACTGCAGTTGTTAAATTAGTAACATAGTTAAATTCATCTGGTTTTCCCATTGACTTTGCTTGTCAGAAGTTCGCAAAAGGTGATCACATGACCCTGGGATATTACAATTGTCGTAAGTATGAACCAGTTGCCAAACACCTGAATTTTGAACATGTGACCATCAGGATACTACAACAGTCTTAAGTGTGAAAAAAGGTCATAATTCACTTTTTTCAGTACTGTTGTAACTTCGAACAGTCACTAAATGAACACAACAGTCAAGGACTACCTGTAATTATCCAAGAAGCCAATTGAGTTAATCTAAAATGCTGCAGAGTAGTTTACAAACAGACCGATGAACTGTGTTTGTTTGATGTTAAATAGGCCAGAAATAGGTTTATGAATTGAATTTCCATAACATTTAACTGTCAGTTAGTTTAATGCTTGCATTTGCACAATGTACTAAGTTTAATGTTTTAACTTTGCTTCTTTTTATTATTTACCCTGTTAGGCAACTTCGTTGACTTCTTGGTTAACTGATAATTTAATGTATTGAGCAATCCAAGAAAATAGATTACAGTACAGTAATTCCATAACAAAACTAAGTGTGCTGTGCAAGCACAGGGATAAAATTCAAGGATATTTCCAATTATTTGTTGTACAATTGTTCTGTCATTTAAGTGAATATCTAGATTTCATCATACTCAATTTATCAATCTATATTTTCTGCTTCTCTGTTTTTCTACAATAACAAAAATCCATTGAAAAACAATAGGTGAAATAACTGCAGTGTGTTTCTGACTGGCAGCATTAGCCACTCTTTTTTAAAGAAGATTTTAAATCCAACCAGGCATGCAATAGGCATGAAATACAGTATATACACGCCTAAATGGTATGGGGTGAGCAATCCTGTCACTAGATCAGGGACAGCTTAGTAGTTAAACTTTGTGCTTGGCCACAAAGTCTCTTGAATGACTTTGATCCATGCACCATTCGATCTTACTTTTTGTTTGAAAATTATTAATTAAAGAAGAATGCAGTATCCACACACACCCCCTCCATTGGAGGAAGGATAAAATAAAATGCAAATACATATTGGACTGGAGATTATTTGGACTCTGGGAAGAAGTAAACACACATGCAAACCCACCCACCCCCGTCATATTTAAGTTATTTTAATGTCCTGGAATATCTAGGAATGGGGATTTAAGAGGTGTGTATCGTCTTATTCTGCGGGCAAGCTACAGGAACGGGGCGAGGTAGGTATTTGAGCAAACCACGCCGCAACACTACAATGTCTGTGCAGAAGCCAAAACTGTCTTTGTGGATTGCCCTCGCCCTTGTACTGTCTGAAAAAGAGACGCCAAAATACCCCACCAACCATACAAGGGAGAGCTGAAGCCGGACTCACCACCTGTCAGTGGTCGGGCTGCAAGCAAAACCTCGAGAAGGTACGAGAAAGGCGGGCTGTTTAGCTCGCAGTTTTACTGGCAGAAATCTTCGCGTTCCCCGGAGCATAGCTTTCCCCTCGAAGGCGCTAGTGGATGGCAAGGGGCACAAAGATCCCCCCGAACCTCCCTGTCAAACCAAGCAAGAAAACTTCCGAGTTCCCTTAGTTGGCAGCCTAAGCGGAGGGGCCTGCAACCGCCCGTCGCAGGCGATAGGTGGAACCAGCTTCTTGAGAGACCCTCCCGGGAGGGAGGAGACAAGCGTCCGGATTGCGTCGTCCCGCGACATTCCTGGGACTCCGTCCAAGTGGTTGCAGTGGGAAATCGGGGGCGGCGGAGGGGAATCGGGATATCTGAGGGGACGAAGAGAGGCTGGCTCGGGAAGCAGAAATGCAGCGGGAATCTTGGGATCGTCTGATATTTAGTCTGACAACGGTATACACATACGCGAGCCCGATGCGTAGGTTACTGGCTCTTGATTAAAAAAAAATATTTCAACTTGGCTTTCCATGAAAGTTTGGAGAAAAGATTGCAGCCAAACAAGACCAACTAAATCTTCGGACTTTTTTTTTTTTTAAATAGTGTAGAAATTAGTGCACCTTCACAAAGTTATTCTCAGTCTACTCATGGGCGCACTGTTTTAAAATCCCGATAATAGTAACACGTGGGCTGCTTAAGCAGGATACGGAGAAATAACTGTAGGGTTATCTCCATCTCCACTAAAATGTACACACGTGTCTGTGCATATGTATGGTGGAAATCATAGCAGGTTACCTCACGGTCTTAACGGTGGGAAAAAGAAAAGCCTTTCCCCCCACCTGGCATCATCCGAAAGTCGGGAGTACGATTCCCAAGGCCCCGCGCATCGTGTGGGGACGAGGGGGAGGTAGTTGCGAATGATGGAAGCTGCTGTGCTCAAGAGACGTTCCCAAAATATCAGGCTTGGAAAAGCCTGCTCTGAAACGGCCCTTCCATTTTTGCTTATTTTTAGATACACATTCTGCGTATGCGTGTGCAAATAAGCGGCTTTACTCAGTCCTGCGAAGGGAGCGCCTCGCAGTCGAGTTATGGCGGCAGGAGATCAGCAGGGGGACGACCGAAATCGCTGCGTCCGTAACGAACCTTCAGGCCTCTCCCAATCCGCCCCGGGCTCCGAATCCGCCCACCTCAGACTCCGGCCTATAAAATGCGAGGTCGGCGGGTTGTGCTTACCCTGCTTTGTTACGGGAGAGTTGGGGCCCGGTGGCGGACGAGGAGAAGTGCGGCCAGCGGGAATATTTCGTCATGGCACCTATTGGAGGGAGCTCTAAAGCAAAGAAGGTAAAAAGAACAAGTAGCCGTTCGGGACGCATTTCGCTATTCTCTTTTGCAGGGAACGAAATACAAAGGAAAGGGCCCCTCTTGTTGGCGAGGTTGCCTATTAAAGTACCATTCCTCTCATTGGGAGGCTCTTGCAAACTTCTTGGAATTAGAAGAGTAGAAGCGATGGCGAGGAATGGTTAGAAGAGGAAAGTACCGAACACGAGTTGAGAGAAATGAATGCCAACTGTCTTTTCTCACTTGGCTTTTTTATTGCAAGTTTAACTGCTATGGTTAGATTCGTGGCGTAAAACAACCAGGGAACACAAACCTTGTTCTGATATTCCTTATTCCGATTTTTTTTTTAATTCTTTATTTTGTGATGCATACAATGTTCTCTTGTATCATATTTATAGCAGTTAATGTGGGTTGATTTAATTGAGGGCAGAAATAGCTGCCCAATTGTATTCCCTGCATTTGGGAAAAGATAGTAATATAAAACGCTTTCCATAGTTCTAACTTATGCATCCACAGACATACAATGTAATGACATAGTAGCCCCATTCTGGGACAATCGGGATTCTGGATAAAGCTGGTTCAGTCAAGACTGAAAGCTGAGTCACAATTTCCATATACGAAGTACGTGCAAAAATTGAATTTTTTATTCTTTTAGAGAGGAGATGCATTGCTTTAAAATTGCACACAACATGTAAATAAAAACTGATTATGAGTAGAACTCATAATTCATATTATGAGTAGGACTTATAAAAAGAAAAGTTACACTGTCTGAGCTAAGGACAGAACTGACTCTGATAATAGATGATTAATATTTGTGAAGTGATAAATTTAAATGAGTCACTGAAGAAAACCTAGAAGGATGATTTGATATAATCAATGCTACTTTTTAATATTACAAAGAACCAAATTTTAAAGTGTTTTAGGAATCATCAGTAAAATTCATATAAGTTGAAAGTTAATAAAACCACAGGGTTAACCAATTAGCATTAATTAAGAGATTCTTCATGAGAAATCCTGGTGCTTTACAAATTTTCCATATGATTCTTACTTTATCACAATAGTTAATTTAACCATATATAATTGAAATTATTTGGTCAATTTTTGATTTATGTATTTCCATGGTGTTAGGGTGAGATCCGATTCATATTGTTTTCATTTGAAAATCAGAGTTTTATGAGTTTGATCTGATCGAGTAATCTTCTGGAAAAAAGCTAAAAAATGTGTGTAGGGGGAAAGAAACATGCAAGAACAATTGAGTCTGATAGTAAACAACAGATTTCTGCAGTTATGAAAAGTTAACAGGACAGCTGTCATACCTTATGAGTATGATATGGAGTATAAATACTCTCAATGGTAATTTGCCATTTTTTTTTAGAATAATTGAATATAAAACTTTTTAGGAAAATATAACTTAAAAAAGTAGACCAGATACTTCTCTGACTGAAGGGTAGGAAAAACACCAAGAAGCAATTTCAGTCTACCAATGGTCATGGTAATTTTGCTCTTAGTAGATTTTATATTCCACTCCTAGCATCTTCAGGAAGAGTTGAAAAACACCCCTAGCTGAAATCCATTGCTGTAGAGCAGTGGCCTCCAAACTTTTGGGTACCAGAGACCAGTTCCATGGAGAGATATTTTTCCATATACTGGAAGTGGCGTGGCTTTGCATGTTGCCTGTGTGCCATGGATGGGGCTGCACTTGTTTGCGGAGACCAGTTTCTGGCATGCCACGGCCCGGTGCTGATTCACGTACTGGAGCTGGGGATTCCTGCTGTAGTGTAGACATTCATTATCTGCATGTACCCTTGTCTAATTCAGTATATAGCTTTGAATAAATTCCTCTGTCTTTTTACATTTAGTTAAAGAAAACCTGTAAACAATCCTCTGGTCTCTTTCTGCACACAAAAGAAAGTGTTTCTCCCTTTAGAATGATAATAACTCACATTAATGTTTGGCAGACAGGATAGTAAGTTAGTTTATGCAGGGTAGTATATGTTTGTTCTGGAATAGTAACTCAAATTCTGACTGGGAAAATTCCAAGAATCTTTTATTATAACTAAAATACAAGAAGTTAACACTTGCCAGAGTTCCAGTAATCCTATTAGTCACAGTTATTCTGTACCTACCCACTTTCTTTGGTTAAGAAGGTGATAGCACTTTAAATTACCATAGTTAGGATAAACTCTGAAAGCATGTAATAAGTTGTTTGCAGTCTGATTCCACTTCCTTTTATATCTAATTCCACCATTACATTTTTGCAGACTTGGTAATCATTTCTTATAATCACACTGAACACTACGTTTTTAAGTCTAGAAGAAATTTACATTTTGATTCCATGTATTGGCTGTTAAAGTCTTCTCTAAATATTCTGGAATTGCATATTGCAAAATGGAGTACAAAGTTTACATTAAGAAGACAATTTTCCTATAACACCTTTTGTTTTTGCTACAGAACAGTAGTAATTTACTCTTCCAAAAATGTTTTTGTACCCACACACTGAAGGGGATAAATAATGTATAAAGGGTATACAGTTGGCAACTATGCTCATAGCAGTTGATACCTAATAGGTGGCTGAAGCATAAAGAGAGATTTGAATGGATATGTTGGAAAGATAAAATTAGATATTTCCTATTTAACAAGCTTGTTCATAAAAATGCTAAATATGTTAGAATATTGAATGTTAATACTTAATAATTATTAGTATCTGATAACCTCTGCTTTGGTGATAATAATCCAAGGACTGGTTGGAGAGGAATATGAGTTTTTTTAGATTTTTATCCTGTCTTTTTTTAAATATACAACTCAAAGTGACAAAGCATCCTCTTCCTATTTTCCCTATTATAACAACTCTGAGCCACAGTGGTGCAGTGGTTAGAATGCAGTACTGCAAGCTATTTCTGCTGTCTGCCACCTGCAATTTGGCAGATCAAATCTCACCAGACTCAAGGTTGGCTCAGCCTTCCATCCTTCCAAGATGGGTAAAATGAGGGCCCAAATTGTTAGGGACAATATGCTGACTTTGAAATTGCTTAGAGTGGGCTGTAAAAGCACTGTGAAACAGTATATAAGTGTAAGTGCTATTACTATGAAGTTCATTGGGCTATAACTGGCTGAAAGTCACCCAGTTTGTTTTTCATGGCCAAGGTGGGACTAGAATTCAGTCTCTTTGTTTCCAGGCAAACACCTAAACTGCTACACTAAATTGATTTTCATCTTATAGTTACTACTGTATGTGAATTAGTTTGTCTATATAGCAAATGTATACTATTGTTTGATAATAGAGGTAGTCCTTGGCTTATGATTATACAGGTAATCCCGGAGGTATGACAGATCAATAATTGTTCAAACAAACCCCCACCCCAAAAGCTTTGTATTAGCCATCCAATCATTTGCCCTTAATGTAGAATTCTTACATTAAGAGAGCCACTGCTGCATGCCCACTTGTCTATTCCACCCCCTACATACTAGAGTAGGCCCAGTGCCCCAAAGCACTGGGCTTACTCTGCCCCCCACAGTATTCCAAATAGTCCTCTTCCGCCGCTCAAAATTCATTGTTTACCTACTGAAGGTGCGCAAAATTCAGGAGTCTGAGAAGGAGCCACATATTGTGAAATCTGAGCTAATACTGGACAAAATAACTTCATCGTCAGCAGACCCACATCAGGTGATAAAATTCAGACTTTTCTATCCAGTACAAGGAGGAAACACTTTTGTATTTTCTGGAGTAACTCAGCAACGCAGATTCTTTCAAATCTGCTTGCTTTGACAAGTCAATCATAACTTTGAATAGTTGTTAAATGATGGCTACCTATACTTCAGTGCTACCATCAGGCTCACATTCTTTTTAAAGTTTACAGGAAACATTATTGTCATTTTAGGGTATTTTAGAACGGCTAGATGCTGGAGAAATTGTGATTGGTGATGGAGGATTTGTCATTGCTCTTGAAAAGCGAGGTTATGTAAAAGCTGGACCTTGGACTCCAGAAGCAACAGTGGAAAACCCTGAAGCAGGTAATGTATATTTATGTATTCATCAAATTAAATTTGAGGGGCTGCCACAAAGAAGAGGGGATCAAATTATTCTCCAAAGCACCAGAGGACTGGACAAGAAATTCTGGTTGGAAACTGATCAAAGAAAGAAGCAACCTGGAATTAAAAGAGAAACTTTCTAACAGTAAGTACAATTAACCAGTGAAACAACTTGCCTTTAGAAATTGTGGGTGTTCCATCACTGGAGGTTTTTGAAGAAGAGGCTGGACGGTCACTTGTCTGAGATTGTATAGGTTCTCCTGCTTTGAGCAGGGGGCTGGATTAGAAGACCTCCAAGATCCCTTCCAGCTCTAGTCTATTCTTTTTTTTTTTAAATAAAATTTTATTTGGGTTTTCATACATACAAAATACAAGTAAAACGTCTTTTTTGAAAATAACATGGTCCCGGGTTGAACTTCTTTATACAGACACAAAACTCAATTTCATGCTCCTTTTTGTATTCTGTTCCATATCTTATACTATTTTACATTTTCTACACAGTTTTTCCCCTCTTTTAATTTTCTCAATTTTATTTTGATTATCTCATCTCAATTCAAATCATTATATTTATACTTTTGTCTGTTCTGTTTCAATTTCATATTTTCTCATTAAACAAATTTTCTTCTGTAGTTACTAATTGGAGTATGACACCTTTATATCTTTAAATTACATCCATTCAACTCTTATTTAAACTTCAGTATATACCTTAAGGTTATGATCTTCAATATAGTACACAATACATAACTTCCAATCGAATTCTGCTTGGTACATTCTTATAATACACACTATATTCTTTAAAAAAAAGGATTGTAAATATATGTAATTATAAACCCTCATTCCATTCCAGTTCAGTTCTATCATTAATAATCATTAAAATCTTAACATCTAACACTTCTTTTCAATTAAATATCATACTTCCTTGAAGACATGTATAATCTCCATATTTTTTTTCTTTTTTCTTTTCACATATGTTTTATAAATCATTAAATACACCTTTTATTACATTTATTTATTGACAAGCATTCCACTGAATTACGATAGCTATTTTATCAGACATTTTAATCATACATTGTTTCATATTTTCTAAAATTATTTCTGTTTCTAATATAACCATAATCTCTTATGTACCTTTGCAGAATCCCTTTTTCCATTAAATTTTCACCCCTTATCTCTAAATGGGCCCTGTTTCTCTATATTTTGTTTCTGTCCTTTATGACTTCTTTTCCTTTCTTTCTTCCCTCTCATCTTCTCCCCTTTTTACCCCCTTGTCTCTCTACTTCTAATTCTCTCTTCTGCATTTCCCTCTTCTGTTGCTTTCTGATTTTATACTTATTTTTCACTCTATTTTTTTTGGCGTTGTTTTTCCCAATCTTAAACTTTCCATTCTCTTTCCCCTCTTTCCTTTTTTCCTCCATCTAAGATTACTTGTTCATTAAAGATGGCTTCTTCTTTGTCGCAATCTTCTTTTTCTGCAGGCATTTCTTGTTGTTTCTCATAATTCCAAATCTCCATGTCTAAAAACTGAAATACGAAGCCAAAAGAACCTCTTCCTTCTTGTGCATCTTCTTTGTACTTTTTAAGTTCCATTTTCAGTTCTTCTAAAAGTGGAACCATTTTAAACAGTTTTAAACAACCACCCGATTGATTTTAGTCATTCAAAACAATAACCAAGAATCCAGAAATCATCAAGTAATCCAGATAGTCCCGAGTTATATCTTCTTATTTCTTTTTCCACTTTTTCTTCCTGGGGTTTTTGTTGTGATATTTCAGTTAGAATGTATCTTTTGGAAGTCTTGTTGAGATTTTGCTGTAAGTTCTTTTTAATTCCAGGTAGTCTCCTCCCTTCCAGATCCTGCCCTTTCATTCTTTTTCTCTCCTTTCCTGTTTTCAAAAGCTTTTGATTATCCAGAAATCTTTATTATCCCTTTGACTTTTTATTTTCAACATTAAACGCCTATTAATGTCAAAGTGGATTTTTTTCCAATTTCTTGCTTAAGTCTCTTAGCTGTCAGGAGAAAAAAAAACCCAAATCTTTTCCCTTTTCTCTCTCCTTCGCAGCTTAAAAATCTTCTTAGGGAACAATGTTATTGTTTTTTGATAGTTTCAATTCCAGGGTACCTTATTTGTTGCTTTTGCTGTTTGACCTGGTCAACCAAAACTTTCTCCTCTTATCTTCCTCCTGCACATTCTTTTCCGGTCAAGTTCTTCTTTGTGGTGGCCATTTCTGACCACTGCTGCAACCGCCTTCGGGAAAGGGAGTAATGGCCAGCTGGGGAGGAGAGATGCGGCTCTCCTCAACCCTGCAGGCAATCTCCCTTCTCTTCACCACCTGTATGGGGTGGCTTAGCCCCGAAACCAGCCAGCTCAGGGCGCTCCAGCGGTGAACATGGGTCGAAGCCTCGCAAAGACGAGGTTTCAGTCTGTCGCTGAAGAAGCTCAAACCGGAAGTTACCAGCTCTAGTCTATTCTAAATTCTAAATCAAATATTTGGAATTGGATAGTGACCCAGTTGTAGAATAAACATATTGCTCCAGTCCAGATAAAATTAGTTGCAGGTAGTCCTCAATTGACAACAGTTCATTTAGTGACAATTCAAAGTTACAACAGTGAAAAAAGTGACTTACGACCTTTTTTTATACTTATGACCGCTGTAGCATCCCCATGGTCATGTGATTTACATTCGGATGCTTGACAACTGATTCATATTTATGGTGGTTGCAGTATGTTAACATCTTTTGCAACCTTCTGACAAGCAGAGTCAATGAGGAAGCCACATTCACGTAACAACCATGTTACTAATTTAACAACTGCAGTGATTCATTAAAAAAATGTGGACAGAAAAGTCATAAAATGGAACAAAACTCACTTAACAAATTTCTCAGCAACATAAATCCGGGGCTCAGTTGTGGTTATAAGTTGAGGATTATCTGTATTAGTAAGGCTTCGAATTTCATTTGCTAAAGACATAACCATATTTTGCTCAACTTCTTTCAGTTATTCAATCATCATGAATTAGGTAGACACTGTTCACCACATTCTATGTGTACTACTGAAAATAGTTCTATTTATATTTCCTGTTCTTATCTATAGCTAACTTTTACTGTTTTTTCAAGCAGGGAAAAGAAAGTTAGAAACATTGTTTGCCCAAATCAGCATCTGTGAAGTGAGTCTAGCGTTCCTCCTAATTTAAGTGTCTTGTTTATCTGTAGGGATCTGCATGTGGAATAATTTAATAATTTAATTCTTCATGTACCATTTACAGGCTGTGATGTGCAGGATTTGTTCGAGCTAAAGTAATAGTTTTTCTAAACAAGTCAATTGTGATTTCTAACTATAGTTACAGAAAAATGTTGAGTCATGTACAAAAATTAACTCAAGATATTTCAAACACAAAACGGGACATATAGGTGAAACTCGAAAAATTAGAATATTGTGCCAAAGGTCATTTATTTCAGTAATGCAACTTAATAGGTGAAACTAATATAGGAGATAGACTCATTACATGCAAAGCACGATAGTTCAAGCCATGATTTGTCATAATTGTGATGATTATGGCTTGCAACTCATGAAAACCCCAAATCCCCAATCTCAGAAAATTAGAATATTACATGCAATCAATAAAACAAAGGTTGCATACAGAACAATATTGAACCTCTGAAAAGTATACGTATGCATATGTACTCGGCTTAGTTTGGGCCCCTTTTGCAGCAATTATTGCCTCAATGCAGCGTGGCATGGAAGCTATCAGCCTGTGGCACTGCTGAGGTGTTATGGAAGACCAGGATGCTTCAATAGCGGCCTTCAGCTCTTCTGCATTGTTCGGTCTCATGTCTCTCTTCTTTCTCTTGGCAATGCCTAATAGATTCTCCATGGGGTTCAGGTCAGGCGAGTTTGCTGGCCAGTCAAACATAGTAATCCCACGGTCATTGAACCAGGTTTTGGTGCTTTTGGCAGTGTGGGCAGGTGCCAAGTCCTGCTAGAAAATGAAGTCAGCATACCCATAAAGCTCATCTGTGAAAGGAAGCATGAAGTGCTCCAAAATCTCCTGGTAGACGGCTGCGTTGACTCTGGACTCAATGAAGCACAGTGGACCAACACCAGCAGATGACATGGCTTCCCAAATCAACACAGACTGTGGAAACTTCACACTGGACTTCAAGCATCTTGCAGTGTGTGCCTCTCCATTCTTCCTCCAGACTCTGGGTCCTTAGTTTCCAAATGTGATACAAAAGTTGCTCTCATCAGAAAAAAGGACTTTGGACCACTGAGCAACAGACCAGTTCTGTTTTTCTTTAGTCCAGGTAAGACGCTTCTGACGTTGTTTGTTGTTCAGGAGTGGCTTGACAAGAGGAATGCGACATTTGAATCCCATGTCCGGGATCTGTCTGTGTTTAGTGGCTCTTGATGCACTGATTCCAACCTCAGTTCACTCCTTGTGAAAGTCCCCAACACTCTTGAATGGCCTTTTCCTGACAATCCCCTCCAGGCTGCGGTCATCCCTGCTGCTTATGCACCTTTTTCTTCCACACTTTTCCCTTCCACATAACTTTTTATTCATGTGCTTTGATACAGCACTTTGGGAACATCCAACTTCTTTTGCAATTACCTTTTGAGGCTTTCCCTCCTTATGGAGGATGTCAATGATGGTTTTCTGCACAACTGTCAGGTCAGCAGTCTTTCCCATGGTTGTGATTCCTATTGAACCAGACTGAGAGACCATTTAAAGGCTCAGGAACCCTTTGCAGGTGTTATGGCTTAATTAGCTGATTAGAGTGGGACACTTTGAGCCTAGAATATGGAACCTTTTCACAATATTCTAATTTTCTGAGATTGTGGATTTGGGATTTTAATGAGCTGTAAGCCATAATCATCACAATTATGACACATCATGGCTTGAATTATCTTGCTTTGCATGTAATGAGTCTATCTCATATATTAGGTTCACCTTTTAAGTTGCATTACTGAAATAAATGAACTTTTGCACGATATTCTAATTTTTTGAGTTTCACCTGTAGAATCGTAGAGGCAATATGTTTGTACAGTGCTAACAGTATGTTTAACTCTTGACCTTGCTTCAATATTTGGTAGTTCGTCAGCTTCATCGAGAATTCCTCAGGGCTGGAGCAAACGTTTTACAGACATTCAGCTTTTATGCCAGTGATGATAAATTAGAGAACAGAGGAAACTATGCAGCTGATACATTTTCTGTAAGTAGTTTCAACCACTTTTTATTAGTAATTTTGACAAGTAAGCAGAGTTTTAAAAATTGTTCTGATGAAGCCTCATTCAAAGCAAACACCAGAGATAAAAGCAAAACCTTTTTATTGCTTCTTTGTGAATTGCGTTCATTCACAGTAAAACACTTTTAAAAACTAATTGTTCCAGATAAGAACAAGCCTTGCTAAGGTTGTGCAAGGCTGCCAAGAACACTAGATTAAATTGCAAGGAAATAATCAAAACCAAAAGTCTCCAAACACAAACCAGGATAATCCGAATTTCCACAAGACTTGAAGTGCAAGAATTTCTTTGCTTCCTGCAAAGAATTCCATCTCCGAGGACTGGCTTTTATCCCTTAAACGAGGGGCCATCACCTTGCAGCCTTACTCCCAAGTCGCCTGTGCTGCTGTGGCTGCTCTTTCCTTCAAGCAGTCCTACGTGCATGCACACTGGGAATAGGCTACTCGGGGTCCTCTGAATTACTGCTGCCAACCTCCACAAGCTCCGAAGGCAGCACCCCATTCTCTGATAGTCCTGGCCCCATCCCTGCATCATCCGAGTCTTCGCTCTCTGAGACTGCTGCCAGCGAACCACAACAAAAATGTATATTTAATCTTGATACTTTTGTGTTGCTACAGTTGAAGCAAAAGTATTCAGGTAATCCTCAACTTAAGAACACAATTGGAACCAGAATGTTCATCTCTAAGCAATGCAGTTGTTAAATAAACAATACCCAATTTTACGACCTTTTTGTCATGGTCATTCAGTGAGCCACTGTGGTCATTACACAAACCACATAGTTGTTAAATGAATCTGGTTTCCCCCCACTGACTTTGCTTGTTGGAAGCTCCCTTTTGAAGGCAACAAATGGCAATCAAATGATAACAGGACACTGCAATGCTCATAAATGCATGCCAGTTGCCAGGTACCCAAATTTTGACCACATCACTGTGTCGTGGTTCACCAGCAGAAGGTCTCGGAGAGTGAGGACTTGGATGAGGGGCCTGCATGCGATGCAGGGATGGGGTCAGGACCATCAGGGAGTGGAATGCTGCCTTCAGAGATTGTGCCCCTCATTACCTGCACATTCTGGACAGGGACAAGCAAAGATCCAGATGTAGCCTGCAGGCCATAAAATGTCCAGGTCTAGTCTGGACACATGCTGATCTGCCATCCCTGGCTCAAACTCCTTACCCCAAAATGGGCTATTGCTACTATGTACATTAAATTTGTCAGAGTCATCTTCTCTCTTAATAAGGCTTCCACAATTTCTCTATCCTTTTGATCGGTTTCCCTTGGTGAGGTGTAATTAATCAGATTGGACAAAGGTCAAGCTTAAAGGGTAAGCTGCACTTTTCCAATACTGTATATACTGTATTTCTGTAAGCTACTGCAACTGGAAATGATCGAAGTGTTGCTCCATTCTCATGTATAAATCAAAAGTATGCCAGTTAACACTTCACAACATTGCTTGCTTTGTGGAAGTGCTGACTGATAAAATGCACAATACTTTAATATAGTCATTTTAATATAGTCATGTATAATATAGGTCATTTTAATTTTTTCTTATAATATTATATATATTATTTAATACCCTGTTTTGAAGAGGCCTGAAGACTAAGTTCTTTACTCAGGCCTTTGATAAGGATAACTGAAGCCTTCTTTTAATCTAAGTTGTTTTTCATTTCCATCAGGTTTGTCATTCTGCCATCTACTCTTTTTTTGTTTCTTGTTAATGCCTTGTTTCCATGTTTTCAATCACTTGTAAACCATTAACAGTCACTAGGAGTTGGGCAGCATGCACATTTAAATAATGATAATAAAAATTCACACTTTAATCTTTTTATACCATTAGGGCCAAAGAATAAATGAAGCTGCTTGTGACATTGCAAAAGAAGTTGCTCAAGAAGGTGATGCTTTGGTGGCTGGAGGTGTTAGTCAAACACCTTCATACTTAAGCTGCAAGAGTAAAACTGAAGTAAAAATGATCTTTCGAAAGCAGTTGCAAGTTTTTATCAAAAAAGAGGTGGACTTCCTAATTGCAGAGGTAAATAAATTCACTAACAAATTATAAGTATTGCTTATCTGGGGACAAAGACTTTGTTGCTTTATATTGGAAATATCAATGCTTTGGTGCTTCAGAATCTGTTAGTATCTTTATTTTATTTTTCCTCTTAATGACATAAGGACAGAAGAGGCAAATGGGATTGCAGTGAGGAAGAGATTTGGTAAAACTTTATTGCACAAGAAAGCTTTAATTTGTGCAAAATCTGTGTTCATCTCCTAGTTGAATTATACTCTACCTCAGTTGTACTTCAAATTCCAAGACCTTTCTCGATAATATGATACACAGACACATGAAACCATATACATATATGGATATATTTATATCCTTCCTTTGGCATAATAACCCAGGCCTCAGACAAAAGCATTGAATTGAAGCGCTTGGAAAGTTCTTACACTAAATTAAGAAAATTAACTATTTTAAGATTTAAAGTAAGTTACTTTCTGGTTAAAGATACCTGTGGTAGTATGGGTGGGAATGGGATAACTTGATGTGGCAAACTAATCCACAGCTGACTTGATGCGGCAAACTCATTGCAACCAACTTGCAGCAGGTGAACTTGCCATGACAAACTCACTACAAGACAACTCATTGCGGGACAATTTAACAATTCTATTTAAAATAAATAAAAATTATTCTATTTTTTTTCATTCACATTTCATTCTGTCCCTCCTTTTGCATCCTTTCTTTAAAGATTCTACTCCATCATTTCTTTGATATTCATGTAACTCTTTCCCTCAGCAAGTTGTCCTGTGGCAAGATGGCCATGGTGAGTTGTCCATGGTTAGTTGGCTGTGGCAGGTTGGTCTTGGCAAGCTGGGCACGCCAAATTGTCATAGACCCTAATAGAGGTATCCCTTGCTTACAACTATGAAAAGTGACTTATGACTGTTTTTTACACTTACAACCATTGCAGCATCCCCATGGTCACGTGATCAAAATTTGGGCACTTGGCCCCTGGCTCATATTTATGATCCAATTGCAGTGTCCTAGGGTCATGTGATCACCTCTTGCGCCTTTCTGCCAAAGTCAGTGGGGAAGCCAGATTCACTTTACAAACGTGTTACTAACTTTATCAGCTACGGTGATTCATTTAACACCTGTGGCAAGAAATGTTTTATAACATGGGGCAAAACTGACTTAACAACTGCCTTGCTTAGCAGTGGAAATTTTGGACTCAGTTCAGGGATGGGATTTAACCGGTGTTACTACCGGTTTGGTGACTACATACACGCTGTGCGTGTGTGTAAAAGAACCTTAAGTTGTGCTGCTTGGACAGCTGAAAAGTGGTGCACACAGGTGTGCAGTATTTGAAAAGCCTCTTTTTCCTTGCTTTTTCAACCTCAGCTGTGCCGCGCAAAGCAGCTGAGGTTGAAAAAGCAGGAAATAAAGGACAGGTAAGAGCCCGGGCAGGCAGGTGGGCCAAACAGCAGCAAACACAGAACTGGTTCGGTGGCTGCTGCTCTTCAGAGCTATCAGTTCTATAGAATTAGGCAGAACTGGTAGCATCCCACCCCTAGCTCAATTGTGATCATAAGTCAAGTAAATATCTGGAACTAGTCTTTAGAAACAACTTGGCTTCTTATTTTTATCTTGACATATTACATTTTTTTTAAACAAATGTTCCTCAACTTGTTTTCTAAATTATTTTTGTAAATTGTTGCTAGTATTTTGAACATGTTGAAGAAGCCACATGGGCAGTTGAAACTTTAAAAGAATCTGGGTTGCCAGTTGCAGTTACTCTCTGCATTGGCCCAGAAGGAGACATGGATGGTGTACCACCAGGAGAATGTGCTATTCGACTAGTTAATGCTGGTAAGATGTTATTTTCATTATCAATTTTGATTCAAACTTCATTCCTGGCAATTTCATGGATGTGTCCATATAATTTTATTGGTAATAATATAGAAGAAGCAATTTGTTGTTGCCTTCAGGGATACTTTCCAAAGTAGCCTAAGTTCTGATATTCCTATCTAAGATTTAACAGAGTTAAAGAAAGGCATTGTGCTTCTCTCTCTCTCTCTCTCTCTCTCTCTCTCTCTCTCTCTCTCTCTCTCTCTCTCTCTCTCTCTCTCTCTCTCTCTTTGTCTTTTTAGTGATTTTCATCACAACAAAAATATAGCTTCTCGCCATTTTTAAGGTGATTCCATTCAAACATCTTTAAAATGCAGTTAGTTTTACAAAAGATTAAAAGAGGTAAATGCTGAGCATTATCTTTAAAAATCTTGACCCTAAAAAGTATTACAGAAAATGTTGCTTCTTGTTTCTTAGGGGCTTCTATTGTTGGAATAAACTGCCACTTTGATCCAGCTACTTGTCTTAGAACTATAAAACTCATGAAGGAAGGTTTGGCAGCTGCAAAACTAAAAGCACACCTGATGTCACAGCCACTTGCTTTTCATACCCCTGATTGTGGGAAGCAGGGTTTTATTGATCTACCAGAGTTTCCTTTTGGTAAGATTACATTGCTCCTTTTTATGGATATTAAGGTAGGAGAAAAATAGTGCAAAAAAATTAAAATAAGATACATGCTGGGATTAAAACTGCACACATAATTTTAGAAAAGACTTGCATACGGTTGGTCTGAAATAAAACCTACGCTTAAAATGCAGGTAAATATTGGATAACTTAAACCAAAATAAAGAAATTTTTCAGGAGTAACCTAAGGTACAAGGATGTATAATATAGATTAGATTGTGACATTTCTTCACAGATACCTTAACTAGAACAGACACCGGTACATTAAAATATGTTTGTCTTCCTTTTAAATAATAAAACTGTTGCATCCTGAAATTAGTAAACTGCAATCTAGTTATTTTTTATTTCACAAAATATAATGCAGAAAGTTCTGTGATTATCCCTATAAAGAGAGAATAGTTAATTCTAACTGGAAAAATTACTGATTAGGAAAATAGAAGTGAAGATGCTGTTCACTCAGGGATGTGTACTCAGTTGAATTATATTTTTAGATATTCACCTAAGCATGATTTGAATTGAAAACCAAAATATTCAAAAGACACCATACTGGAGAAAGCTATTGATTGGGTTGAATGTAATAGGGCAGAACAAGTTTTAAAAATTACTTGAGAAATGCTTATAGAAAATATTATGGAAACAAAAGAGCCTGTGAAATGGAACTGACTGCAGCACAATATTTATTTCCTCTCAAAAAAATAGAGTAAAAAAGATGCATCATGAGGAAACATTTCAGAATCCAGAAATGTTCCTTAGTTCTATGCCTCTAGACTAGGACTCCCCAGAACTACAATGGAAAAAATAGAAATAGAAAAAATTAGTTGGCACTGGGATTTAGACAATTCCATTTAAATACCCAAATTCAAAGATAAGGAGGTTCTGTGGCGCAGTGGTTATAGTGCAGTACTGCAAGCTACTTCTGCAGCCAGCTGCCTACAATTTGGCAGTTCAAATCCTACCAGGCTCAAGGTTGACTCATCCTTCCATACTTCCGAGGTGGGTAAAATGAGGACCCAAATTATTGGGTCCCCTTAAACCCCTTAGAGAGCTCTGTAAAGCACTATAAAGCGGTACATAAGTCTTAAGTGCTTTTGCTATTTATGTGAATTTCATATTTAAATATTTTATCAAACCAATAATATCCCCCCCCCCAAAAAAACCCCAAAGACAAACTAGGTAAGTAAAGGAAGCAAATCAAGCAAGCACAAACTGTTCTTTGTCATATGTTTTTGAAAGATTTTGACTGTAAGGATTTATTCCTGTTATAGAGACCTATCTAGGCTAGTCCTGTTTGACATTATTGGCGCTATCAAGCAATTTCTGGTATAGTGCTTTAATTTTCAAGACTTTCAGCTATTCCAACAGATGTAAGCAAGAATGGTAGTCTATTCTAAACCAGGAGTGTCAAACTCTATTAGTTTGTAGTCTATTCTAAACCAGGAGTGTCAAACTCAATTTCATTGAGGGCCGCATCGGTGTTGTTTGACCTTGGGGTGTGTGGCCAGGTGGGTGTGGCCAGCTTGATGTCATTCATGTTGGGGATGCCTGTGATGGCCTGAGCATTCTGCCAGTGAAAATGGGCTCCCCATCTCCAATTTCCCTGGCAGAGAGTTGCAGGAAGCCACTGTGGCAGCTGAAAATGGACCTTGGGAGCCTGTTTTCATAGCAGAAGCACTGCAGGCTGGATTTCCAGAGCAGCCCCATGGGCCAGATCTAAGCACCCCGCAGGCCAGATCAGCCCCCGGGCCTTGAGTTTGAAACCCCTGCTCTAAACTAAAATACTGAGGTTCTAAACTAAACAGGTTCATTTTAAAGATTTTTCTATCTTTGGATTCCTTATACTATCTATAAAATTAGAGTAACAGCTGTTCCTGGTGAACACTCTGAAAAAGTTCAACGAACACGATATATCTGTTTTTTGTTTTCCAACCCTTTCTTGATTCACCTTCCTGAAACATGTTTTTCTTTTAAAGTGAAGTTTCAAGTGCAATGATTAAAGTGATACTGAGGCTGAGCTCTTTGAAATTTCTCTATATCTATTCTGCATTAAAATTGCTACTTTTTTCACTGCATGTTATTATTTTGTTTAAAAATCCAGATAACAAATTACATTGGGGTTGCATGTAATTCATACCTGAGAGTGTGTGTCAAAATGGAATTGGATCTATCAATTGGAGGTTGACTCTGGAAAGATTTATGTGTATCCCTATACTGTATTCTGCTGCTTGCTCAGGATGATACTAGGGGAAAATGAGGAACTTTACATGATTTGAATTTGCCCAAGGGCAGAAAATGGTTCAATTAGCTGTTCCTACAACTCTTCCAGTTAAAGTATTTTTTGCATTTTCCCTGGGGTTGGGCCTGTATTTATAAAATATAGGGATTGATGAAAAGAGTACAAAAATCCTGTTAAATGGGGTGGGGTGTGATCTGCAGCATCAAACTTAGAAAAACTGAAAGCTGAGTGGCAAGGAATGTTTGTTTGTAAATAGTAGATACCTCCTCCAAGTGATTTTAAGTAATTTTAAGATTAAGTCAATCTTGTGGCAGGAGACAAGGAGGGGCTTCATCTTTGGGATGGAGCCCCTCATGACAATGTCTGGAAACTTTTTAAAAGCTAGTAGAGTGAATGCTTGATAAATGCATGATTACCTAACTTGGTTCATGGAGGTCAAAGTAACATATTGAGGATAATGCTAAAGTTTTGTTAGCTCTGTGCATAATATTAACTGAATATTACAATGAATATTTAAAAATTCGTATCATTACAGCTTTGGAGCCAAGAATTTTAACCCGATGGGATGTTCACAAATATGCCAGAGAAGCTTACAATTTAGGGATCAGATATATTGGAGGATGCTGTGGATTTGAACCATATCATATCAGAGCAATTGCTGAGGAGTTGGCCCCAGAAAAAGGTTTTTTACCCCGTGCATCTGAAAAACATGGTAGCTGGGGGAGTGATTTGAGTATGCATACTAAACCCTGGGTTAGAGCAAGGTAAGTGTACTTTTAATTTTGGTATTAAAATAATTGATTTAAAATATAGTCACTCCTCAACTTACATAGGATAATTGATCTGCTTAGGCCTATATCAAGAGTTCCCCTTGAAGCAAAATAGGAATTGAGAAACTTTCTTTCTCTTTTCCTTGTCACCTCTTAATATTATCTTTCTTTACCAAGCAGTGGCTTACCCCTTCCTTTTTTTCTTCCTCTTACTATCAAACTGACTTTTTATATACTTTATGAGTCTAGGTTCTGTTTTCATCTGTAGGTATTAACTACAATTTGGAACTCTTTCTAGGATATTATGCTCATACATGCCTCTTCATACAGTCTAGAGTTCACTGTGCATCCACAATCCACAAAGATCTGTTTCCTCTGTTTCTTGGTTTTTATAATTACTGTTGATAGTCAGGACAAAATAGATTAGAAACCTGTCATTTTACATTTCTTTATAGCCACTAATTGGCTTTGTTTCTTTTGTATTTAGGGCTAGAAAAGAGTACTGGGAAAATATGTTACCTGCTTCAGGTCGGCCATTTTGTCCCTCACTGTCAAAGCCAGATGATTGGGAAGTGACCAAGGGCGATCTGATACAGCAGAAAGAAGCAACAACTGAACAACAGCTGAAAGAGCTTTTCAAGAAACAATCATTCAAATCAAAAACTGTATCTTAAATTAGCAGCAATTAAATAGTAATTAAAATTACAATCATTATTAAATGAACAGATGATGCAGGGAAATGTAATTCATAGACCTCAAACATTATCTACTTTTTCCCACATGGTAATGCAGACAGAAAAGATTCCTCATCTTTGACCCTATTGAAATAATTTTATTAAATACCATAGGACTGTCCGATTGAAAGAAAGCAGATAGACATTCTGTAGCTAAGCTAGTAAAGTGTTTTTTTTTTTTTAACTATGCTGGCTCAATGCAATTAGAAACTCTCTAAAGCCAAATTGTGATCTTTTTTCCTTTGGTTCCAGTGTTGCAGTTTGCAGTTTGAGATTTCCATAGAAGCACAACACAGTCCTACAGATTCTTGATTATTCTGACATACCCCTCCAGTACTCAGCTTTGGCCATTTCTGCCAGGGGTTCCATAGATGAGTCATGCTTGTGAAAACTGTGAAAATTCCATTATATATAAGGGTTATTTCTTCAATAACAATTGCTGGCTCCAGATTGTGCTTTTAAGTTACACTGCATTCAGTTACATTTCCTTCCCAAAGTCTGGGTTTAAGATTATAGGCAAAGTATGAGTGCATTTTAGATTAGATACAATTTAGCTTCAGCTGGGTTGCTAAAATAATTTTGAGGGTGAAGCTTTTATGTGGAGCAATGTTTAGCAAAGTACCAAGGTACTAAATACTTAAAAAAGCAGGTATGTTTTCAGTCTGTGATGTTTCAGTCAGCCATCCTCTTAACAGATTAAATATCTGTTGCCCATTCAGGAAACTAAATAGGAAAACTTATGCCTACAATAATGTTTTTTTTTAATTGCTTGTTTGCTTTATATTTAAGCGGACCCACATTAAACTTCGATGCTGTTTTCTCATTGGGACAAAGGATTCCTATATTGTATTTTGGGACTGATATACAAATACTCTTCTTGATTTGGATGCTCTTAAAATTAATGTTTATAATTTAAGCAGTTCACTCTGAGGTGGATAAATAAAATTAATAAAACAAAATTTATTGCCAGTTTTGCTTCTTCCTTACCTTTTCTGGACAAAAATAATTAAGAATATTTAGATTTGATTAAAGTAAAATAAAATGTGTACTTTTAAGTACATACCATGGTTAACTATTTTGCTAAGGCTGTTATTGAGTAACTCACACTACACTAATACAATAGTACAGAGAACAATGCTGTAATTCCAAGCAACAGGATATTCTTTCAACTAAACTAATGTAACTGTGACAATAAGTGCTTGAGATGAATTCATTGAATCATGTATATTTTGCACACTTTTCCTGCATGACAAAGGCACTCAAGTGTGAATATATTTGATGTTTCTAGCAAATAAGAATAAATAATTGTCAAGTCAGTAAAGAAATGGAACAATCACTCCAGAAATAAATAAGGTTGCATTGTTACTGATGTATTTCTAATAGTTCTTATGAACTACTAAGTTCAGATTCGACTGAGATATATTTATCTTATTGTTTGGTAACAATATATCATTTTTTAATATTAGCATAGGGCTAATAAACTAGTACAAAGCATTAATGTAATATAATACTTCCCTATTTTATATAAATCTAACAATATAGTATAGACCTGTGCATCTGGCCCTGGTCAGGCCAGTGGCCTGGGTGACAGTGGCAATGGAGGGCAGGGGACGGCGGCACCCTCCTCCAAAACAGTTCCAGTTTCTCATATGACCTCTTGGAAAAATTAATGATATAAAGTCTCAAACTTGCCACATTTGGGTATTTTAAATATGTGTTTTATAAAGTTTTAAATGAACAATTTATCACATGACATGCATATGTTTTTTATAAAACACTAAATTATATAAAAAGTTAATATGCCAAGTATCCCCAAGAGGAAAAATCCCTCAAAATTAGGGCAGTATCATTATTAGGCTAAAAATTAAACATTCATGTACCATTTTTCAGGTTCATGGAAACTTTATTTAACTAGAGGCAGAGATTGTTACCTATTTTGTAAGTAAATACAAATATAAATTGTACTTATTCATAAAATATTTAATCAACCCTGAAATTATTCCATTAAAAAGAAATCCGCATATGTGAAGAAGAAAAAAAGGATAAGCGGGAAAAAACCCAGGTAAAATAAGAATTAATTGAAATGCATACTTTTATATGTGTAAGGAAATAATATAGACATTCAATACCATGCATAATTATGCATAATACTATAGTTATGGTACATAAGGAACTCAAATTTTCAGGATTCTTACATTGGAGTACTGGATGCAAATTGCTTCTAGTACTTACCAGCAGTTTTTAAAGAGAGTGGAGAGCTAACAAAGCATTTTTGTGGAGTTAGTGAATAGTCTTATTTTCTTATCTCACCTAAACATAACTGCTAGGGAATATGTATTTCTTTTGAATCAAGCCTGTATATCTGACCATTATCAAAGTTTTACCATTGTCGAAGTTTTCAAGATCAAGTAATCTCAGATTTGTTCTTTATTACATGTATTAATAATCACACTTGGATAGTCAGTATATATATAAGATTCAGAATGTAATACCTTGGACAGAGAGATAACCCTTGGACAAACTAGTCAACCCAGAACAAAATATAGCATTTTAATGTAACTACTTCAATTTAAAGATATGTTTTATAGTACTGTTGCACAATTTCATGAAATATAACGAATATTCACATTGTGGCAATATTTTCCAAAAATAGAAAAGCTCTTTGTGCTAAATGACTAGAAGCCAAAAAAATTCTTTAACAGCTTGTCCACAAGAATCCAAAACCAGTTTTCCTATAAAGCTGTCATCATGGAAAATATTTTTTTTCATATCTTGCAAAAAGAGAAATAAATATTAGAAGAAAGAACACTAATACATCTTATCAACCAAACATACCTTCAAAAAAAAATTGTCCTAAAAATTACTTAGCTAGTCAGCAACTTCCAGGTGATTCAATGTATGGTGTATCTGAGGTCCAGAATTTAGCAACTTCTGGTATAAAATGGCAGAATCAATGTTGGTAGCTAGAAAAATGATTGTCTCAACAGGGCCAGTAGCAAATGGGTTTGGAATCCTTTGTATATTGCAGCTAATTTTAGCATTCCTATTTGTTGCTACTAGTGTTGAGTTATCTGAGCACTCATGAAGACAATGGCTACATTTCAAAATAGTTTACTGTCACTTGTACCCTTTATCCACTTATGCCACAATTTTTTACTTAAGAGGTTCCCTGAGCATTTAGGGGAAGAATTGATTGATACAATTGTTGCCAGAAAATGACCTTATAAGGCTGTTGTATGAGTTTTAAAAATCCTGATAACTTACATTTAATTCTTTGCTGCCATCTTGTGGTTGCCTATCCCAGTTACAGCAACCTTGCTTTTTTGTTATTCCCTTCCCCCAGTATTTTTTGAGCATATCCACATCTCCCTAATTTAAGTTTGAATCCAATAGTTGTTGAGGAACATCTCTGCATGACATTATCTTCCTCTTAATCATAACTCAGAGGCAATAACAGTCAACTTCGCCAGACAGTCTGAGTGAGGCCCCATTGTCCAGAAATTTCAGATGGTTGAACCTGAGGATGTGGACAAGCAGCTTGGAGCTAAGCCATCTGTTTTCTGGACCCTGCTGATGAGTTCAGGCATGATGAGAGATGGCATATGGATGGAACCAAGTGGTTGTTAATGCTTCGTTGCAGGAGGAGATGGTATCACAGGTGAAACTCAAAAAATTAGAATATCGTGCCAAAGGTTATTTATTTCAGTAATGCAACTTAATAGGTGAACCTAATATATGAGATAGACTTATTATATGCAAAGCAAGATAGTTCAAGCTGTGATTTGTTTTAATTGAGATAATGGCTAACAGCTCATGAAAACCCCAAATCCACAATCTGAGAAAATTAGAATATTACATGCAATCAATAAAACAAGGATTGTACAAAGAACAATATTGGACCTCTGAAAAGTATAAGCATGCATATGTACTCAGGGTTTGGTTTGAGCCCCTTTTGCAGCAATTACTGCCTCAATGCGGCATGGCATGGAAGCTATCAGCCTGTGGCACTGCTGAGGTGTTACGGAAGACCAGGATGCTTCAATAGCGGCCTTCAGCTCTTTTGCATTGTTCGGTCTCATGTCTCTCTTCTTTCTCTTGGCAATGCCTAACAGATACTCTATGGGGTTCAGGTCAGGTGAGTTTGCTTGCCAATCAAGCACAGTAATCCCACGGTCATTGAACCAGGTTTTGGTGCTTTTGGCAGTGTTGGCAGGTGCCAAGTCCTGCTAGAAAATGAAGTCAGCATACCCATAAAGCTCATCTGTGGAAGGAAGCATGAAGTGCTCCAAAATCTCCTGGTAGACGGCTGCATTGACCCTGGACTTAATGAAGCACAGTGGACCAACACTAGCAGATGACATGGCTCCCCAAATCAACACAGACTGTGGAAACTTCACACTGGACTTCAAGCATCTTGCAGTGTGTGCCTCTCCATTCTTCCTCCAGACTCTGGGTCCTTGGTTTCCAAATGTGATGCAAAAGTTGCTCTCATCAGAAAAGTGGACTTTGGACCACTGAGCAACAGACCAGTTCTGTTTTTCTTTATCCCAGATAAGGCGCTTCTGACGTTGTTTGTTGTTCAGGAGTGGCTTGACAAGAGGAATGCGACATTTGAAGCCCATGTCCGGGAACCGTCTGTGTGTGGCGGCTCTTGATGCACTGATTCCATCCTCAGTTCACTCCTTGTGAAAGTCCCCAACACTCTTGAATGGCCTTTTCCTGACAATCCTCTCCAGGCTGCGGTCATCCCTACCTTGTAAGAGGCCACGATGCACCCCTACTCAAGAGGCTAGCCTTAGTTGGCACAAAGCTTCAGAGAGCACTGGATGAAGATCATCTGAATCCTTTTCAATCTGGGTTTAAGCCATAGAATTGGCCATACTTGTTGCTGATCTCTGAAAGGTTCAGGATGTGGTAGTACAACTGTCCTGGGTCTCCTGGATCTTTCAGCACCTTTCATTAGCATCCTCCTGGACTGATTCAGGAGACTGGGAGGAGGAGGAGTGTTTTGTGGTTATTGTCCTCCATTCTCTGTGGCCAGCTCCAGATGGTATTGGTGGTCAAGGAGCAGGGTCCACTCAGCTGCTGTGATGGCTTTGTGATGCAGCCTCTTCTCCTCTGATCAGCTGTCATAGATAATGTCTAACAGGTCACTCATATATTAGGGAATAATATGACTGAAAATATAATCTCTCCAATAACTGAACTATAGGAGTAAGCACTGAGGTTGATTTATCAGGTGGACAGGTGGACAGGGGTTTCTTGGTTCTGACAGTCAGCTACTACCCTGGTCATCAGTAACATTTGCCTTTTTCTCAGATCCAGCCACATTAGAGAAAATGCTTGGTTGCTGTTTTACCCACCAGCATTGCTCTGAATGGGAACAGAGCAAATTTATGCTGGCATATTTTGTGTCAGCTCCCAGAGATGAAAACAGAACACTAAACTGGTTGTCTGGATATGCCCTCTGAATTCAAGCCTTTATCTGGCAAAAAAAATCCCCCTAAGATTGGTGTTTATTTACCATATGATCTTTGATTGATTTAGTTGTCAAATGTTCTTGATTAAAATGAGCAAACATGCTGGAGCTTTAAAAGAAGTAAACCGGTGGGATTAATTCCAGAGATGTACGGTAGCCATATTGCTCTGTTACAAGTCAGCCCAAACAGGTCATTTATCTTAAAACAGAGATAGCCAATTTTTCAGTTCGTGGCCCACATGTGATAGAGAGTTGCAAAATATGAGCGCAGACATAGATATGCATTGAAATGCACATTTGTATGTAGATGTGCAACCTTGCCATTTTAGACAAATACATAAAAAGGAGCTTCTGTATTTTCATAGGATTTGAAACAAGACACAGCACAAACTTTCTTTTTTACCTTTTATTAAGAAATCAAACAGGAGTTAATTTTGGATTTCTGACCTGTCTTTACAAGAGATATTTACAACTAGACAACCAGGTAACCACCAAGTCTCAAAATTTAAAAATAATTGTAAAATAACTTTTTCCCTCTACTGAATGCATTATCTCTCAAGGTATTTGTGTATTCTAGGATATTGGCTTAACATCTACTGTATGTATACATATCTATTTCATAACATTTTCTATTCAAAGTAACATATTGGCCAGTATCCTCTCTTTCAGGCTGATACAAGCATTATCTCTGCCTGATAAGACTTAGTATGTACAATCACATTTTCTTGCCTTCAGGTCTTCAGCAAATCTTCACGTCTTCAGCAAATCAGGTTTTACTCAAACCCCAATCATTCAGCAGTGTAACATAATAAGTCCACTTCAAGACCACCACCCAGTATTATTCTCAGTATTAAAAACTAACAAAAAAATTTCAGGATTAAAACCAACAATTCAATTCTCTTCATGTTAGATTACCAACAATCATACCTTCTTCAAGATTTAAAACTGCTCCTTTCCAAAATATTTTTTTAAATTCTTTGCCAGTCTATCAACTGTTCTTCCCCCCTTCTATTAATCGCCCTCAAGTTATGTCATGCTTTCAGGTTCTACTAATCAGTATCAAAATAAATAGAATGTTAGGGTACTTGTTAAGATTCATGAGACTCCCAGGAAGGCAGAGTCCTGTAAGTGGTGATGAACCCCAAATAGATATACATGAATACATAAGAATCTACAGCTGTCTCCTTGTTTCCCATGTGATCTGAGCAGAGCCAAGATTATTGAAGACTGGAACATTAAAGCAATTTGCTTCCTCTCTTGATTTATAGGTCCTGCAGCATTTCCAAAAGGACCTTTTTTAAAATAAGGCCCAGCAACATCTGCCATTTTGGCACTGACACTATGATCTCTTAGAAGATGATTTTCTAGTAAAACTGGCAAGAATTGCCACAGCTATTAACCAAAAATGTAGGAAAACAAATTAGAAGAAGGATCATGAACATCAAGTTGCATGTAGCTTTCCAGGCTCAGGAATTTTACATGAGATGTGGAAGCTGTTGAGTAGTTTTATCTTCAAAATAAGTAGAACCATCCTGTTCCTACGAAAAATTAATTTCTAGCATATATAGAACTTACTAGTACGTATACCTATTTACTTGGCAGCAAACTATCAAGCACTATTAACCTAATTTTCAAATAGAAGAATCCACTAAAAGCCTATAAATCCATATATAAAGGAATTCTATACCATTTAAGGAAACAATTTCTATGAGTATACTTGTAGGCCACATAATTACTGATCTGACAATCTATAAAAGAAACCACACCATTTTAAATGGTTACATATAAAGAGTATGAAAATTTTGTAAAATCAGTTTAAAGACAAAGAAGCTTAACCAAAATTAAGAAATGCTATAACATGTATCTTGGTTATATACTGCTAAGAATGTGAATTTTGGTGGCAAGCTGATGTACAGAGCTCCCTGCAATAAACCAACTCTGAGACACAAACAATGACAATTCAAACATCATTTATATGGCAGTTCATATGAAAAAAATGTAAAATCTATGACTTTGCAAAACAAGTTATTGAATTAGTTTTTTTAAAAAAGAGTAAACAAGTTGACTTCTATATAAAAATGCAGAAGTGAAGAAATATTAAATGTTTAACACATTCAACATATATGTCATAGTTTATAGATGATAAAAATTATTTATACATTTTAAAGAAATTAAATTATTGCTCTGTAAGTATCAAGTAAAAATACACATTAAATCTATTTAGTCATTTTCCTATGATACCATGTTAAGCCGTCATCTTGATCCAAATGTATCAAATAACCCTACCTGTGAGAGTCAATAAATGTGAGATTTAATAAACTATGAATAAACTACCATTTAGCCTGCCTTGTTTACTTTTCTGAAATAAATCTAAATCATTTTGCAATGGAAAGCGCAATATGTCAGGCAAGACATAATTCAAGCTATAGTTTTTAGAATTTTATTAAAATCAAAGATCAACAACGCTAAGCAACAAAATTTAAATATTTAAAAAATGTACCCACTTACCAACTTTGACCAGTAATTTGTAACAAGAATGAGATGTGTTTGTTTGAAAAATACCCCAGCAACTGTTTTAAAAAAATTGCTCTATTATGTGGCTTGTGGTTTCTCCCACAGTTCCTCTTTACTGTTTTGGGCTTTAAATTGTAGTTGCAGTTACAAAGTTAAAGTATTTGCTTTTCTTTGCTTTTTGGGGATAGATATTGTAACCTGTTTTATTAAATTTTATATGACACATAATATAAACGGCACTATTCAATTTTACACTAAGGAGCCTCACAACTTCAAGGTTCTTTTATTTTCTTCACTGTAAGTATAGCTTGATGTACTCACTGAACCAGTGTTTCTCAATCTCAGCAACTTTAAGACTTCAATTCCCAAAACTCCATTTTAAAGTTCCTGAGATTAAGAAACACTCCACCATGCATTTAATAATTACATTATTTCATTTTAGGCTACTCTTCTTTGAAATTGCATTTAGTGAAAACAGAATACAAATGTACAAATGAAGGGAATGACAAAGAAAGGATGTAGTGATCGTCCTATTCATATTTCATTTACTAACTACAGATACATAGGCCCCAGTCAACCTTCAACAAAAAATATTCCCTACTCAAAATATAACTTGCTATTTCAACTGATGGGAATCTTCCATTATTCAAACCCATTTTGCCATATAATACTTACCACTAATTCCACTACTGTAGTTCTGTTTTTGGAAGCTGTAAAAATAAATCTGAATATTAATTAGCCAATGAGAACCTTCCAGAAAACATTTGTTTTTGGATATTTTTAAAAATAATTTTTATTTCTAAAACTACTAAGACAACATCACAATATCCAAATACATGCTTACTACCGGAGAGTCCGTTATTTTACAATCAGCTGTTTTAATTGTAGAGAAACAAATAGCCTTTAGGTCTCAAGAACTATGTTTAGGTTCATTTCAGTTGTATACTTTTCAGGGAAAAAATCTTGAAAAACTATCAGGATTTTACTGTTGTTTTGGTGGATTCAAGTCAGAAAACTCTGACTTGAATGTGCTATTTCCTAATAAGGAAGGTCCTTGAGTTTTAAAGTGGAAAATATCTGCACTGTGACAGAATCTGTAACTTACTGTTACTTTGAGAGACAGGTATATATATATATGTGCCTTAGCTTTGTGTTTTTTATCCTAATGACAACCATCATGATCTCTGATAATTATTGACCAATGTCAAGAATATGAGCTTCAAATACTCTTACTGGCATATCCTGTCAACCTAGACCCCTTTAGCCTACATTTTTCAGGTTCATAAATAGCACACTGCCTAGTAAGATATCAGACAACGATTAGGCAAAAGATATTAGTCATTATTATTTAGTCATGACTATTATTTATAATATTGTAATCATTAACAATTAATAGAAAATAATTAATAAAATGTAATGGAATTAAATTATATGAAAAGAAATTGGAATCAAGTATTCAAATTGTGATATATTTAGATGTGATATACAGGGTATATTTTCTGGTCTACACTGAATCATGAAATTTTGAAAAATGTAAAAACCTAAACGGGATACCTGTTTGTACCTTGGAAATAGTTTCTACAAAAGACTTTGGTAAGGCTGGTTGAAAATTAAGGCTGACTCCCACACATCATTATTTATATTTTCCAACCATCTCAAGTCGCTACGATTGCTACAGGTTTCCTCTTAGACGCCTTTCATTGATACACATTTTCTTTCCGCAACAACCACAACCAAAACGTGAGGGACTCACTTCAAAGGCAAGAAACAGTTTGCAAACGAAGTTGAGCTCGTCAACCACCCCCACCCCCATCTCACCGCAGAAACCCGCCATAAACTTCAGCGGCCATTGTCCGAAAGAGAGTCTCACGAACTCCTCAGCTGGGACTCTTAAAGCGTTGCTGCCCTTTCCGGCACCGGACGTGGGTTCAAGACGCCTTTTTGTCAGGATGCCGACTTTTTCCCCCGAATCCGCCGAGGAGCCCTTGGCTCCGGATCTTTCCGAGGAGAAAGAGGAAGGGAACAGAAGGAGGCGCTCCTGAAATCCCGGAGGGAAAAAGGCCGACAAAAGAGAGGAGCGAACCGCAGTCCTTCCTGTCCTGCGGACTCGAGGATGAGCCCTCCCCCAGCTGAAGAGAAAGAGGCGGGACAGCGGCCTCGCGGTGACTTGTAAACAGATCCGGCGTCTCCACGTGATCGCCTGCAAGTACCTGTGCGGGAGACTCTGTGCAGCCGCCAGATTCTTGACAACAAAGCAGAGCGCGCGCAAAGGGCGCACGCGCGCTGCAGTCGCAGCAACGGCCGTTGAAGCCACCGGCGGGTCTCTGGCGCCTTTCCACCGCGGCTCCCCGGGTCCTGGCTAGCCTGGCATCTTTCCTGCTTGGGTTTCCGCCCGCTTGAGTTTCCGATGCCGGCCGTTAACATGGCTGAGGCTGGGCGGTGACTGGGTGGGTACCCGGCAATCTTGACCGGAACAGAGACTTCTCCGCCGCCACCACCGGCTTCGCGACGTCCGTGAGAGAAAAGAGAGGCGGGGGGGGGGAGTCACGCTGTCGGTCCACCATGAGCACCTTCGCCTTGGAAGAGACCTTGGAGGCGGACTGGGTGGCCGTGAGGCCTCACGCTTTCCACGAGCGGGAGAAGCAGAAGTTTGTCTTTATCGTGGCCTGGAATGAGATCGAGAGCAAGTTCGCCATCACCTGCCACAACCGGACGGCGCAGAGGCAGCGTAGCGGCTCCCGGGAGTTCCGCCGCACTGGCGCAGTGGGCCCCGGGACGCCCGAGCCGCTAAGCGCCTCCTGTAAAACGGCCGGCAGCCCCACTATACGAAAACCCCCGGCCCGACGCGGCGCGGAGCCCGTCCAGGCCAGGAGCTCGCCGGCATCGCCTGCCCGGGCCGAGTCGCTCCCGCACAGCCCGGGCAGCCGAGCGGTTGAGGCGTCGCAGAGGAGCCCAGCGAGGACGAAGAGCAGCCTGTCTCGGAGGCCTCAGCCAGCTCCGAAGGCGCCGCTCAGCCCAGCGGCCTGCGCGGCCGAAGATTTGGAAGAGCTGGACCTGGGCAAGGACGAGCCTTCGGGCGGCGGCGGCGGCGTCTTTCTCCCTTCTCCTATCGCCGGGCCTCAAGCGACCGAGTCGCCCACCGCGGCCTCCGCCGAGGTGGAAACGCTATCAGGGGAGGAATGCAGCTGGGCCGGCCTCTTCTCTTTCCAGGATCTGCGGGCCGTCCATCAACAGCTGAGCTCGGTGAACTCCGAGCTGGAGCCCTGTTTGCCCGTCCTTCCCGAGGAACCGTCGGGGATGTGGACGGTGCTCTTCGGGATTCCAGAGCTCTCCGAGGGAGAGATGGATGCACTGTGCTATCAGCTGCAGGTATACCTGGGCCACTGCCTCGATACTTGTGGCTGGAAGATCCTCTCTCAGGTACTCTTTACCGAAACCGACGACCCGGAGGAATATTACGAGAGTCTGAGCGAGCTACGCCAGAAGGGCTACGAGGAGGTTTTGCAAAGGGCCCGTAAGCGCATTCAGGAGGTGAGCGATGTATATATAGATAAGGGGGGAGGCGGGAGAATACATTGTGCTGGCACCAATTATTTTTCAACTTAATCTTAAAATAAATCTCCTTCTCTTTTTCTTTTTTCCTCTCCCTCTTAACATACTGTAATAAATGCTCCAAATAAATGCTCCCGTTTAAGGAAAACAAAATACTTAGAGAAATACAATTAGTTCGTAAGTCTGAACATTTGCTGGAGTATTTCTTAGTGAATCCTCGATACAAATTCTGGATTCAGATACTTGTATACCAAACTATGATGGAACTTTTTAAGGGGAATGTACATGTTTGTGTTTTATTTGTTAAATTTCTAGGCCTCCGGACTCTGCATCTAGGTGATTCACAAGTAAAAATATTAACCACAAATATAAACATGGTTGATATGTTGGGCTGTACTGGGAAGGCCCAGTTTCAAATCCACCCTTAGTGAAGCTGCTTGGGACTTTATTCACCCAATTTACCTCGCAGAATTATTGTTTTAGGAGAAATTAGGATAAACATATATTGATTGGACAAAACACATCCAGAAGATAAGGTTTTTTTTACAAAAGGGAAGAAGATGACTGTATTTTGATACCTGCACAAGAGGGGTGGGGCTTCAATCATGTGATAATTTTTATTGAGTACCTGGCCTACATGATTTATCATCTTACATACAATAACCCTGTTTGGTCACAGCAAGATCAATAAAACAAAGCAAGATGAAACAATACCAACTTTACATTGCTGCCATATTGACTTTTTGGAGTTTCCAGTGAATGGGAAACTATAAATCTAATAAGTAAATAAGTGGTATTTGTTTTCTGCGAAATTTGATTTTGAAGTTGGCATATTTGTAACATTAGGAGTTTAGCCCAGAAGTAGGATGTCAGTTGTAATAACAATCAAAGCTGAGATTTCAATAGAAGGGAACTAGACCATTTATTTTATAATTCATGGTAATTATACAAAATAAAAGTTGTGTAGGACCATAGTAGCAGCAATATGCAAGGAAAAGCTTTATTGCTTTTGTGTTTCTCAGAAGAGAATAATATTTTATTCTAAAAAGATAATGGAAAGGCAATATAGTGTCATGGTTAAGGCGTGGCATAGAAACCAGGAGACTGAGTTCTAGTTCTGCCTTAGGCATCAAAACTGGCTGAGTGACTTTGGGCTGGTTCCTCTGTCTCTGCCCAACTCATCCCACAGGATGGTGGTGGTGAAAATAGAAGGAAGGAGTATTTAGGAATGTTTATCATGTTGAATTACTAATAAAGTAATAAAGACTGAATAAAAACATAATCATTGAACAGTGTGAAATAGAGTGTTTTGGTGCCACACGTTTTTTTAAAAAGCACTATTTAAGGTTTTATCCAAATTCTTTTGTCTGTATATGATTTTGTCTTACTGTAAATATTGGTAACCTTATTCTAATCAGGATATATTTATTTTTAAAAATGAAGTTATTATACATGCAGTGTATTTAATTATTCACCAAGTATTTTAAGTATTATAGAAGTTAAAATGTTTCTCATATGAAACAGGAATAAAATATGTTTTATTAAACTAGGTTCAGTTTTATGTGGATATGATTCTAATAAGAGCTATTGGCTGTGCCAATATTATTATGTTGATTGATAACAATCTGCATATATACTGTATATGCTAATTAAATGTATTGTCTGATGTCAGTATATTTGTTAGTACCTTCTATGTAACTGATTCATATTTAATTAAAAGGTGCATATTTAAGAAAGGATAACTTTTTTCTCTCAGGTTTCTACTGTCTACTGTATTACCTGCTTGTCAGTTGAAACAAGAACCTCACAGTTCACTTGGTTAAATTATTCCATGATAATGAAGCAACAGATGACAGACATTTAATATTAATGTGTAATCTGAATATAGTAGTTTTTTACACTTCAGATTGGGATTCAATTATCTCTTGAAATATGAGACAACTCAGTTTATGTACTGTGTTTCACTCATATTTTCTTTTGCCTTACTTTTGCTTTGAAAGTGACTTTAAAGAAGTTAAAGAGTCACTGAGCGAAGATACTGGATTCTTATAGTTCTCTAGTTAAAAACCCATGACAAAATGTTTCAGTTTTAAAGAGAATATTAATAACTATGGTTATAAAATTTGCTAGCATATATTAATATGCTCTTTAAGATTTATCCTGATGGTCAGTTGAATGATTCAACTCTTTGGATAAAATAAGAAAGGCCATATGTGCTGATAAATTCCTTTTATTTAGAATTAGCTGGGATTATGTTTTCTTTAGTCACACATTCCTGATGAACTAGGCAACATTCAACTCAAGTTCAGATCTGATTAGAATTTTATGTTAGATGTAAAACTTTATATCTTTTTGCAATAATTTTGCAAATATAATGGTTGGAATTGTAAAATTGCTTCTGTGCCAAAATTATATTCTTAATATTTAATATTAATACTTAAAATTGAAAGTAGAAGAATATTGGTCTCCAAAATTACTTTGAAAGTTAATATAAGCAGGTGAAGTAGCACTTTAAATCTCATCATGTAGAATTTGTCTCATTCATAGTGGTCCATACTATGGGTATTGATTTTTGTTTAATGACCTTCAAAGACATAGTACTGAGAAAAGCCATTTATGAACTGTCCTTGCATTTATAACCCACAGCGTCCCCACGATCACCTGATCAATATTTGGGTTCTTGGCAATTGGTAGGTAACAATTGCAGTGTCCCAGAGCAGAGTCACGTGATCACCTCTAGTAACCTTCCCTGGAGCTGCCAACAAACAAAGCACTCGTTGGTAGCCAGGGAAGGTTGCTAGTGGCGGGGAAAGCTAAATTCACTTAAGACTGTAGCAAAAAAGTTGTAAAAATGGGCAAGATTTACTTAACTATATCACAGTGTAGATTCTGGTCCTAATTTTGTTTGTAATTTGAGAACTACTTATATTACTTTCTAATCTCAAACTCAACCATGGAAATTCAATGGCTAACTCTGAGCCAGTCACTGTCCCTCAGCCTAGCCTCACTTAAAGAGGTAATTGCAGTGGAGTTAAAGCGAAGAGAGATAAGGTTGTCTTAATCTAATCTAATCTTTTTAATCTAAAAAGTTAGATTAAGTGTAGAAAAAGAATAAAAATGGTAAAAGAAACATAGAGGACTAAAAAAAAGAAATATAACTAAATTTTGTTTTATACAGATACCATTCACAATTACTGTCCATACTTTTTCTATCATTGGAAACTATTCCATACAACAATTCATATACTGCATTTAATTTTACAAACTGTTCAACACTCTCTTTTTTTAGGGTCTTATTAGTGTTTTTCCTTCCTGTCAATCCATCACTCTTCCTATATATATTTATTTTATGATGCAGTTGTCATGCTTCTCTCTGTATAACCAAATCGCATTAATGTATGTAATTAATTAATGTAACTGCTTTCTAAACTTTTCTATGTAGTTCACATTTACTCAGCATCCATTTTGTCTTGATCCTGTCTCTTCTTGTTTTACTGCCTATACTTCTTAATAACCCATTTCTACTCCATTCAACTTTTACACTTCAATTCTCACTCCCACATAACAAAATATGCAAAAGTACACTTCATTATTGATAATGTTTCTTCTTGTCTATCTTTGTAAACTTAAAAAGTAATCCATTGCCATTATTTTCAGGCTTCTTCTGAAACAATTGTTCTCGCTTCCAATATTATAAAATATACTAGCTCGATACCTGTGCTTCACTACAAACTATGTGGCTGGGCTTAGTTTTGGGGGAGGAAAATAGGGGAACAAATTTCTGCCTCTGCCTACCAACATCCATTGGTATTCATCTGGGTAATGTCCTATCTGTGTAAGGCTGTTGGAAACTGAAACAGTATTTGCTGTGTGAGCAAGAAGGAGACAACAAGGAGCCTGGGCGTGGCTTAGTTCAACTGTTGTGTACTAAAACTGCTTGGTGCTGTGAAACTGAAACTCCTGCTTGGGTTTTGCATTTGGAACAGATTTATTTTCGGTGGCGGGAGGAAGTAGAATTCCTTAGCATCAGAGCGTGTTGTTAATGCTTCATGGTCATTTCGAAAAATCCTTAGTGGGCACCTAGAAATATCTGCCAAATTTTAAGTTTGTAGACTTTACAGTTCTGGAGATTTTGTGATGATGCGTGAGTGGTATTTATTATTTATTTATTTATTTTGATTTGTCAATCGCTTACAAGATAATTGGTATAAGGAGATATATAGTTATGAATACATGAAATGGATAAATATAAGAAAAATAAAAGAAACAATAGGACAGGGACGGTTAGGCACGTTGGTGTGCTTATGCACGCCCCCTACAGCCCTGTTAGGAAAGGGGTGAGGTCAATAGTAGACAGTCTAAGGTTAAAGTTTTTGGGGTTTGGGGAAGAAACCACAGAGTCAGGTAGTGTTCCAGACATTGACCACTCTGTTGCTAAAGTCATATTTCCTGCAATCAAGTTTGGTGCAGTTAACCTTGAGTTTGTATCTATTGTGTTCTCTTGTGTTGTTATGGTTGAAGCTGAAGTATTGACAGGTAAGTCATTGCAATGTATGATTTTGTATACCATACTTAGATCAGACCGAAGACGGCTTAATTCAAGGTTTTCTAGGTCTAGAATTTCAAGTCTGGTGGCATAAGGTATTCTATAACGAGTAGAGGAGTGGAGAACTCTTCTTGTGAAATATTTCTGACTTTCTCAACTGTGCTGATATCAGATATGTAATGTGGGTTCCAGACTAATGAGATGTATTTGAGTATTGGTCTAGCAAATGTTTTGTATGCGCTAGTTGGTAGTGTGATATTACCAGAAAAAAAGCTATGTAGGATTAGGTTAACAACTCTTAATACCTTTTTGTTTTTATTTTTATTTTTTTTTAATTTCACTTTTATTTATACAGACTAGCTGGATACCCGTACTTTGCTACGAAACTTGATCTGGCTTAATTTTTGGGGAGAAAAATAAGGGGAAAAAATTCTGCCTACCAGCATCCATCGGTATTCATCTGGCTAGTGTCCTTTCAGTATGTGAGATTGTTTGGAAACTGAAACAGTATCTGATGTGGGGAAATGACTAGCAGTGACCTGCTCTCCAACTGCAAGCCAAAACCGAAGGGACGGAGTAGGCAGCTGCTGCCCCACATCCTGCATCACCTTGTCTTGGCCTGCATTGACAGCATTAGCTAGAGATAGAGGTGCAGGGGAAAGGCATGTGGTCTTCCCTGCTGGATGTGCCAAGTAGCCAACTGCCCTGCCCCAACCACATGGGATGGAGTAGGTGCATCCGGTGGTTTGCATCATGCGCCTGTCCCCTGACTCTGCTTCCTGCCAGTGCTGCCACTGCCATGATGCTTCTTGGAGGGTAGAGCCCCTGCTGCTGGACACCTCCCTTCTACACACACACACTTGAAAGACTGGTAAGAGCAGCCATCTTGGAAACTGTAAGGAACCTGCCCACGTCGCTTTGGCCTGGCTGATCCCATCCTGGCAGGAGCACACGTGCACAGTCCTGGCCCACAGCATCCCAGCAGGCATGTATGCACACAGGATGCGGCAGGTGCACACTTCCACAGGCTTGGCCCACCCATCCTGGCATGCACCTGCCTCCTCCAGGATGGCCTCATGGGCTGGATCCGACCACATCGTAGGCCAAATCCAGCCCAAAGGGCCTTGAGTTTAACTCCCCTGTTCTAGCATATTATCTGATGGTACTTCTTACTGAGCCTTAGTAATTGGTCTCTAGCTAGTTTATCTATGATCTTATGCCATCAGCTGGTGTACTCAGCAATGGAGAGGGTGACAGTTACGTTCCAGTCTCTTGGATTGGCTGCACATCCAATTGTTTCTCCAAATCTTCTTGAGTATGGCGTGTAATGTGGAGTTGGTCTATCCCAAGATGTGAGAGCAACTTCCTCTTCTTTATATTGAAGCTTTGAGTAACTAGTCATGCCCCAGTTAGTGTGAATTCAGGTGTTCTGTCCATCCATAGTTTCCTCATACAGTTCATATATCCCTTCTCATTAGGTCCATCAATTCCAGGTTTTCTTCTCTTATCCATCAGTATTGTATATATATAATAGAAGTAGTAGTAGTTTTCAGTAAATTAACAAAGTAAAAGTTATTTCTGATTTAGTTTATTTTTGTCATGTATTTCAGATGTATTAAAATAGAAAAAATAGGAATGTCATAAGACCTGGCATCTTCAAATAACAGAAAACTCATATTGTTCTCATTAAGAGAGTAGGACCATTACCCAGATAAATGGAAGATTTGCATGTAGAAGATCTCTGCTTCATTTCTTGGCATTTCAATAAAGGATTTTACGCAATAGAAGGAAAAGACTTTTCACTAAATCTTATAGAGAAACTGCTTCTCATATTAGATAATGATTCTGTAGTAATGGTTCATAATTTAGGGGTAATTAGCAAACAATACATTTTGCCAATTTTTCAAGTTTGCGGGTTTTATACTCTTCCAGGATTTGAAATGGACACCTATCATTACCACCATCATTAAAAAGTCATAAAGAACAAAGAATATTCTTCACGCATCAACTCAGAAAGTTCAGACTGTTCCCGGAGCTGTTAATACAGTTCTACCAAGGAATTATTGAGTCTGTCATTTGAACTTCTATAACTATCTGGTTTAGTATAGCAGCCAAACAGGACAGGTACAACAGATAGTTAGGATTGCAGAAAGAACAACTGCAACCAGCCTGCCTTCCATTGAGGACCTGTATATTGCATGGGTCAAAAGGAGGGCTGAGAAAATATCTACAGACCCTTCACATCCTGAACATAATTTGCTTCCCTTGGATGTGACGACAGTGCATGACAAAACAACAAGATATCAAGATAGTTTTCACTCCATTGAACACCTAATTCCCACTATACTGCCTTATGTCTTAAGTATATTTACCCATGTAGTATAGCTGTATTACCAAGGATCTGGGATAGACAAATCTGGATGTTTGACAGTGTTACAAATATTGTCGCAGGATGGAAGCTGTTCTAAGAACAATCACCTTCTGGCATTTGACTTATGGCAAATTTGTCAAAGCCTATTGTGTTCAAGTGGTGGTCCAGTTGTTTTGGGACTGCACCCAAAGACACCTATTACTATCAGTACTAGACTTGCTTGCCTTTGCCATAGTCTTCATTTAAATCTTAATCATATAATTTAACATATTTTTCATTAATCTTTTTTCCATCTTTTTTACCAATTTTACAATGGTCATTGCAATACTCCCTCAGGTAGGGTATATGTACAATAATTGACAGTGGTTTGTTTGTTTGACAAGTCTTAATATTTTTTCTAATATTTTGTCATTCTTATTAACATAGAATCACTAATTTCATGGCCTCCATGTTCTCATCCTCTCCCTCAGATTGACAGGGCTAATTTAGATCTTTATTTTTTGCATGGGAGCTTTCTGCATTCTTTGACTTAATTTGTATTGCTGTGGAATTTTATAATTTTAATACATTATTTAGAGGTGGTCATTTTTTCTGACTTGCTTGAAAAGTTTAGATCTTTGCTATGCCAATGAAGAAAGACTGTAAATTTGTAAAATTCGATAAATCTAATAGATATGTATGAATGGGCATTGGTATAATTACCTAAGAACGCCCTTCCTGTCTATGCTGCAAGAGAGCCCAGGATGGGTTAAACTCTTCCCTGTGATGTCATAGAGCTGAGTCTGCCATTATATAAAAAGCCAGCCCCTAGCTGGGTCCCCAGCAATAAGCGAAGATACTTGACAGACGTAGAGAGTCTATAGAAGCAAAAAACCAAAAAGAAGCAACCCCCTTCCCTCCCAAAACCGGACACAACAAGGGTGGGACTGGACTCTCTTGCAGCATAGATGGAAAGGACGTTCTCAGGGAATTATACCAATGCCCATTCTCATCCACGTTTTGCCGAGAGTCCAGGATGGGACATATCAAAACCTGCATGTCCACCAGAGGGCCATTGTCTGGCCTGCTTATTCTGCTTGTGGAACAACCCTCTGTAGCACTTGTCTGCCTAATGCTGCATCTGCTGAAGCAAATTAATCCAGACGATAGTGCCATATGAAGGGTGATGGAGATACCCAGGTAGCCGCCCTACAGATCTCTTTGAGAGATGTCTGAATGGACCAAACGGCAGGTGTATCTGCACTCCTAGTGGAGTGAGCCGTTAGATTTTTGGACATCAGAGAGACAAGGTCTGGTAGGCCTTGGTAATATATACTCTGATCTATCTACTTAGGGTAGGAGATGAAGCCTTGCACTTCAATGAGTTTGAGGAAAGGACACGAAAATAGCCTCAGTTTTTTGAAACGCAGCAGTACGTTTGATGTAGATGCTTAGTGCTCTCTTCACATCCAATGTATGCTACTTGTGCTCTGACTCATGGCATGGCTAAGGGTAGAAATCTGGCAACACAATGTCTTGAGCCCTATGGAACCAGGTATTGATTTTCAGGACAAAGGTAGGATCTAAACAGAGGACCACCCTGTTCTGAAAATTGCACAGATCCTGTCTAACTGAGATCACTGCCAGCTCTGACACCCTTCTGGCTGATGTAATAGCCATTAGAAAAACTACCTTAAAGGTCATGAATTGGAGTGACACAGATCTGAGAGGTTCAAATGGGGCCTCTGTAAGAGCCTGCAATACCTTAGGGATTGGGTTGAAGAAAGGACCTTTCTCTTGTCCCTGGTTTCAACCAGATATGGGTCCAAGGCTTCCCCGAAGAGCTTCTCTCCAGCACATGGAGCAGATGCCAACTTCCACTTTTGGCAGGAGTCAGATTGCCAACTTCGCAGTCATAATAGCTGTCTACCTGCCACTGAGGAAGCCATGACCCTGGAGGCAAACTTGGCTGAATTTAGAGTGGTGTCCACTGTAAATTCCACAGCTGCGATAATCTTGTTCAGATCAGATTGTGATCTGAAGTTAGTGGGAGGTAAGCGATCTTGTAGTTGATGCAGCCAGAGAAGCAAAGCCCTTGTAAAAAAGGATGCTGCTGTCGAAGCCCAAACAGCCCAATCTGAGGCCTGGTGGTTGTGCTTGAGTGTTTGTTCGGACCTCTTATCCTTGGCCTTGAGCACATCTTCTGGCTCAGTGGGGTGCCAGAGAAAGAAAACAAGGCCACGACTGGAGCATCAACAGAAGGCATTACAAGGGTATTGGCCAGGGAAGGACCCATGTTATAGAAACACCTGTCATGAGATGAAGGTCTTGGCCCAGCAGCAGGTGAGGTACACTGCTCTTTAACTAGATCCAGGAACAACAGAGGCAAAGATATGACCTCTGTATGGACCACTGGCTTGGAGAAGAGGGAGTCACCATGGAAAGAAGGATCCCCTTGAGGTTCCGGGACCACTTCCTCAGGGGTCAATTGGGCAGTGACTAAAGCCTTCTGTGGGAGTGGTTTAAATAGAGCTGGCTTAAAAACCGCCATTGAGGGGGGCTGTTCAGGATGATACCCCCCCTCCTCTGACAAATCAGGGTCCCTGATTTCTTCGGAGTCTGAGGAGTGGGTCCAGTCCGAGGGGTTGGTGTAATCCCTCTCATCATAATCTCCCCAGTCAGATTGGGTGGAAGGGCCAGTGAACTCCTGATACCTGGGGTACCCCCTTCATTGATGAGAGATCCCCTAGGAGTAAACAGGAAACAAGGTCTGCCCCCCAAGGGACAAAGGAGCTGTTGGAAACCTTCTGCTAGGCCTTACCTGATGGCTACAGAGACCATATCTCTAAGATCACTTGACCTGTTGCCAGAGGAAGGGTCAGCTGGGCATAAGCCTGCCGCAGTAGGTGTAGGTCTAGGTCCATGGCCACCCTGTATGATCTGACTAGAAAGGAGGCCCCGAGAGGCTGTACAGAGTTGGCCCAGATCTGCTTAAATCCTGGGAACCAAACTCTTCCTCTACTCTTACAGGGGACCAGGCTTGGAGATGGCTGGAAGTGCTGGTTTGAACCTCCCTGTACCTGGGCAAACCTGTACTTCTCCTCAGTGGGAGGCTGGAGTGGGATGCCCTCTCATCTGCTCTAAACTGCCTTTCTAGAGCAGCATGTCTTATCTCCTCGGCCTTGAGTTTGGTCTGGGAAGTTTTCTTGGGTGCCAGCACCTTGGCCTTGATTTTTGCTGCAAGCTCTCTCTACACAGAATGACTTAGTTATCTCTTCCTCTTCTTCAGATTGGGCCCTATGAAAACAGGAAGCTGAAAACAGGAAGGACACAAGAGGTGCTGGGAGCAACCCTCGTATATGTGCCTCCTATTGCTGGGGCCAGGCGCTCAGGAACAATCACAGAAACATTTTTTAAAAGTCTTCCCTGAATTCATGGAGGGTGGCCAATTAAAAATGGCCACTCTCCATGTGCATTATGGCCAATGTTTCCAAAATGGCCGCTCGCAAGTGTGTTGGCTCCCAGGGGAATGGCCACAGAGCCTCTGGGGCTTGTGAGTCCCGAGCGAAGCAAAAGAACCTGCAATTAATCGGCTGCCTTAATCAGAACAGCTGAGAGGTGCCAAAAACAATAACTGCAGCTCGCGGAAGAAGCGGCAGCCCAATCTTGCTGAGGAAGGCTGTGTGGGAGGTTTCTGAGCCCTTCCCTTGATTGCAGCTTTCTGACGGCAGCACTGAGTCCTCGACGTTGCAGGAGAGCGGATTTCCTGGTGGCACAGCTCTGCCAGAGCCCTGGGAGCTGTGCAAATTGATTTTCTTTCTTTTCCTTTCCTCCTTTTGCTCTCCTGTGAACAACTGCTTCCAAGACACCAGCTCAACTTGACAAGGAGCTGAGTCAAAGCTGGGGCGCCAGCACGGGGCTGGCTTTTTATATAGTGGCAGAGTCAGACTTATGACATCACCGGGAGGAATCTAACACATCCTTGACTCTCAGCACAGCGTGGATGAGAAAAGACATGGACACTGCTAGGGAGGAAGTGTTTATATTCTCTCTCCCAAGGCTTTAATTAAAACTATATTAAACTGGATTATAATTTTGATTATTCTTTGTGTAATACACTGATTGGCATTCTTGCATTCTGGTCTGTCTACTGCATACAAGAGAATTTGTATTTAAGGAGGAAGTAAACCTTCAGCTGGGGATGCAGTGGCTCAGTGGCTAAGATTCAGAGCTTGTCGATCAGAAAGGTGGCAGTTCAGCAGTTCAAGTCCCTGGTGCCGTGTAACAGAGTGAGCTCCCATTACTTGCCCCAGCTTCGAAAGCATGTAAAAATGCAAGTAGAAAAATAGGGACCACCTTTGGTAGTCCCGATTTGGAAATTTAGTCATGCCAGCCAAATGACAGCCAAAGTCATGCCAGAAGAAATGACTTCTTCGGACAGCGCTGGATCTTCAACTTTGAAATGGAGATGAGCACCGCCCGTAAGAGTCGGGAACGACTAGCACGTATGTGCGAGGAGAACTTTTACCTTTACCTTAAACCTTCAGTTTACTAATCATATAGTTGGCCAAGAGTCAGATGTAACTAAATGGATGACATCATCATCATATAAGGTTGATGTCAGTTTCATCTCTTCCAGACAATTTAAAACTCACCAAAATATGTTTGATACTGATATGTTTTGCTAAATTATCACCAAAAATCTTCCATATTAGGAATAATCTATCCTATAAGTTTCTTATCCTGTCTTTTGTAGGATAACAAATGAGAAGACAGAAGTATTTACTATTTTATTTTATATAGAGCAATATTTTACTAATATAAAAGTACATACAATAGAGCATATTAAATTGCCTATGCAAACATTAAAATAGAAATCTAGCATCAGCTTTTACCTAGTTAATCAGAAATTCCTATCTTCCTACTTTTTAACATTATTCATTGATATATGAGAAGTTTGTGACAGCACATAGAAAGCAGGGATAAACATTTGCTGCCTAGATCCCTACAAACCGAAAAAAATGCTCTTAGAATTATTTTCTGTAGTTTGGGTCTTGTGACTTGGCACTAAAACTATTTAAAATATTTGTATAGCCATCCACCTTAAAAACCAAACTGTAAAACAGCATAAAAGCTAAATTCAGAACAATACAAAAGTAGGAAAACCTGGCACCACAACACTTTCTCCTCCCATTATGACCTCACCCATTCTCAATGCCTGAGGGAAGAGCCAGATCTTGAGTACTCTCTGGAAGTTTAAAAGAGTTAGATCTCCAGGGGCAGGTCTTCTGGGGACTGCAAAGGAGAAGGCAGCTTCCAGGACCTACAAGGGACAATATTTAAGAAAAGGAACCTGAAGGAGTACAGGTAGTCCTCGACTTATTACTACAATTGAACCCAAAATTTCTGTTGCTAAGTGAGACATTTGTTAAATGAATTTTGCCCCAATTTATGACTTTTCCGGCCATAGTTGTCAAGTGAATTACTGTAGTTAAGTTAATAACACGGTTGTTAAATGACTCTGGTTTTCCCCATTGACTTTGATTGTCAGATAGTCACGACAACCTTCACAAATATGAGTCAATTGCCAAGTATCTGAATTTTGATGATGTGATAATGGGAATGCTGCAATGGTCATAAGTATGAAAAATGGTCATGAATCACTTTTTTCAGTGCCATTGTAAATTTAAACAGTCACTAAGTAAACAGTTGTAAGTTGAGGATTACCTTACTTTGGTCCTCTACGATGTAGGATTTTAAAGATAATAACCAACATCATGAAGGAAATTGAGTGCCAGTGCAATTTGGACAGCAGAGGGCCCAAATTTAGGAATCTCCAGTGGTGCAAGTGCTATTTCATTAAACTTTTTAAATTGCATATGGTTGTGTTTACCTATACCATTGTTCCCATCTCACAAACATGAAGATTAAGCTCTTAATCTCTTAATCTTATCTTAATTCCCATATTTCTCTGCAATTAGAAGTTTGTAATATTAATTTTTTCTTGCTGTTTCTTACACTTTATTTGAATATTAGTATTTATTTTATTGATCTACCAGCTCAATCATAGAGAATGTAAAATTCATTTTGGTGGATGTTTCAAATGTTAGATCATTATATCTGAAAACATCTATTTGTAACGTACCAGTCTAATCTGTGTTTCAGATACTAGTTACATTGCAGTTTCTGTTCCAAAGTATATCTTGCAAATTATCCATTTCTGAAATATCACTTTTCAGATATCTAATGTTTTCAGAGTTAGACAGTGAGGTGTGGACTAGTGTCATGATGCTGTCTCTAGTATTTTCTGGGAGTAAGAAGAGGCAAATCTTCATGCCGATTTGGCAATGACTCTTCAGATATTTAATTTCACTTGCTTACAGAGTTGACATGGGTAGATAAGCTGCTTTGTTGCAGACATGATAGAATATATACAAACAGGCACAGACAGACAGATAGTCACACACACACACACACACTTATAAAGAAAACCAGCCTTGTACAGAATATGTATCAAGCCATATATATGTTTAGATTTACAACTCCCAATCAGCATTGCTTTTGAACATAAAATGCTTTGTTTTGTAATGTGACCAGTTATCCATAAAAAAGAAAATATTTTAGGATTAGAGGGGTAAAGAAGAGCTTTCTGAGGAATTTGGAGACCTGAAAGTGATTTATTATCTTCTACCAATATCTTATTTTTCTTAAGTTTCTGTAATTTGTCTACATGTGTATTGTGTGTATTCCCCAAGAGCTGTATGTATATGTTAATATATTGGAGTGGGTGCTGGGTTTTATTTTGCCACTAGTTGAGTGATTCTCTGAATGTGTCTAATTTATTTCAAATGGGGATTTTACTTTATAAAGAGGAAAAAAATCTACATACCTGTTCCTCAGGAAAACTGGCTGAATACAAGTAGTCCTTGGCTACTTGTTAACAACTGCCTTGGATAGAGACAGTTTGCAATTAAAGTGCTAAGGGCAAGTTAGCAAGCTCAGCTCAGTTGTCTTAGTTGATTAGAACTCTCCTGCCAGCTGCACTATTTCCTGAAACTGACAAAACCCTAATTAGTTTCAGGCTAAAGGCTTTTGTTTGCTTCTTAAGAAGCTTCCTAGACAAAACCCAGCTCTAGCACATTCCTTTCAATGTTTATTCTGCTGTCATGACTTACCTAGCTGTCTGGGGTCATATCCCTGTGATTCAATAAAGTAAAGCTGAAATAAACTTGTAAACAACAGTCATGGTCATGTTGTTTTCTCTCAGTAACCAGTTTGTTTAATGACTGAATCACCAGATCAATTGTGGTTACTAAATGTGGAGTACATATACAATAAATAGATTTGGGCACTTTAAAGATGTGTTGTTGCATTTCAGTCTATTTCATCAAGTACATGGATCATATGATACTGCTGAAAGAATGGCATTGTATTGCCTATCAAATGGCTTACTTAACAGTGCGTTATCACTGGGGGGCAGGGTGAAAGATTATTGTTTTTTATTATTGTTTTTTGTTTTCTTTTTCCATACTATGTTTTTATTGTTTATAAGCTGCCTAGAGTCATTATGAATATATGAAATATATATATATATATATATATATATATATATATATATATATATATATATTTGTTTTCTTAGGTTTTCGCGGGTACTTACATGTGTGCTGTTTAGCTTCCTTCGGGTATTATCCCACGTCATTGTAGTTCTGTTAAAGTTGTAGCAACGTTTCAGCAGAATCTCATCTGCCATCCTCAAGCTTCTGTATGGATATGGGTCTTACAGCTCCTGGTTTTAAATTTGAGGCTGGTCCATTCTGATTGGTTGGGAGCCTGGACCTGTGTTCATTGGACTTGGAGTTTGATTGATTGGTGTTCCTGGTTTCTTCTGTCTGTTTTGTGGGTTTGATTGGCTGGCAACACTCTGTTCTACTCCAAGACTCCACATACAAACCTATAAATACAGACCCAACCACATATCTAGAAAAATCAACCAAGAAGAAAATTATAACCAGCCACATAAGCAAAGAAATCCAACAGACGATCATCCCAAGAGAAAAATCTTCTAGATGCCCCAAATTATACGGCCTCCCAAAAATACACAAAGAAGGCATACCTCTCAGACCCATAGTCAGCTCCATAGGAGCACCATTACAAAACCTAGCTAAATACTTAGCAAAACAACTACAGCCCCATGCTGAAACCGCAGCTTCATATGTAAAAAACTCATACCACTTCTTAGAAATGATCAAAGATCTACACGTAGAACAAGAAGATCTTCTTGTAAGTTTCGACGTGGTTTCACTATTCACTCAAGTCCCAATAAAAGAAACTCTTGAAATCATCAAAAATAAATACCAACCAGCTAAAGACCTCATGGAACTAACAGAACACTGCCTAACCAACACATATTTCATATACAAAGGACAAAGATACAAGCAAATTGAAGGAGCCCCTATGGGATCACCACTGTCACCCGTCATTGCAAACCTGTTCATGGAAGAATTCGAATCCAGAGCCCTGGCTAATGCCACCCACAAACCCAAACTATGGCTAAGATACATCGATGACACATTTGTGATTTGGCCCCATGGAAAAGAAAACCTAAACAATTTCCTAACACACCTAAACAACACACACCCCAAAATCAAGTTCACCATGGAAACGGAAATAAACAAACAACTACCATTCCTAGATGTACTAATCTACAAAAGAACAGATGGCACACTGGGACACACCATATACCAAAAGAAAACACACACCAACCGCTACCTCAACGCCCAATCCCACCACCACCCAGCACAGATAAATTCCGTAGCGAAAACACTAATTACCAGAACCAAACGCCTGGCAGATAAGACACATATAAAGACTGAACTATGCACCTGCGGTATCTGCTATCCCGCATCAGATGGGCGTCTCATGATAGGGAGCGAAGGAGAGAGAAACGACAGGAGACAAAGTTCCTCGCGATGAGTGCGCCCAGAATGGCTGGGTACACGCTCTTTTATTATGCTCATTCAAAAGGGGGTGATTGTTTATTCAGAACCTAGGTTAAGCCTAGGTCAGACGGAATGTACAAATTTAACAATGGCTCAAACAACAGCAAGATATCAGAACAGACAGGATGGCAAGAATTATATTTGATCAGGATATTACTTCTTC
>BLBF01000010.1:31218423-31282879 GCA_015471245.1 Laticauda colubrina | reverse complement strand
AGGTGTTTGTCTGTTTTGTGGTGTGGAGATCTTTCTATTTGAGAGTGCAGGCTGTCAATCATTTGGAAAAATGAATAGAATTTGGAAAGCCAAGAATTTGCATAATAGGAGACTATAATGCAATAACAGATAATAGACAAACTCCAAGTTCAGTGAACACAGACCCAGGCTTTGTCCCCAGGTGTTTGCCTGGCTTGTGGTGTGGAGATCTTTCTATTTGAGAGTGCAGGCTTCCAAATGATTGACAGTCTGGTGGAATCATCTCTTCTATTCATGCTTTCAGGTCTTTTTTCAATCTTTTTTCAAAGTAGTGAGTATACAGCTTGTATAGCAGTATAAATGTGCTATCCCTCAAAATAATGCAACACACAGCCATTAATGTCTAAACTACTAAAGTGAGTACACATCCCTAAGTGATAATGTCCAAATGGGGGCCAAAGTGTCAATATTTTGTGTGGCCACCATTATTTTCCAGCACTGCCTTAATCCTCTTGGGCATAGAGTTCACCAGAGCTTCACAGGTTGCCACTGGAGTCCTCTTCCATTCCTCCATGACGACATCACAGAACTGGTGGATGTTAGATATATTGTGCACCTCCACCTTCCATTTCAGGATGCCCCACAGATGCTCAATAGGATTTAGGTTTGGAGACATGCTTGGCCAGTCCATCATCTTTACCCCCAGCTTCTTTAGCAAGGCAGTGGTCATTTTGGAGGTGTGTTTGGGGTCGTTACCATGTTGGAATATGGCCTGTGGCCCAAATCTCTGAAGGGAGGGGATCATGCTCTGCTTCATATGTCACAGTACATTTTGGCATTGCTCCCTAGTGCCAGCAGAACTTATGCAGCTCCAGATCATGATATTCCCACCACCGTGCTTGACTGTAGGCGAGACGCACTTGTCTTTGTATTCTTCACTTGTTGCCGCCACACATGCTTGACACCATTTGAACCAAATAAGTTTATCTTGGTCTCATCGGACCACAGGACACGGTTCCAGAAATCCATGTCCTAAATCTGCTTGTCTGCAGCAAACTGTGGGCTTTCTTGTGCATAATCTTTAGAAGAGGCTTCCTTCCGGGATGACAGCCGTAGAACAATTTGATGCAGTGTGTGGCATACGGTCTGAGCACTGACTGGCTGACCCCCACCCCCACCCCTTCAACCTCTGCAGCAATGCTGGCAGCACTCATACATCTATTTCTCAAAGCCAACCTCTGGATATGTTGCTGAGCATGGGTACTCAACTTCTTTGGTCGACAATGGCGAGGCCTCTTCTGAGTGGAACCTGTCCTGTTAAAGTGCTGTATGGTCTTGGCCACCAGGCTGCAGCTCAGCTTCAGAGTCTTGGCAATCTTCGTATAGCCTAAGCCATGTTTATGTAAAGCAACAATTCGCTTTTTCAGATCCTCAGAGACTTCATTGCCATGAGATGCCATGTTGAACTTCCAGTGACCAGTATGAAAGTGAGAGCGATAGCACCAAATTTAACACATCTGTTCCCCCTTCACACCTGAGACCTTGTAACACTAACTAATCAAATGACACCAGGGAGGGAAAATGGTTACTTGGACCCCATTTGGACATTATCACTTAGGGGTATACTCACTTTTGTTGGCAGCAGTTTAGACATTAATGGCTGCGTGTTGCGTTATTTTGAGAGGACAGAACATTTACACTATTATACAAGCTCACTACTTTACATTGTAGTACATTTTAAAAATAAATTTCACATGAAAAGATATACTTAAATATTTACAAAATGTGAGGGGGTGTGCTCACTTCTGTGATATACTGTATAATTTGCTTCCTTTTAACTGCTTGTCCAGAATAGTGATTTCCTCTGTAAATATATCTTGAACAATGGTGCATTCCATGTAGACATCATTCTATTAATTTGTGTAAAATAGTGTGTGTGTGTGGGGGGGGGGTTTGTACAGATAGTCCTTAACTTACAACAATTCATTTAGTGACTATTTGAAGTTACAACTGACTGAAAAAAATGACTTGTGTCCGTTTTGTAACTTATAACCATTGCAGCATTCTCATGGTGATGTGATCAAAATTCAGACATTTGGCAATTGAATCATATTTATGATAATTGCTGTGTTCTGGGGTCATTCTGGCAAGCAAAGTCAAGGGGGAAACCAGATTCATTTAACAACTATGTTACTAATTTGACACTTAATAACTGTGGCAAGAAAGGTTGTAAAATGGGGCAAAATCATTTAACCGTCTCACTTAGCAAAAAAATTGCTCAGTTGTGGTCACGAGGATTACCTGTATTTTGATTCTTTATTATTAATAACAGAAAAATAAATTATAAATCTTAAATATATTTTCATATATTTTCATATATTACAGGAAAAACAGTATGTTAAAACTAAAAAAATGTTCAGTTTTATTCTATTTTTATATTGATTCAGTTACATTATTAGTATAGTTAAGCTGATTAACTAGATGTTTCCTATTCAGGATTTTAAAACCTTATTTGCTTTATTAACTATTGTTTGAATCAGTGGATTAAAAGAAAATAAATACAGTATGAAGGAGCTTTGATAAAGAGCTGTTGTTCTTTGCCTGAATGGTTTTGGTTATAATTTTTATTTAATAGTCAGTTGAAAAGTGCTTGCTACAAAAGGCACAATCTAACTAATTACAGGTAGTCCTTCGTCAGGGGTGTCAAACTCAAGGCCTGAAGTCTGGATCCAGTCCATGGGGTGCTTAATCTGGCCCATGGGGCTGACCTGTAAATAGCAAAGGACCAGCCCGTGGTGCCTCTGGCAGCCAAAACAGGACACAGAGAGGCACATGCCCCCCCCCCCCCGCACCTAATTTTGGCCAGCAAATTGCTGCAGGAGACTATCCAAGACAAAAACAAGCCACATAGGGACCACCCATGGGCTCCCTGCACCCAGTTTTGGCCACCAGGGTGCTGCAGGAGGCATCTATCCTGTCTCCCGTCTCCCCCCTGGCCAGCCCAAGGAAGAGAACTACAATGCTGATCTGGCCCTTGAAGAAATCCAGTTTCACACTCCTGTCCTAGGTTAACTATCTTTTATTCAGCAACCATTTGACATTACAGTGGTATTGAACAAGACTTAAAACAAATCATCAAAGTTGCAGTTGTTGCAGCATTCCTGAATCATATGATCGTGATTTGAGCTGTTGACAACAGCTCACAATTATGAAGGTTGCAGTGTTCTGCAGCCATGTGATCACAATTTGCAAGTTCACTGTTGGCTTCCTACAAGCATAGTCATTGGGAATCCAGCAAGTTGCAATCTGAAATCACATGATGTTGTATTTAATGCTGTATAGAATCCACTTAACAACTACAACTTCTGGAGCTGCTGTTATAAGTTGATACAGTCATATGACATTGGGCATTACAATTATGTCACTTAGCAACAGATGTGTTACCAATTACCATTGTTAGCAGAGGACAACCTATATAGAATATTATCCAGGTTTTAATTTTAAATAGTTTTAAGTTTCTTACTGTCCTTCAATTAAAACATAATATAAATAATATAAAGTAAGTACGATCACCCAGGACTAGCATAGATGACCTGCTCTCTTTCCTGCTTACTATGTATATTACAGATACAGATACAGATGATCAGAGTTGGAAGGGACCTTGTAGGTCATCTAGTCCAAGCCCCCACCCAAGCGGGAGACCCTACAGCATTTCTGACAAATGGCAGTCCAATCTCTTATTGAAAGTCTCAAGTGGTGGCGCTCCCACAACTTCAGAGGGCAAGCTATTCCATTGGTTGATTGTTCTTACTATCAGAAAATTTTCCCTTATTTCCAGGTTAAATCTCTCCCTGTTCAGTTTCCATCCATTATTCCTTGTCTGGCCTACAGGTGCTTTAGAAAATAGCTTGACTCCTTCCTCCCTGTGGCAGCCCCTCAAATATTGGAAGACCTCTATCATGTCTCCCCTGGTCCTTCTTTTTACTAGACTAGCCAAGTCCAGTTCCTGCAACCGTTCGTTATACGTTTTAGCCTCTAGTCCCCTAATCATCCTGGTTGCTCTTCTCTGTACCTTTTCTAGAGTCTCAGCATCTTTTTTATAATGTGTTGACCAAAACTGGATACAGTACTCTAGGTGTGGTTTTACTAAGGCTCTATAGAGTGGTATTAGTACTTCCCTTGATCTTGACTGTATCCCTCTGTTAATGCAATGTAGGATTGCATTAGCTTTTTTGGCTACTGCTGCACTCTATTGGCTCATATTTAGCTGGCTGTCCACAAAGACTCCAAGATCCCTCTCACAGTTACTGTTATTGAGCCTGGTTTCACCCAATCTATATGTGTACTTTTGGTTTTTCTTGCCTAAGTGTAGGACTTTTCTCTACATTGAATTTCATTTTATTAGTTAGGGTCCAGTGTTCTAGTCTGTCAAGATCCATCTGGATCTTGAGCCTATCTTCTTGGGTGTTAAGCTATTCCTGCCAGCTTAGTATTATCTGCAAATTTGGTAAGTTCCTCTTTTATTCCCTTATTCATTACTGGGAACGGAAGATTCTTATATGCTTGCTAAACCTTACCCAGGCTTTCTTCTTGCATGATATCTTTGAATGTTCTGTGCATGTGTGTGTTTCTATGCACAGATGTCTGTGCACAGCTATCTATGTGTCAGCAGTATCTGCAACAAGCCAAGATTGTGTCAGAATAAGAATATCCATGATGACATCATGATGCAAACTCCATCCAAAATCTGACAAAAGTATGTAAGTTGTGACTTTTGCACCAGCACATCATGATGCTCATTTCATCCCTCCCCCCTTAATGGAAGTCTATGCCATGGGATAAAAATAAATCTGTAGGTGAACCTTCTAAGAATGAGTGCTGCTTTGCATTTTTTAATTCTGATCAGTGAGACCAATATAAACAATTAAATTCTTGAATTCCATGCATATTGTTTCAACTATGGACAGTGTATAAAATACTGCATAATTCTACATCTATAGAAGATTCTTTGGCTGGACAATATAAAGGAAGAATCAAAACTTTATACATGAAAAAGCTTTTCATCAATAATGTATTATTTTTAAAAGTCCATGGTCCTGCTGGATTGTAGCAGCAATATAAGTAAACAAATAAATGTAACAAAGAACTAATACTTGGATAAGTATTGAAATAAAAAAAGAGGGGAGATCAAATATTTTAGCTATTTATAGTTTTATAATTTAACAAAAAATATGAAGTGGGATTAAGATACCAGTATCATACAGTGAGATACTAGGATGAACCTTATAAGGTTCATCATTTGATAACCTTATAAAACATTTTTAAATTTAATAATACTTTAATATTTTCTTTCACTTTGCACAGCTTCTGGAAAAACACAAGAATATAGAAAGCATGGTGGAGTTGCTGGAATTATATCAAATGGAAGATGATGCATATGGTAGTCTTGCTGAAGCCACCACAGAACTCTATCAATATTTACTGCAACCATTCCGAGATATGAGGGAACTTGCAATGCTCAGAAGACAGCAAATAAAGGTACAAAATCAGCAATATACACTAAAAATATTTTGGGACATTATAATAAGTGAACCTTTTCATCCCATGTCATATTTAGGACATCTTTGAATATTTGTCACACTTTCTGAAGTTGTAAAAGTTTGTGTCTTAGGTTGAGTCAAAATTCGAAGTACAAGAATGACTTTTCTTCATGGTTTTTAAGCTTTATAGCTTAAAAAAAACCCTCTGATTTCTTTTCTTGGTTAAAGTATTCGTGGAGAAAGCAAATAAAAGCCTTGGCGATAAGAAAAGATGTTTGATAATGGGCATTGAACAAAATGGATTGAACTATTGTTTTTAGTAACGAATATATTGCTCAGTCACCAAAATTTTGTGTGGATCAGATACACTCTGGGTTTTGAACCTTTAGCAGTTAACTGCTTAACAAGTTGCAAAATATTTTTACAGAATCAATAGAATAAAACTGCTATTTTTCATTTGAATAAATTTGAAATTCTAGGCTTATGTCAGAATTACCAGTTAGATGCTCAGTTTTAAGTTGCAACAGAACAATTGGGGGGAAAAAAATGCCAAATGGCATTTGTTATGATCTATACTGCTAGCTTTACAACTCATTTGTACAACTGTGCTGTCTTCTGAGCCATACAGTTATTTCTATGTCCGTAATCGGGTGGGATGCTACTCATTCTGCCTGTCTCTGTCAAACCGATAGCTCTGAAGAGCAGCAGACACAGAACAGGTTCTGTGTCTGCTGCTGTTTGGCCCACCCGGGCTCTTATCTGACCTTTATTTCCTGCTTTTTCAACCTCAGCTGCTTTACATGGCACAGCTGAGGCTGAAAAAATCAGTAAAAAAGGCTTTTTTCAAACGCAGAGCAACTGCGCACAGCACTTATCAGCTGTCCGGGAGACACAGCTTTTGTTGTATTGCGTGTGTGTAGCGCACATGTGTGCGCAAAACATAAGTACTGAACTGGTAGTAACACCGGTTGAATCCAACCCCTGTCCATAACTAAATATTTTTGTAGCAAACCTCCATTAGACAGAATCATTTGAGGGATAAGAAGAAAGATCTATTGAAATATATATTTTTATATAAATATGAATAGCAGGTTATCTGTATGAACATTCTTTTCATATTTAGATATGCATTGGTATGGTTGATTTTGTGCTGGGAACCTGTTGAAGAAGAAGATTAATCACCTGTCCTTTATATATTTTGGTCTCCTTAGGAACGCATACTGTATTATTAGTCTTAGAAGAAAAATTGCACTGATGGCATAATGATAAATAGATAAGTAAAAACTCTCTTTGCTTAACTATTTATCATTGTACCATCAGTTTCACGTTTTCCTTCCAAATATATCTTTCCAATAAATTGTAACATTTTACAGGAATTTTAATTGTTTAGCACCTGCAAGCTTCAACATGAGTAATTCACTCTTCTAAACTTTAATTTGAAGTGCAGCTATTGGCTGTCTTATTCTATTAACATGTTATCAGATCTCTTCCAATGATAGAAAAGAGATACTAAGGAAAAAAAAAAAGAATGACCATGAGATGAAATATAAATCCCATGCCCCAATGCTTAGCTATGGTGGATAATCTGCACACTACTTGCCAAAAGGTAAGGGGCAGAAACTGTTTATTCTTGTCAAGTAAAAGTGCTCAGACAACCTTAGGCTGCCTGGAAAACTTAAAGTAAATAATTGGACAGAGACTATTTTCTAATTTAATGTCACATGTAACGTTTTTTTCAGTTTCCTTTCCAGTGTAGATTAGGACATGAGGAGAGGAAAGGATGTCACAACACCCTTTTCAGGCTTTTTAAAAATGCTGTACAATACAGTGTTTTAAATATTTTTCTATGAAGAGAATTCCTTTCCCTGTTTTTTTCTTGTTTTCATACCCAACATTGTTGTCTTGCTGGAACGTAGCAATCCTTTGCCTGCCCCTATCCAGAGTACGTAGTCTTTCTAAATGCCTAACAGGTTTCCTAGAGCTTGCTCCATTTGTACAATTTTTAAAGAATAGGATGAAAGTAGAGGTTTTTTTTTCCCAGATCTCTCTTCATGTGCTAATTTGTTTCTTTTACCTTTACATCTCAGTTTTTTTAAATTCCCTAGATTCTCTTGTTTCTATCATTTCCCTTTTCAATAATAGGAAAAAGGACATGAAAAAATGCCCATTTAAGATTTGATAAGCAAATGAGCAAAATTATAAAGGAGCACTAAATGATTTTTAAATAGATTTTGTCCAATTTCCATTAGTTAATTTTCCCAAATATTTTTTTTTACTGTTCAGAAAAGTCCATGATAATATTTTAAAGAAATTATCCTTATATAATCTTTGCAAGATTATATGTTTACTACTTATCCCTTGCTGTTTATTTCATGATGGATACAGTGAGTTGATTTATCTTCAGATTTCCATAGAGAATGATTACCTAGGACCTAGAAGAATTGAAAGCCTTCAAAAAGAAGATGCAGACTGGCAACGGAAGGCTCATATGGCTGTATTATCTATACAGGACCTTACAGTAAAATACTTTGAAATAACAGCAAAAGCACAAAAAGGTAATGGATAAGCTATTTTACATTTGCTGCTAAAACTGTCTAAAATTTCTTTACATGTTCAACAATTGTGTAACCTTGCAGTTTCTCAAATTAACATTATTGTTCTAAGTAAATATCTCTGATTGAAGTGGCTTATTCAGTCTGTGATATTTGTGCGGAAAGTATTAGCACCATTCTGTGGAGTGGGGTATATATATTTCACTTGAACACAAGGAATTGAAGTTTGAGAAATAAGTTTATATTGAGTTTAATTTTTGAAATTAGTGTCTCATAATTTTCTTTTTCCCTTCAGATTTCTTCTTTTACAAGTTCAATACCATTATAACTTAATAAGCTATTGATTGTTAATTAAAAACTATGGATACTTTCTTTTCTGTTTATAACTTTTTATTATACCAAAATTATAATTTAAAAAATAATTATTTTCTACAATTTCCTTTTAATTTTTCACTAATTGGTTTGGTGTGTTTTATCCAGTTGCTTTTAATAATACCAATAATTTGGCCATTAAATAATTTCAAGCTATAGACTACATTAAATAAAAATAAAAGTACCACATTACCCAAAAAAAACCCCAAAACCCAATTTTTAAAATTAAAATAACTACTACTTTGAAGATTGTAACATTTTATTTGCATAAAGAGGAAGCTGATTTACTTAAATAGGATTTATAATGAAACCATTTCCAAGTATGATAAGCCTACTATTAAATTTTATTTACAGCTGTATATGATCGTATGCGAGCAGACCAGAAAAAGTTTGGTAAGGCAGCTTGGGCAGCAGCAGTGGAACGAATGGAAAAGCTTCAGTATGCAGTGTCTAAAGATACTTTGCAATTGATGAGAGCAAAAGAAATCTGTTTAGAACAGAAGAAACATGCATTAAAAGAAGAGGTAATAACTGATGAGTATTCAATCTAAAAGGAAACTTGAAAATTATTTTGTAGTGCTAAATTCCAGTATAATGGACAGGGATTTCAAGAGTAAAATCCTTGGCTAGTGATTACAATTTTCTTTGAAAAGAGACTAGAAATTAATTAAGAGCTATTATGTAGCTATTGGAGAGGCTGGATAAAATAATTTCAATAAATTCAAAGTCATGTAATAAGTAGTAGTTCACTCTTTTTTTCTGTTTTATCAAGTACATATTTTTCTTTCTTGGAGATTATTTAATATTCTTTAAAACAACTGAATCATTATGATTGAAAGAATATGAATTACATGCATAAATAAATACATTAATAATCCTTCCAAGTGCAGCTATACTTGGTTGTAAGGATTGTCTCAGTCTGAAAACAGATAAAACCTGCCTATGAGCCATGGGTATTCACGCTGGGCACAGGGCAGATGATGTTTTTGGTGATGATAGTAATATTTAGCTTTTCTACTTATATGAGCACTCAAGGCAACATATAACATTTAAATCAAGAAATACACAATTTGTTTTAAAGTGGAGAGAACTAACTGTTGCAACAGAAGGTTACTAAACTGAATTTATATGATTCATAACAGTGTCATTCGGATATCTTTTGCTGGCAACATATCAATAGACCAATGTGGTTGCTTTCTTTATTTTTGAAAGTACTCATGCATAAATATATGAAAGGTAGGCATTTATCTGTAATATTAAAATGAAAAATTTCTGGGAGGAAGATTAGATCCTATCTTGCAGTTCTGCTGCCAACCATTGTCATTATGATGACAACCAGAAATTCTATATTAATGAGCACTCTTTAGAATACTAGTCCTCAACCTTTGCAATTTGCGGCCCGGCTTGGGGTGGGGGGAAGGGAACCAAGCTGCATGAGCAGTGAGCTAGGGTACGCGTGTATGCACACACAGCTCGACTAGTTGATCTATGTGTGTGCATGTGCAGGCGTACCAGCCCACTACTCACACAATCCGATAGTGCGCCATAGCCTGGGTTTGGGGACCTCTGCTTTAGAGAATTACAAATATATCAGATATAGTTAGATGCCTTCAATGTTACGCTCGGACTTAAGTTTAAACTTTCAATTTAATGTTTGGGGTGTATTCAGGGGCTTCAAAGAGTTGTTTCCTAGTAGATTCTGGAAAGATGACATTTTAAAACTGGGTCACTGTTGCTTTTATTAGCTAACTGCAATGTTGATACAATTTAGTATTTTACTTTAAAAAGTTTTTTTGTGGTATCTTGTTTACTGAATTAGCATCGAAACAACAAATGTGAGGACAAATGTAACTACTTTGAATATATGGCAAAGAAAATTGCTTTAGAAAAAAAGATTACATCAAAGCAGTACTTTACTTCAGTCTATTAAAATTCACTCTGCTGTATTTATCCGATATATGTATTGAGTGCATAAATACATGAAAAGAGTGGATCTTTTTTCTCCCCCATAAACTTTTATTGGGCCATTCAACTATTTCCAAGCACAGTAAGATATTTTATTATGGTAAATTTTTAAAATTTTATCTGTATATTTTCTTTCTACCCAAATAAAAAATTAACCTTTGTTAATACATATAAAACTGAGCTATTATCATGAATAATACAGTTATGAATAATATAGTTTTAAATAATAATTTTTACTTTCTTTTGATTTCTAATTCCTTAATGTATCCTGTTCTGTGATGGAATATTTTGCAGTTAGTTTGTGGTAAGATTAAGATTTATAACCCTTTTGATGTAATTATTTTTTTAAAAAAAAAATCAGATGCAGAGCTTGCAAGGGGGCACAGAAGCTATAGCTCATTTGGACAAACTTGAAGCTGATTATTATGACCTGCAACTTCAATTGTATGAAGTGCAGTTTGAAATTCTGAAGTGTGAAGAACTATTACTGACAGCACAACTTGAAAGCATTAAAAGACTTATTTCAGGTGACATATATTTGTTTCATATCTATATATTTAGCAGTATCATTGACTAATATATAATCTTTATTTACTGACTGCCTCATTCAGTGACTGTTTCAAGTTATGATAGTGCTAAAAATTTCATGAACAATGCCAATGATCTTCATAAAGTCTCCCAGACACATAATCACCATTGCAGGCAGGTAGTCCTTGACTTACAACCACTTGTGTCGTTAAAATTAAAACAGCACTGAAAAAAGTGATTTTTGAACCTTTTTTACACTTACAATTGTTGCAGCATCCCCATCAAAATTCAGATGTTTATTTATGAGAGTTGCAGTGGCCCAAGTCATGTGATCACTTTTTGTAACAAGCAAAATGGCGAAGCCAGATATACTTAATTATGTTACCAACTTACCAATTGCCGTGATCCACTTAACTTTGGCAAGCAAGAACATAAAATGGGGCAAAGCTCATGTAAAATCTGCTTTGGTTAACAATGGACATTTTGGGTTCAATTGTAGTCATAAGTCAAGGACTACTTGTAGGCCTTGTCCTGTGCCTGACTTGTATTTCTTTTATTTCCTTTACAGATTGGAGAGAAAGAAATTACAAGAGTGTCTGCATGCATATAATAGGAAATACACAGAAAAGAATGTGATAGAGTTGGTAGTCTTGAATACATTAGGCAAATAGCTGGTGTATTTCCCATTGTGTGTCTCCTTAATTTCTTGTAAACCCTTCCTCTGAAATCTCTCCACTCTATGAGGCACGGAGGAGAAAAGAAAAACAGTCAGGCACAATAGAGATTGCCTAAAAAGATTGATTGTTTTTTTTCTTCTCCCCACCCTGTCCCTAGATTGTTCAAACAATTTTTCTACAAGAAGGGGTGGAGAAAGCAATGTCTACTGTGCCTCACCCATTTAAACCCCCCCCCCCCCAGTTATTTCTAGTTCAGTTATTGAAACTGTTGTATAGAACAGTCCAATGTATAACTTGTTAGTGGAATTTATTTAATATGTACATATATAGGACTGTAATCTTAATTGTTTTTACTTCTGGCTTTTTTATTTTACTGAGATGTCCAGGATAGACTATTCTAGTATTAAGATGTTGATGCTGGTCTCTGATTGATGATAAAGTGAATTTGTGATTGCAATCTTAAGAAAAAATTAAATTGTGAATGTTAGTTTGATGCATTTTTCCACACTGGTTACCTGCTTACCATAGTCACAATATATGAATATAGTTTTGTTTTCACTCAATTCTATTTTATATTTATATTATATATTACATTACATACATCACATTACTACACACTACCCAGTAGCCGAAGCAGTCAGAGTGATTTGCATAAGATTCACTAAATTATAAATATGTACAATACAATCAATTAAAATGCAAGTAAAAACAAAATAAAGTAGATAGCAGCATGACAATAATTCAGAATCGAAGAGTAAATTAAAAGCCAATTAAAAAGTCTGGGAAAACTTTAGCTCTGTAATCTAATTTGTAAGTGATTTTGTGGTTGTTTCTCTCCTAGGACATGGCCAGAGATAGATGTTCTAATACAATTACATTTACAGTATTTTTTTAAAAAAAAAACTTCAGAATGTTGCATATATTTTGTAGTATGGTTTTGCTTAATTGAATATATGTTTAAAATTATTAAATGAGTTGGAATTTTATGACAGAAAAAAGAGATGAAGTTGTATATTATGATACTTACGAAAGTATGGAAGCCATGCTAGAAAAAGAAGATATGGCAGCATCCATACATTTGCAAAGAGAAGAGTTGCAGAAATTACAACAGAAAGTCCGTCAACTAGAAGCAAGGCGTGGTCGCATTTCTGCCAAAAAAGTCTACCTCAAAAATAAAAAGGTAATGTTTTTGTTCATTTTTCCATTTTTCAGCAAACAGATTTTGCAGTAGCTATAATTTAGCATGGCTAAAATCATGAGATGTTGATTTAAAGACAGACACTTTTATTTATTGAAATGCAGCAGTCAACCCTAATGCTAAGGCAGATTGCATTGGGCCTTTCTGTGCCATCTTTATTCGCTTTCAAATGGTTGCTCAGCTCAAGTATACTGTATATAACTGAATATAAATTTAATTGAGGGCCACATCAGTGCTGTGGTTAACCTTGGGGGAGGGGGTGGCCAGCTTAATGCCACTCCCCAAATTGCTGGCATGTTTCCTTCGCGCACTGGGTAGACCAGCCCGAAGCAACGCTGGCCTGATCTTTCCTCTTCACACTGTGTAGACTGGACTGAAGCTACGCTGGTCTGATCTTTCTTTGCCATGGGTAGACCAGGCCAATCTTTCCTTTTTGCATTGGGTAAACCAGGATGGCCCTGCGGGCTGAATCCAGCCCACAGGCCTTGAGTTTGACCCCTGGTATGTAACCTTGAAAAGCCCTAATGATCAGAATTAAAATCACTTGTTGCTGTATATTTTTGTCAGCAATTTATTTAAAGTTTTCTTAATAGTATTTTCTTGATAGTATTCACTTGCACACAGGTCCTCCTCTTGTTTCCTTGCTATAAGTACCATTGTAGGACTGAAGAGTACGAGATAGCTTTTTAATTAGTGTTATGCTTGTCAGAAATTAATCTACAGTTGCAGAAAAATAATTAGTTTTGAAATTCCTGAGAAATAAGGCATCAAAAATGGGTTTATACAACCAGTTTGGAGCTGCATGAAATTATACTTTAATTTAAATTGTACAATATGACTGTATATTTTAATTTTGGTTGGATACTAAAGAAATTATAGATTTTTCTCAGTTGGGTTAAGCATGATTTATCTACTGTTATGTTTATAGAAAAGGCAGAAAGGGCGGGGGGGGGGGAAGGGAGAGAGAGATGATACTTGAAAAACTACTCAAAAGCCACACACACACACACACACACACAAATATGTTAATAGAAAAAAAACTTATTTGTTTTATTCAGTTTGTAATATCTTCATTCTCTTAAGTAATGTTTACTCTATGTAAATCCTATGAAGGGTGGGATTCTATGGCAAACTACCTGCTATATCCTAGTTTGTAAACTTATTTTAATCAGACTTTCCTGCGAGAGGTCTTTGGATCCATGGACAATCACAGATTTTCACATCTTATACCTTAACATTGATAGAATATAAATAAATTGTGGCAGAGCTTCTGCTCTGAATCAGAGTTCCTCTACTAAAAACAAGATCAATATATAAAGTCATGTTTAAATGGAAAAATGTTCTTTCTTTGTAGGAAATCTGCATTGCAAAACATAATGAAAAATTCTCACAGCATTCTCAGAGTGAAGAATCGGAACATGCTGCAAAATTTGTGAGTGATTTTTTCCTGATTTTACTGATTTAAGATTCTTTGTGCCCTTTTTACAGAATTTTACAGGAGCTTTTTTTTTTTTGGTGTGTGTGTGTGTGTGTGTGTAGTTTACTCAAAAATAAGCCCTTATATGTTTTTACGCATGCACCTAATATCAACCCTACCCCCAAATAAGCCCTACTTAAGCTCCTGTGCAGCTGGCCACCCATCAATTCTGTCTGGTTGCTCATGATTCCATCAACAAGAGGCAAGGGGGCATGGAGTTGCCCTACGTGCCTCACATCGGTTTACCTCAGGGCCCCCGCAACCAGGCATCCATATCCCGACAAGTGCCTCACGGTGGCAGCACCAAAAACCATATGCATCAGGAGCCCATATGGCCGCTGGCCCACTTCTTCTGCTTGCTTCTTTAAAATCTCCAATGATGGAGCACCTACAGATTCTGAAGGCAAGCCAGTCCAGAGGTTAATTGTTCTCACTATCAAGAAATTTCTCTTGTTCTTGGTTGGTTCTCTCTGTAATTTGTTTCCATATATTACATCCATTTTTTGTTTCAGCCCCTCAAATTGGAACACATCATGTCATTCCTGATCCTCTATTTCACTAGACTAGACATACCTAATTCCTGCAGCAGTTCTTTATATGTTTTAGCCTCCAGCTCTCTTAATAGTCTTTGTTAACTCTCTGCATTCTTTCCAGAGTCACAACATCTTTTTTATGTTGTGGTAACCAAAATTGGATGCAATATTCCAAATGTGGTCTCACTAAAGCATTATAAAATGATATTAACACTTCATATGATCTTGATTCTATCCCTTTGTTAATGTAGCCAAGGATTGCATTAGCTACAGTACACTGCTGGCTCATATTTAATTGATTGTCCACTAGGACTCCAAAATCCCTCTCACAGTTACTGCTGTTGAGCCAAGTTCCACCTATTCTATAGCTGTACATATGGTTTTCCTTGCCGAAGTATGAAACCTTTTCTCACCATTGAATTTGATTTTATTAGCTGTATTGAACACAGACAGAACTTTGGAATACCCCATTACTTATTACCCTCCATGTAGATGTAATTCCATTAAGTATTACACTATATTGTCCTCTGGAGAAGAAAGTAATAATGTAAGGATATTATTCTTTTCTCCCAAATTTCTGTTCCTCTTATATTTCACTATTTTGTTTTTATCATCAGAAAGGAGAGCAGTTGCAAGATGAGATAGAAAGAAAAAGCTCATGGGTTAGTCAAGAACGACAGAAAACATTGGACAGACTGCGAACATTTAAACAGGTAATTGGAAAAGACTGACTTCACTTGAATTTTCATATAGGAGTTTAAATAAATTATTGAACAAATTATTAATTAAAATTTGAGCAGTTAATCCATGAAGTCTGAATTTGCCAGAACTCCCTATCACATGATGTATGGATTGGTTGTTAAATTATACATAACATTACATGTTAAATTATACATTATACAATCACAGGAAATTAATAAAGATTAGAATATTCATAAAAATCATTTTTATTTCAACTCTCAGCTATAAAGAATAATTATATTTGAATCTTCTATAATGGATTTTTCAATTTAGTTAAGTACATTATGTTGCCTTTCAGATGCTATTATGATCTATAAATGAAAATTTTGTTTAAAAAGAAAAAAAATGATTTTTTTAAAGTGAATTTTAAAATTGGAAAATTTAAAGCTTAGTTTCACATATTTGTTATCTTTTTTATCTGATGATTTTTGATATGGTTCTTGCTGACTGTTTGGATTACCAATAATCAGTATTTATATCACTAAGGTTGTTGAAAAAATATTGAGGAATTAAAATGTTCTTCATATAATGTAATTTATATCAATTGTGCAGAAATAGAAATTTTATCTCGAATGAATTTTCTTGTTCAAATGAAAATGAATTATTACGACTGCATTGTAAACTTTCTACATTCCGCCTCTATGGAAAATGTAATTTCAATACTGCTTTTCTATTTCATTTTATTTTAAAGTTTCTGGCATTGAAATAAGTAAATGACTTCTTACTGTCATTTTTTAAAAATGAAGTTTGCATACTTGGCTGCAGAAGTGTAAAATTATACAATTTAAATTCTTTTTTTTTTTTTTTTTTAACTTTCTAAGCGCTATCCTGGGCAGGTAATTCTCAAATCAACTAGACTTCGCCTGACTCATGCAAGAAGAAAAAGTACAGCCACTTCAACATCTTGTCTAGATCATCCCCCATCTTCACCAGTTACTACACAGACAGTTATGGAGCAAGAAAAAGTAATCCAGCTTTTACAAAAACAGGACTCTACAAATTTAGGACAATTTGAAGATATTTTTCTATCTCCCAGTAGTGTTATGTCTGAATTTTCTCAAACTGATTCTCTTCCAGCTCTCATTAGTAATGAATTTATTTCCAATACAATCAATGAGGCACCATTTCCTCCTCCTCTACCACCACCACCACCACCACCTCTGCCCACCAAGGAAGAATCTACTCAGTGTTCTGAAAAAAGCACCAGCCCTGTTAAACAAAGTAATGCAGAGAAACCAGCTCAATTGATCACTATTGCACCATCAGCTCATTTTTTTGATAGCAGTGAATTAGTCAGTGCCAAGAAAAAATTGAAGAAAACTGGTGACATAGAGGGATTGCAAAGAAGAAGAGGTAATTTCTGATTTATTTTGAATGAAGCTACGTAAAAAGTAAAACCAGTGTTTGTTCACTATTGCTTGGCTAAAAATCTAAAATAATTACCAGGTTTCAAATCATTAGCTTGTCACACTAAATAAAACTTTGATATTGTATACCATGAACAGTAAAACTTTGATATTGTATACCATGAACATATCTGCCTAGGCCCATATATCTGAAACAAAAGATCTTTCAAAAGCATTTGTAATAAAACTTGAATTTTTATGGGAGGGTAATCCCATAAATTGATTCATAAATTGATTGAGAATAATCAATTCTTAATTGATTGGAAATACTGTACCATGTGAATCCTTTTCTTAACAACAACATGATTCCAACAGTATTAATATTGTTTCCACCAGTCATCCAATAATATCAGGTTTATATCAATTTATTCTTTAAATATATCTCTTTCCATTGTTTGCCTCCCCTTCAGGCAAGTTGACTAAGGATACTTGTTTCAGGATTTTTTTTTTTTTTTAAAATGCAACCTCAAAAAGTATACACATACTGTAGCCAAGAAGTGATTAGTAGTGGTTTATAATTTTTTAAAAATTTGTTCCCTCTGTAATCTCAACAGTTTTATTTGTTTTGTTTATAACGGTAAACAGTTAACAAAAATCTGCATCCAAAGAAGATTGAAGCAAATTTTGGTTCAGATCTATTTTTTATTTTGTTTTTTCTTTCAATGAAGGAAAAATTATATTAAAAGCTTGCTTGCTGGAAACTATTTAATGTGACATAAATAGAATTATTTATCCAATTTATGTAGGTCATTTAGGTGATCTGGGCTATTGTCAAACCCTTAATTTAAACATAGATTTTCCCAGGACCATGTTGTAGCTATTGTACAAACCCAAGAAGATATGTGGCTTCTTGAAGGAGATCCAAAAGGTACAGCAAATGAACTCAGATTTGAATACTTTTCTCATTTTGGAACTGAATACTGTACACTAGATAAAATTAGAACTTGTAGTACGTAAATTTATATTTAATAAGTCCTACTATTTTCTATAGTGAGTTCACCAATGGATGAGGTTTTGGCTTCCCTGAAACGTGGCAGCTTTCACCTGAGGAAGGTTGAACAGAGAAATCTACCCCCATTTCCTGATGAAGATGACAGCAATAACATCTTGGCACAAATCAGAAAAGGCGTGAAACTGAAGAAGGTTCAAAAGGACATTATGAGAGAATCATTCACAATTTTACCTGATGATGATCCTTTAACGCGCAGCATCCATGAAGCACTACGACGGATTAAGGAGGTATCACCAGAGTCTGAAGATGAGGAAGAGAATCTACCGTGCACAGACTGGGAAAATTAAGGGTAATTTTACCATAAGTAGTTGTAGTAGCCTCTTAGATGATGCAGCCTTTATAGGAATTAATGTAAGTTTTCCTCCATAGGAGAGAAAATACCAGAGTGCCTTAAGACTAACAGACAATGTAAACATTTTCTTGTTTACATTTTCTTATTTTTCATTTTGTTAAGATATTGGATTAAAATGCTCTTACATTCAATAATACAATTGCCACAAGCTATTAATTTTTCAAATTCAAGCAACAAATTTACCAAGGAGGAAGCCACATCAAAAGGTTTTTAGGGCCTTATGAAAGGCTAACAGGGTGTAGGCTTTTTTAATCTCCAAAGGGAGAATGTTTCATATAGCAGGGGCCACTGTGGAAAAAGGTTATCTTTGGTCCCTTCTAGCCACCTGATACATTACCTAGTTGGGTGATGAAACATCTGAAAGCAAATAAAAAGCACCAAGTTTCCACAATTCAACTCTGAGCTACATATATTATCTTCTATTAGAATTTATAAACATATTAAATAAACATAAGAGGAAAGCCATGTCGCCTATGTTAGCCAAAAAAAGTTTGATGATGAATTTTCAGATGTACACATTTTATTAAAAAGTAATTTTAATAAGTAATTTTAATAAAATAATTTTCTGAGTTACAATTTAACTTTATCAGATTCATGTAGAAGGTTCAGTTACACTGAAATAGGGCATTTGATTTCTGGATTGTAAACTGAATTCAAACATTCGCTATGTTAATTTTTACATTCAACTTGCTGTCATAGTTATCAATTTGACAAAGATGGCCTTATCAAATTAATAAATGAACTGGCATGCTAGTAGCTAATTACTGGTAAATTTAATGAAATGAAGGTCATGTCTGAGGTCTTCAAAACAAGTTTTTCAGTTAAGAGAATTTTCATTTAATAATGTAGCTAGTGAACATAACATTACCGTATTTTTTTCAGTATAAATTTTACTGCAGAATAATTTATATATTAAATAAGCAGTTTATAGATACAAGTGTTGATTTCTTCCATGGCTCTGTCTGCGGTAGCTAAGCATATTCAGTGGCTTTGTATCTGGGCCAGAAATGCTAATAATGCTGGATTCCAATTGATAGCAACCAAAGGATATTTTTCTCAATTCCAATACATCAAACCCATTTAACTAGCAATGCCACAAATTGAACCTGAAGATGTTGACATGCGGAGAACATATATTTCTGTTCAGTTGTGGCTTTTTCCTGTGCCTTCTCTTCATATCTACTGCAGATGAACATTGACTTCTTATAATAATAATCTCAAATGACTATTCTAAGCTTGCTATTTTTAGTCTTTTGCCAATATTCTGTAAGAAGGATTTAAAACAAGGACTTGTGCACTTGCAAAAATAACTGGGTTACAAGTGCTTTCTTTTTCAGTAACTATTTTCATGTGTTGACAATTCAATGTGGGTCTTCCTAATGTATATTGAATGCCTTAACCCCAGCACTATAGTGTTATGGCTAAATTTTGTCCTTTAGTGTCAAGTGATGATATGTCATGGCCCATCGGATCTCTGCTCAGAGGAGGGGGAAGAAGAATTGGAACCTGATCTGTCCAACAAAAATGGCATATCTTCCCTGGAATATTTAGAGAGGCCAGTGGCTGAGCACAATGCTATACCAGCCCCCTCAGGTATTGGGAGAAGTGGTCAACCAGATGGGGAGCTTCCTACACTCTCAAAGAGGGAAGGATGGCTGCAGATGGGCCATGGTGATGAGAGGCAGCAAATCCCCTCTGATGAGGAATAACTGCCTCACCCACTTGATCCAAGGGCACAGAGAATAAAGTGGGGGCAAGCTCAAATGAGGTCTGTGAAGCTGCTCATGAGAAGATCCCTCCTCACAAGGAGGACATAGCTTGGGTTGACTTAAGCAGAGGCTGGAGGAGGGTGTCTTTGTTGGGAATAATTATTTTGCTTTGGCATGCACTTCTCCAGCCTTGGAATCATGTTTCTACCTGTGCCTTTGCCTTGTGGATTTGCTTTTGCTTTGTGGATTTACCTTGCCTTGTGGACCTTAAATTTTATGTATGACTTACAAACATTGCCTTATGGACTTGCACCTTGTTTTTAGATTTCCTCTCTGCCTTTGTGAATTTGATGGGACTGTGGTGGCTGCCTTTAGAGAAGTTTGGGGTGGAGCTTTACTAGCCGTTGTAGAGCAATTTATTGTGGAATTAGCAGAGCAGTAAAGGATTCTATTGAAGCCAGCCTCTGCCTAGGCAACTTGGGTCATAACATAATATAGGATTAGGATGACCAGAGCTGTTTCTTTCATTGTCTCCTGCCCAAGACTTTCAAACCTTCAATGTCTTTGGACATTGGGAAATCCTGATTTCTGTAACAGCTAAATATAGAGACTGGCAGGGCAATAGGTGAATTCCAATAACAGATTTATTCATTTAATTGGTTTGTTGCTATGTCACCATTAAGTTTATAAGGGTGAAGTTATTGATTGCAAAGTTTCTGTGACAAGTTTTTGCTTTCATTTTGCCACCCCAGCCAGGTGTGGGATTTGGCAGTTTGCCAAGCCAGCCATAAACATTAGCTACGGGTCCGCCCAAACTTGGGCAAACCCGTAGCAGCTCACCCCTGCCAGAGACTACTTGAAACATAAGTTCCCCAAAAACTATATTCTGAACAGAAGCTCTGAAAGTTGAAGGGCAGGAAGAGGGAAGAATATTTTTTTCCTTCAATGATTTGGAAGGGGTTCTTGCCAGTAAGTAAAACAGATCTCCCACAAGTTTAACATTCCAAAATGCCATAAAAGAAACACTTGGTTTCAGTTTTAAATGTATCATAACTGAATTAGGAATAATTTAAGTTGGGTCTCTCAATTTCTGTGGGATCATGATATCAGGAGCTACTGTTGACTTGTAGACATTGTTTTCAGGGGAATTTTTTTTAAAGGTCAAGATTATGTTCACAACTCCCCCTGTGAAGAAATCTGCTCATTGGGGATGCCCTTCTCATTCATGATCCTGTTTGAATAGAAGAGAAAATGCATAGTTCGGGGTTGAACTGTGGAATACTTTGGTCTGTCTAAACTTGGCTTTTTGCTTACAGACATTTTATTTCTCATTATGTAACATCATCAATACAAGTTAGTTTTTGTAGACTCCATAATATTTCCTTGATTGTATCAAGTACTTGTTATCAATCTCAGCACAGGGCTTCCTACATAAATTGAAAGAGGTATGAAATAATTTATTAGGATGTAATGGTTGGACATGATCTCAGAGATCACTTGTCCATACCTAAATAACAATAGCGTTCTTGGCAGATGGCCATCACATTTCTGTTTGACACCTTAGGACATCACCTGTTAAGCAGGGGTGGGATTCAACCAGTGTTACTACCGGTTCGATGATTACGTGTTGCGCGCACATCGTTAAACAAATTTATACAAAAACCAATCTAGCCAATGGAACTTTGGCTGGCAAACCAAGATGGAACACTTATACATGATTAAAATTAATTTTAAAAACCAAATTGAGACTCATTGTGCTACTTTCATAGCAAACGCATATCCTGGTCTATTCTAACATCCTATCTTTTTCCAGAAAACCAGCAAAGTCAGGGTAATCTAAATTTCTAAGGGGGAAGTTCCATAAAGGAAGCACGATGACGGACAAGGCATGCTTCCAATGTCTTATGAGGTGACACTGCTTCAGCTAAAAGCTCCCTATGGATCTATAATAGTTTCCTAAAGGGACTGTGTTTTGCTCATTAGAATGGTTTGCAGTTGTCTTTTTGGTATCTTATTTTTCAGAGGTTCTCAACCAGCCTGCATTTCTTTGTCATAAAAATAACAATCCATGGGGCCCTATTTACTTTTTGTCTATAGTTAAGGAATGAGACTGAAGTACAATTTAGATTTTATTTGAAATTGGCAGTTCTGAAATCTTATATGCTATTTATTTCACTCCCATTTCTCTTTCTGTAGAACATTTTAACTATATTTTTAATTAGAAGTCAGTATTCAATCAGATTGGCACATTATTCAGTTGTGTGTCTTTAATTCTATGACACAAACCTTTTTCATTAGCACATTTTTTTAAAAGAAAGGCGATGTCCAAAAAACCAAAGGTGATTAACTAAGATGGGAAGAAAGGATATATGTTTTCAATGTAGCCAATTTTAATGTAGCTCAGAGACTAGTTTGCAAGCAGTTTTTTAAATTTGTGTTTTTATTTTAACAGGTCTGAGGATTCCAATGAATAATATATTTCTTTCAGTTCTGAACATGCATAATCAACAGTTTGGTCATCACTTTAGGAGAATTTTACTCTGAGAAAATATTTGATATGTGCATGAATACATTTTTTAAAATTCATAGTAGAAGATTTCAGTTGGACCAAAAGCTGCATTATTTAAGTGCACATTTTGCATAATTCTGAGGAGAAAGAACCTTTCAAAATATTTTCTGATTCTTCACTTACTTTTTACATACAGTATGTGTGAAACATGTCAGCAGCTTTTGCAGCCAAGCTTCTTCCCAGCATAATTTACTAGAAGAACAAGTATGAAGTCTGACTCCATTGAAGACATCAGTGTTGAAGAAAATACTTCAATTTTTTTCAGTGTTGAAAAAAATTAATATTGACATTAATTTCTTGTTACACCAACAGGAATTCTTCTCACATAGGAGGTAGATTTGAAAGAAAACTGCATTTTAACTACTAACAATTCAAACTACAAATTGGTTTGAAAGTGAAAAATGGTTACATGTTTCATGGAAAATGCTCCAAGAATGAAATTCTCGTATTTAAAATTTGTTTACAGTCTACTGCATTATAAAATGAAATATAGCAAAACTCTTAGGCCATGGATACTGTATACACCTTATATTTTTAAATTAGTGTTTGTTTGTTCTCTTACAGTAACATTTTAATTGCAGGGCTTAGTTATAATAAAGTTACACATTTTATTTATAGAAGCAATATTTTATAATGAGAACACTTAAAATTATTTTTATCTATTTGTTTGACTGTTCTTTGATTACTCTAAGGAACTTTTATTTAAGCAGAATGCAAAATTGAAATGAGATTTTACTTCTAAGTTGTAAAATTATAATCATTTTAATTCCGTTCCATTTTCATTATCCCCATTCATTATTACAAATATATTTGAATTATGTAATACCCTACTTTTTGGAAATAATTTCTTTTTAACCCCAGGATAATTGTCAAAAGGAGACCACGCCTTAAATACAGTGAATACTGAAAGAAATGTATTCTTAAACAGTATCACTAATAACTGCAGGCAGCTCATTTTGTACTGTCAGAATACTAAACAGTATTCCTGTATCAAGGCTTGTCTTATCCTGTTAAAACTGATCAAAACTCAATTCAGGAGAATTTTGAGTTTGGCTAGCTCCTTCTGTTAAAGTATATGCTTGGAAATGGATAAGATCCCTAGGAAAAATCATGTTAAAATTATTTACTATATTAATTTGTTGTCCTGTTCCAAGGATATTTTATGAGATTGCATATTGGTAGGAATGCGTACAGTAATTTACTTACTTTTTAGAACAAGAGGCTGCCCTTTTTTTTTTTAACACCAAATAGTTGGAAAAAACATAATACGTTTAAATATGTTACGAATCTTAGCCCAACACAACTGGTTCTTACAGTTCCTTTTTCTACAGTATTAACGACAATATTGGATATTTTAAAGTGATGCCTGCTATTCGACATTTGGCAGGTGTATTTCTTCAGATGCTTATTGCCTTATATAATCTAAAATAGTGTCTTCTGAAGGAAAGCTTAAAATAATATGAGTTTGATTAACATAGGAACACTAAACACTTGACAGAAAAATAATGCTGGTTATATTAGCATCAGATATTTGTTTCATAGAAAAATTAAACATACTGTAATACGTTATTCATAGTTGTAATCCCAGATAATACAGGTTTCTGTGGCAATAATTCATAATTGCAAAATGTAATTGTTAAAAGTTTAGAAAACCCCATAATGTCCTTACTGTGCTGATGATTAATTGTAGTCCACAATAAATATACTGCGTTGAATATTTTGCCATGGCACAAAACATGAACTTCTACAGTGAAGGTGATATGTGGATTATGCTAAACTTTGTATAATCATTTGCAGCAGAAGTTTCAAGCAACACATCACTGGGCCCTTACCAATCTGTTACCAGACCATCTGTGCAAAGATACAGAAATCTTTGCATTATTTTGCATCCACAGGTCTTGAATTTATGGAAGAAGTATATGAAGCTCTCAGGCTTTTATAGTTAAGATTTTTGTCTTGAAAACTGCATGAGTGTTTTTTAAAAATATAATAGTTTAATTATTGCAAGAATATGAAAATGGTGTGAGTCTATAAAAATGGCTTGTTTGTAGGAACATATGCACTGGCTGCTGTACAATAGTTGATCTCCCTTTAGAGTACAAATGTTCATAATCTGTTAGGATGAGACTGGTTCAATTGTCAGTTAAGAGTACAGTAGCATTAGTTTATTGATCAAACACCATGTGCTGTTATCATAGTCAAGTTTTCTGACTAGAAGTAATTCTTAAGTTTATTGCTTAAAGCCCATTGTATATAAAAGTTGTGGCAGGCTAAGAAGTCATAGTGCTCAAGTCTACAAATTTCTCAAAATAAACTTATAAAATATGTAGAAAAGCATTTAAGAAAAGATCTTAGTAAATATTATTTGAATGATAAATTCCAGTATTTTATTGTTGCATGCTGCCATGCAACTCTTATTTCCTACTGCTAATGACAAATTTAAGTTAGTTTTTTTAATCCATAACTCATATAACAGTAAATTATCTGCATATGTATAAATAAAACTGACATTAATAAGGGACAGTAAATGCCTAGTAATGTAATATGATTTGGAAAATATGTGATAAAGAGGCCCAAGTCATTTAAATATTTCCATTTGAAAATTTATTTAAGATGAAGGGGAACAGTAGTACTCACGAAATTGCTTTATCTTCTATACAATGGCTAAAAGAATTATGTTGTTATTAATTGCTTGGGTTTTATGATTATTTACATGTTCTGTAATTTAGCATATATACCTTTGTTTCTAATTTCAATCTTTTTCTTACAGTACTCTTCAAAACTTTGCAACTTATATCTTAAAAATTGTAATCATAGGAACAAGTTTAATGGCACCAAATTGCATCTTGCAGGAATATAGGAATAATATGTATTTCATCCTAAGAAGTCTTTGCTCTTGAGCTTCATTTTAGGCAGTTACTACTTTTCATAGTATTGGTTCATTTCTGTAATGGTGCTCTGTGAGGAAGAGGAAACTTTCATAATTGTCAATATTTTATTTTATTTTATTTACACTGCCTTTAAAGAATGAATAATATCATAAACCATATGGATTTGTGAGCATGATTTATTTTAATTGTTATGCTTTATAATCCAGGTACTGAAGGTAGTCGTAATGATCTCAAAAGATGAACCAGAATGTGTAACATTCCAAAGCCATACTAGGGAAATTTCTTGCAGCAGTTAAAAGCACCTTATTTTTCTGGTAATGACACCAATCCAGCAACAGGAGGTTTCATAGAAACACATATGGGAAGAAATACTTGGATTGAATGTAGGCTTGTTTATCAGTCTGATGATAATTGACGCAAACTAACCTTTTGACATAGTTTTTGGGCAGTCAGATTTTCACTGTATTTAGAAGTCAAAATAATTCTTTGACCAAGCTTCAGCAGAAAAATACATATTTTTTCAGTTATTACATTAATAGCTGGAAAAATAAAGCACTTGTTTTTATCTTATAAATGTAGCTAATGTTATTTTGAATGAAACAAACATGTTTGTTGCTGAAAAAATCTTCAATAATTCATGGATTGGAGCTATATAGACATTCTGCATGTACCTTTTTAATAATTATTTCCTAATATTTTGCACAACCCTATGTGTTGTTTAAGACAATTATGTGGGACTCCTAAATAGTGCTTCAAAAATAGAAGCAAAAAAAAGCCCATTTTTATTGGGCCCTTAAAAATCTAGAATGGCTTATAAATGCCTTGTGCCAGAAATTTATTTTTCAATTTTCACACACTGATCAGAAGAAAAAGGCCAAAGGCCTATTTCAGGAAATTCTTTGCCATGCTCTTGTACCTAAGGTAAACGATGCACTTTCCAAGTGTAAAGGAAATAGACTTAGTGGCAAACTGGTTATACCTTCTTGAATCAAAGAGGAAATAAATTTGAGTTTGGCCTGTTTGCTTCATACTGGGACTTAACAAGGGCAGTCATCATCGGACAACTACGTTGTTGAAACTGGCAATGAATCTGCAATACTTCCACCATGTTTTTTTGAAGAAATAATGTGCCAAGGTCTAGTTTGATCATAGTGCACTAGCTTACAATTCAGTATATAATTTGCTATATTAAATGAGTATGACGTTTCTGCAAGGAGATTTCTTATTGATAACTCATTTGATAGTCTATTGGACAGTTTATTTGACCTAGAGCAATTTCAGGATATTGGTCGCAATTGTTCAAAGTTTGTATTATAATATCCTCCCATTCTGACAGGATAAACACTAAAACTAGACTTGGGTTTTTTATAAGGTAAAACATCAGAAAATACTATTTCTTGTGCTGTCAACTGAGGTCATCTTCCAATAAAGAACACCCAAAAGCCAGCAAATTTACTCTAGACATACATTTTATTTTTTAAAAAAATAACATTAAATTGTTATTTGTGAATTTAGCAGTCTCTGATTAGCCATTTGGTCACTGCCCCAAATATCCATTTCTATACCTTTTCATTTTTTGGGATCAGTATGCAACAGATAGAAACAGTGATTAGATACTAAATTCATTTAAAATATCCTAATCTAATCTCTCTTCAAGAGGAAGCCTGATCTCGTCTTGAATACATTGCATATGAATTACAGCACTGTAATTGAATGAACAGGCTCTTTGATCAATTTAGTGGTTTCAGAAAATATATGCTACTCTCATCTTTTTTAAGAGAAAATATGCACTTCCTAAATTTGGAATTTCTGACTCATTTATTGTAGCCCTTTTTATATCCCTGCTGTCATTTGGGGACTGTATAACCCAAAGGGGGGAGCATGATAATGAAATCTAGTACTTACTTGTGCTATATTGATGCAGACTTTCACGTGAGTTTAGAATCATGAAGGCAGTCCCTTTTATGAATGTGTCCTTATATTGTTTATTTTCTACTGTAAAACTATGGTAGTGAGACAAGCAGTTTTATGTTGATTGGGTATTGCTCATTCATTTATTTGTCATATCAACTGCAAAATTTAATACCTATGATTTTATTCTGTAAAATTTATACATTGCCTCTCGTATCACTTTAGAAGCAGATTATTTTCCCATTCTAATTTGTCTCATTTCTTTCCTTTGTTGGTAAATGTATCTACCTTAGTTATTTTCCACTCTGAGTCAAGCATGCACAAATACTTTTTCCCAACATCAGTCCCAGCTAATCTATTTTAGCTTATATGTGTGAGTGCCATGCTTTCAATATAGGTAAAATGATAATAAATTAGAGAGGCAGCTAAGATAAAGTATTTGATCCTGAGATGCTAGTTTGGGTGTGGTTTCTGGCCCCCGCTCCTCCCCCAAAAAACTCTAGAATTTTGCAAAAGCTTTATAGGAATAATAATCAAATCTTGTTTGCCTAGTCATGCTTTAGGAATGACCATTATACATAATAGATTCTCCATCATCCGAGTTGTATGGAAGTTGAGTCACGGGAGTTTAACTTTTCTTTGTTGTTTGTTTGAAATGTTTTGCTGCTTATCCAAGTAGTTTATTCAGTCTGAGCATGTTTATTATGTGAACCTCATATGTTTTCCAGGGTAGTTTCATTTTTGAATAGATGGTTAGGTTAGTAGGCAGAGAATTGTTAAGAGACCTGGCTCTTAAATATTTCTGTTAAGTGGATCCCAACTTGTTCAGTTTAAAGAGGCTACTTCAATAATCAGGGACATTTTTCAGACGAACAGTGAAAAGACCATTTGCCATGACTTAACTTCCAGATATCATGCATCATGTGTGTTCTTGAAAGTAAATCAAAACATGGTATTTTGAGAACAAGGATTGAGTCTTTCATTTTTTTAAAAAAGGTAAAAATAGCCACAAGGATCTCCAGATAATTATCTGATTATCTGATATTTCTCCCTATACTATCATTCTATTTTTCTGATTTAAATTATCCTCCTATTACAATTTCTTGCAGGGAAAGTCGTACAGATTTCTGAACACTTTTTTCCCTTTCTAGTCAAATAACAGATGAGTGAATGGTTGTTTAAGTGAGTATGTGGAATTTATTCCTTATCTAATGCCATCCTTTGGTTATCCCTAATTAAAAATACCAGTGATGTCAGGATGGGTTTCCCAATAACACATTTTACTTGCTTCTTATATTTGTGTTTTTCTATTTAATTATCAGTTATTGTTTTGAGTTGCTAATTTCACAGCTGTGTTAATATTTTACTGAAATGCAAAAGACTCAACAAAATTGCATAGGTAAGTACTAGAAAATATTCATAATACATTTCATTTTTAAGCTAAAATAAAAATTACTATTAATTGATTTAGTCAGAGTAAAATTTAAATCATTTTTCTGCAGTACTTAACACAGCTGTATTTAATGGACACTATTAATGGACATTTCCAAAACATACTCCTGCAAACCTTTGCAATACCTTTATAATGCTCAGTGTTCTAAAGTATTAAAAAAGATACATAAACCAATTGAGCATTCTTAGCAATATTTTGAAATTTTAAAGTTTAATCTATTTTTGCTTATTTTTCTTGAGTGTAGTCTTTCAGTAATTTTGTTGTATTGCTTTGTACTTCATGTTTTCTACTGTCATGGCTTCAAAATTCAAACCTGTACCGAAAGTCCTGAATGACTGTCTCTTAAACATGCAATGTAACAATATACTTCAAGTTTTGGTGCTTAAAAATTGCTCTTTCATTTCCTTAAATAAAATATATTTATTTGAAGACAGTTTCTTTCATGGGTAGATGTTATAACATTGCTGGGGTGGGAGGAACAATTAGCAATAGCACTTAGACTTATATACCGCTCCATACTGTTTTACAGCACTCTGAGCAATTTACAGTGTCAGTATATTTCCCTCAACAATCTGGATTCTCATTTTATCTAGAATGAATCAACCTTGAGCTGATCAGGATCGAATTCTTGGCTGTAAGCAGCGTTTGCTTGCAATTAATTCTCCATTCTAACCACTGCACCATCATAATTCTTCATATGTTCCAATAATCCTTTGCAGCTCCAAATCTGTTGCACGTTTATGTAATGTTTAACTAAAATCTACCAAATTAAGTAACAACTCGAAACTTTTCCCACAGTTCAGCCTGAACATTCTTGGCTTCTGTACATAAACTCAGAGGAAATGAAATCAGCTTAAGAAATAACTTTTTAGATTCAATTCTTCCAGTTTGGTCCCAGTGACAGCCTGTTCTTTGGATTTTGTTTACATTTATCATAGATCTTGACTAATAAATTCTGTTTCTTTATCCCTCCCAATCCCATGAAAATCACAAACACCACACTTCTATTGTTTTTCCTGTCTCTAGCCAATAAAGGGAAGTGGCAGAATTAATTTTAATTTCATCTGGTAAGAAACAAGAAAGCCCATTATTTCACCAGTGAGGGGAAAAATGGCTGGGAAGGCCAGTAACTGGACAATTCCTGTCATAGCACCTGTAACCAGTTGGTTTGGAGCAATTTGCCTACCATGGAATGAAGTACAGTAGGTGAACTAGGCAGCATCACTTAGGTGGCCCTATTTAGAAAACTTCTGATATAGCAGATGATGGGTAGAAGGGGTTTTTTTTGTGGGCTAATGGCAGATAAGAGGACACAATGATATGTTCTTGGCCTTGCAAAATGGTCAGTGATCTATAATCCTACTACCCATGTTTCCCTGAAAAATAAGACCCGGTATTATATATATATTGTCACCAGGTCTTATTTTGGGGGGTGAGGAGACTTCCACTGACTCATCTAGCGGTGGCGGCACCAACAGTCCCGCCCAGCAGGAGCGCGCTGCTGGCCCAGTTCTGTGTCCATTTGTGACTTGCACGTGTTGCCCCCGGACCTCCATTTTGCCATCTGAGACTTCCAGAAAGACCTCTGCAGCCGAAAAACAAGATCTGGATTGACACACATGTTGCCTCCAGCCTCCGTTTTGCCATCAGCTCTGGATTGATCTGCTACAGACTTCAGAGATTTTTCCGGAAGGCCTCTGATTGTGAAATGAACCAGGGGGCACCATGAGCATCTAGCCGGAGCCCATTTCTGGGCTGCAGAGGCCTTTTCTAAAGGGAGGTTGGGGGCGAAAACACGCAAGCGGTGGCAAGCAGCTACAAAAGTGAGCCAGAAAGGCAAGTGTCAGGGTATGTAAGTAGGGCAGTTCCACCCCCCCATCCCCCCTCTAAGCTTAATTTTTATCCGTGTGCCTTGTTCCATCCCATGCATCCCAGAGTGAGCGGGTCTTAACTAGGGCCTATTTTTTGGGGGGGGGGGGTTGGGCTTATATTGGATGCACATGTAAAAAGCTAGTGCTTACTTTCAGGGTAGGTCATATTTTTGGGAAAACAGTAGATCTAGCCGATTATGCAAACAGCTCTTGTGATATGTGGAAGTACCCACATCTAAATATTTTTTTATTTGCTTTGTGTAGCAGTTTTAAATAAAACAATTTTAAAAATGGAAGCTTTTTTTTCGGGAAAGAATCTCCATTTGTTGCGAAAGCAGCTTTTTGTTGTACCCTTCTTCCCTAAAAAAATTGCTCCAGTACAGGAGATGATTGGTTGGGATCTCCTGGATTGCAATCTCTTTTGTAAGTGAAGTGAGGTCTTCTGTTCATGCATTGGCACTGACTTCCCAAAGGTATCATCATATTATTGATCATTATTTGTTATAGTTTACATCTGAATGTTTTGCAAACAGGACCAATCAAACAGATGCTTTATTTGTCTAGCTTCAAACTTGCTTAGATTAAAATGGTCAGTAGGCAACAAAAGCCACTTGATTCTGAATAAGCCCAATTTGCTCACTCATGAAGCTGGTGTCTTATTAGCTTCATTTGATGAATTTTGTGGCCTGGGATCAAGAAATTCTAGATGGAAGAATGAAATTATTGGAAAATTCTGGAGTAGAGTTATGAGAATGAGGCCCCAATAACCAACTTCCAGACAGGGATATACATATAAAACCTTTTTTATGTCAAAGTCATAATTTCACAACATGACACTCTAATTCAAAATCCAGTAGCACCTGAAGAATTAAGGTAAATGCTGCCATCCATGAACAGTTTATAATTTTTAAAAAGAGTTCGAGAAAGAAAAAATAATAAAGTACATTCTCCAGAACAGCAATTGTATTTCAAAATAAAAACTGTATTTTGTTGGGTTTTAAAAGAATTTTTAACAAGACTCCATAATTGTCATATAACAAGTTATACACAATGTGATTGTTCTTTGATGTAAATTCTTGTATGCTTTTCTTAGTCTATGACAATCAAAAGTATTTTCTGGAATATATGCTAGTGCAGGAGAGTCTTTTTGTTAAGAAAAACTGAGTGTAATTGTTAACATATAATTTCTAACACCCATCTAATGTAAATGAACAGTAAAAGATTTTTAATATAATGAATTTATATGTGCACTTATATTTACCTTATCCCATATACATGTTAGATGACTTTTGGGAATTCAGTGGTTCAGCCCTCTTGGATTTTATTTTACAAACAAAAGAACCCAAAGTCAAGCATCTAAATATACATGAGAAAAGAATTTCCCAAATACTGATTTCTGATTACTATTTTTAATTTCAATAGGAAAATATTATAAATGTGCACATTTAATTTTTTTATATACTGTATATACATATGTGTGTGTACATATACAAATAAGTTTTGTACAACACATATAAACAGCATTGAAGTGGAAATTACTTTGTAAACTTTTTTCCCACATGTAAATGTCCTTGTATTAAAATTTTTGATCTTATTAAAAACAATATTACATTTTTTGCCATCATATTTCTGCTCTAATTTGCTATAATTAAGAATACCGAGCAAGAACTTACTTCATTCATCCCAGAATTACACCAATTTTATACTTTGCTGAAGATGTTTCTGAGTGACACTCATCTAGCAAGAGAATGAGGCGCAAACCTCTTCAGGTAAATTAAAATCAGGTAATCACGACTGTCCTGACCAATAAGGTTACACATCATCAACACTTAGCTATTAAGTTTTTAAAAAATCACCATAGAAAGCTTTTATCTATGAATGCAATGAACAAATATTTTCCCAATAATAAATAAAATAAATGATAAAATACTCTAGAACATGGACAAAACAAATGATGTGTACAGTACATATAGTATAATACATCATAATTTAGTGTTTAACAGTAATCCTGATATTTCAGGAGACACTTGTTAAATTACAGATAAACAAAATGTCATAAATTAAGCCAAATATTTGTCCCATTTAAAATACAAATTAGAGTGCCTGTATTATACAGTATATACATACAGTACACACATAAAAAACCCAATTTATATCATCTAGTTTTGAATAGCAGTCCTTAAGTGGAAAAAATACAGAGTTTATATTTAAGCTGTATCTTATATTTAACATCCAAATTAATTTGGTGTAAATAAAAAGGTCAGTGCATTGTTGTCTGATTTTTTTTGTTAAATTTTTAAAAATCTTTTACAATATTAGACAATCTACAGCAAGGCTAGCTCATTCCCATTCATGAAACATAGATTGACCCTCAGTTTGCTTTTCTTTTTTCCTTTAAAATAAAAAATATATACTGGTATATAAAGAAATACATATTTGGCAAAAAATCTTTGTAAATTACATTAATATAACTTAAAAAGAGGTTCACTGAGGATAACTGAATTCAGGTCTTGTTTTGAAATTCAGAACATAGCCTGGCACACATTCCTAATAGAGGTGTTTCATGAACATACAGCAGAAAAAAAAACTATGCTAATACAGTGCTTTTTTTTTTTTCTTTAATTGCCTGAGCAAGGTCAATGCCCTAGCAATAACTATATTTCCAGTTTCAGAATTCTTGCTAAATAAATTATGAAAACATATTTTAAAACATATTTTGATAAGAAAAGTTAAGTCCATGTGATATTCAATAAGCACAGACTGAACCTTATTAGAATATAGCAAAATTTAAAATACCTTTCAGGGACTTGCTTGTCTTCATAGATAGGCTTCAAAATGCATAACAAAATGAAATACATAATTTCTACATACATGAATTCCCAATAGGAAAAAAAGTAAACCATACACTAGACAATATCATAGAACACCAGAGTGAACATTGTAAATAAAGACAGTATCTTCCAGTATAAAAAAAGGGAAGAACTCTATACAAGCATTAATTCATTAGGTCTGAATTAAAGATGCAACTCTCTCTCACTCCTGGCAAGAATTAATTGGTAATGCACTGTTTTTTTCAACAGTACAAAATATCCTGAGAAATTATTCAGATTACAACAAAAGAGAGGGCTGTCATCACAAAGTTCTTGCACAAAACACAGCATACAATTGCCTTAACAAAGAAAATAAAACTGATCGCCTACATTGTGTGGAACACTAAGAGGGATGTCATTTGAAGCACTTATTATTTCATTGGCTAATAATTAGAAAAGGATTGCATTCAATTACTGTTAATACCCTCGAGTTATCTATGGCCAATTATATACAAGGAGGTAATTTGTACTTCAAGTTATTATTTTTTTTCAACTAACTACAAGCTGAATTCTGAAATTTTACATTGAAATACTGTATATTGTTATATTGTTGAAAATTTAAAACAGGCCTTTCTGAAGGAGCATTTTACTAATTTTGTGCAACTTTGATGCAGATCCCAACAAAGTCCTGTATGAAGAGAGACAGTGCATCTTTAAGAAGTTTGGCACTGAGATCCTGTGTTCTTTAGCTGCATTCTATTAGCTTGGCCAGATTATCTCGTAGTTCTGTAAGTTCAAAAATTTTGCCATCAAGAATTTCTAAAAGTGTTTTCAAGTTATTGCGAAAAACTTCTTGTTCATTCTGACTTTTCTCCAAACGCTGTTCAAGATCGGATAGTTGACCTTCTAGATCTTTATTTCGAACTTCCACTTCCTTAAAAAAATGTAATATGCAAAATAAATAAAATACTGATTTTAAATTCTATTTTTAATGTTACACGGAAATGTTGTAAAAGACATGCTACAGTGGGGCCCAGGATAGAACTTTCCTTGCAGGATAATAACAACATTGTATTTATCTGTCTACAAGTAAGTATCACATCTGTTTTTGGATTGAGAACCATGCTTAGCTTTGTTACTGGAGTCCATTTTCAGGGAACTTCTTTCTAGTAGAGAGAATACACAGAATACCACGCACAGAATAACTCAAAGCACACACTCTGCTAAAGAGAAGTTCCCTGAAGATGAGCTTCAGCACGAGTCCGAAAGCTCACAAGACTGGTCCCCATGTCCAACCCAGATTGGATCCTGCAATATTATCTTGAGACATGTATATTCTCCTTCATTTGTCAAAAAGGAATGGGCAATTGCCAGAATATAGAATATAAAATAATAAATTATGCACATAAATTATGCCCATACTTTTGCCTCTGGCAATGGCAATCTGGTTACTTCCAAGAGATTGAGAACTAAACCATTTGTGACCAAAAAATTTTTTTAACTGGAGATTGTGTGTATATATCTGTTTGGATGTGTTTATTATTCATATCTGATTCATAAATACAAAATATATCAATACAAACTACTCAATTTTGTCATTGATTCCATTCTGAAGATCATGTAATTCTAAGTACTTAGTGTCCTGGTTAATAATATTTTTATGAAGATTTCTACTTAATTTTGGTGACAAATTATACTATCACCAAAACTGGGTAGCAACAAAAGTGAAGGGGACCATAGTGCATACATCAGTGTTGGGGAGTCCGTATATAGTTAATGGATAGTGTCATTAATATGTGCCTACTATAAGAAAGGCACATATCCCCATATCTGCTGAGAAAGAGCACCATGGATGTTATATCATAGAGAACATGGTTTGAAGCGGATCCATCTTTATCAGTGTTTCTGGTACAATTAAAAGTCAATATATGCTAAATGTGTATGATCTGCTTCTTCAATTTTAGTGTAGGATTTAGTATAGATTTAGAATAGGATTTAGTGTATCCTGTTCTTTAAAAAGTTAGCAAATATATATATTTAAACAATTCCCATTAACTGATTTTCAGAACAAATATAGTTCTGCAAAACCTTTCTTCTCACATCTATAAATTTTGTCATTATTTGATACTTATGTCAAATAAATAAGCAACTACAACAACTGACTAAGCAGTATGCATGTTATTTGTAATTGGGCTTAAATTCTTCACTCATTACATAAATGACTTGTCTAGGCAATTGTAAAATATCAATTGTGAGAATAAATTGCAAAATCTAGCTTTAGCCAAAGAGATGTAAACTATATCTACAAATCATTAAGGAATGTAATATATTAGAATCTGCAAACAAAATTCCAACATATGACAGTATTGTTATACAGGATAATTGCTATGAGTAAAAATTAATGTTAGCTTCCTGTAATATCTGAGCTGTCTGCCATGAAAAAGCAAGTTTTGGAGTCATAACACCAGCACTTCACCATAAACTGAAGCATGTAATTTTTAATCAACATGAATGAAAGGTCGATCTCCCTCAAGTTAAGTTCAATTTCATGGAGTTATTTTTAGGCATAACATGGTGACTTCATAAATTTGTGTTTGACATAAGTATCTCTTTACTTTCTTCTGAATAGATCAGCTATTATTAAACGCTTACATAAAACTTTTCATCCAAGGAATACTATGCCTTCTTTAGTTCTTATGAGAAACATGGATTAAAACCATTTTGCCATTTTGTTTTTCATGGAGCTGCTGAAACCAAAAAGAACAAGTTATCTCCTTATCAGCATCAAATGATGGCTAGGTTTAACCCTTCCATTCTCTTCACCATATGCTCACAAATACTCTTGGTCATCCCCTGCCTTTATCCTCTCATTCTCCTTACTAAAGAGCAAGTAATTCAAGCTGCCAGTGTAAGAGGGAAATAGTTTGGCTGATTCTCAAGTCATCAAGAGAGTGGCCAAATCTATTAACTTGGATGTGGAAAAAAAAACCTTGAGTTTAAACTTGGGAGCACAGATTTTATATATCTGACATGCCTGCCCTCTCACTTACCACACTTGATTTCTTCAAATTGCACTGGGCATCTTTTTTGTCTACAATAAAAGATTCTAGTCATTTCTGAGAGTTTGTTGTGATTTACTGCTAAGTCTGGATATGAAGTCTGATAGACATTAGGTTAGGTTCCATTTTGACAGGACACTTGCTGAATAAGCAAGAGAACAGATGAGGAACAGTCTCACACGGAAATTTTTGATATCCAAATGGACGGATGGGCTCAGTTGTGACCTTGCCGCTCTACTAGTACAAGACTGAAAATATGAAGATGCTGTTTATGGGTGATGGGGCTTTAAAACTTGTCATCTAGTAACCTATCGGTGATCTATATAGATAAATTAGACATGCACAGATCTCCCACCACCGTTACTTACTTGTAATTTCTGAGTTAAAGAGTCTCTTTGTGCCTGAAGCTCTCTGGCATTGTCAATTTCTTCTCTCAATTTTTCTATTTCCTAAAGAGAATAAAATAGCATATTACCTAAATTGACGAAAACACAGATACAAACTTTAGCCTTGGACAATTCAACCATATTGACTGCTGGATAAAGAGAGACTGGCTGTTGAAACATTGAACGCTGGAGTCAGCTTTCCGGCTAACCAACCACATTAGTTATTTACAGATCCCTGACTTTCATTTTCTAAATAATTATACTGTTGCAATATACCCTTTAAAAATGAGAATTTATTATATTAAATAGACATTCATTCATTATCTACTCATTTCCATTACTTTCATCTAACTTTTATGTTTCTCCTGACTTACTCTACTCTCACCACCATATTACAGGCAGACAGGAGTACCCATTCATACCCACTTTCACTTTTCTGGATTACATACACTCATTTTTCCACTATCATTTTATGTCTTAAAATTTCTCTGTCCCTCTTTCCCAACTTGCGATTTGTAATATTTGCAATGTTAGATAGATTGTATTATTCAAAGAATATGGATCTAAAAATTAATTTAGTAAAAACCAAGGTTGATTTGCTGACAGGGAAAGTCATGTGAAATGATTGTACATTATAAAATAATTATATAAAAATGGTGAAAAACTTGCACAAGTAGATGAATGTGTTGCTGGATGAGTTACCGTAGTAAGATTCAATTATTAATCTTCAATGCTTTTTGCCAATGACAGACACAATATAAACTTTCCATAGTAGACCAGATTAGAAAACCAAAGTCCTGGATGCTAATACTGCTTTTATTATATATAAAAAGTAATGTAATCTTGCAAGTCTGAATATGCTTCCCTTCCTTTCTTATATCTTTGTGGAAACTAAGGAAACTGCCATCTGAGATGCTTTCTCAAATTTTCCTCTAGACTCAGATTTCTTTTATCTGACCATTGTCTTGGTTAGAACTCTTCCTCCTTTTCTTCAAGTTATTAGTTTGCCCTTTACAAGAACAAGGAAGTAATTTCATGTTACTAGAAAGCAGAGCAACATCAATTTAATGATACAAAAGTAAAAAAAAAAAGCTGACTGAGCAACTATAATCCAAATTATACAATTTTGAATGATGGAGAAAAGCCTAAATTAGTGGCATAAAAACTACAGCCCATAACTGTATTGTCTCCAGAATCCTTCTAGCTACCTCCAGAACAATCCAGAGGGGCAGAGGCTCAAAATGTTTGTTTGATTTAAACATCTCTGTGCTGGGAAAGCTTTTAATGAACTAAATGGCTTATGGCAATTGCTTTTAATTTTTTAAAAAAATCAAAAGTTTCATCAAATCTCACATACTGGCTCCAGCCACTTTTGAATTGTGATTCTTAATTTGGCATGCAAAACCTAGTGCAGCCCCTGAGCTGACTGGCATGGCATAGTCTTAGTATAAAGGAATGGCAGAATAATTTTTCTGGTGTTTTATTTCGTGTTCTACAGAATGCCTAACAAAGAGGTCTCTCCATAACACAGTATTGTTAAGCAAATTTTAAAATGAATGATAATCACTAGGGAGTCCAGCATGAATGATTACCAGCTAGTTAGAACATTGACAAAAAAGACTTCTTAAGATACAAACTAAAAGGTTCCAAAAAATGAAATGGGATGCAATAAAACCTTCCAGCTAAATAGCTAGCAGGAATTTCCCTGAAAACATTTTATTTCAGTGCTACTTCTATCGTGAACTCTCTTTGAAACATACAGTGTAAATTACTGCTATAGAAAATATAATACACTGCCAAGGCCTCAGGAGTGATATAAAAAGGCAATCCCATCCCATTATTTATTCTTTGGGGAAGTGAGCAAGCTCTGCTAGAGGCAGCAAAGCTTTTCTTTGAACTTCCTGCCAATGCACATCCTCAAGAGTATAGAGGTCATTCCAGATATCACAGTCTCAAGAGAGACTACCTTGAATCCTAATAAAGCAGCTTTTCAGCCATTGAAGACTAGCATATAAAAGCCATGGGTTACAATCTGTTTGCACTCCCCTATAGTTCTAAGGAGAATAGATTGATTCTACTGCATTTGGAAATAAAAATGTGTTCTAAAGGAGCAGTGCAAGGCATTGTGAATTACCTAAAAGCCAAGTATTTAGCAACAGAGCACTCTGATCAAACAGTTTAGGATTACATGCTTAGGCATGCCTTCAAGCTGTACTTGTTTAAGAGATTTTCCAACAAACAATACTAAAAGCTCCTGCTCTTCTGCTCCTATGTGTGAGCCCAATTCAGTCCTGAAGCTTCATTCCATTCAAGCAATTTTTTAAAAAAAGATACATATGTCCTTTTCCAATAATTACCAATAATCTGAACATCACACTAATCAGGGTCACACAATATACTGAACTAACAGTTTATAATTTAGGTTTATCTGGAGAACTGTTCTACTAGTTCATTGTATTGTAGGAGCCAGACCATTGTGTTAAAGCATACTACGTTTTGTGCAATAAAGAATTATATTTGTCTGAAATGGTGTACAGTTTCCTGACTGAGCAAGAGTTTGGACTGGAAGACCTCCAAAGTCCCTTCCAACTCTGTTATTCTGTTACATTATATAAACTCAACAATGTTTTGACAATCTGAATTAAGGTCTAGCATAGTGGTGACTAATCTTTTTGGGCTCCTGTGCCAAAAATTGTGTGCGCTTGCACGTGCATGCTCATTGTGCCAGCATCCAGAAGGCAATATGTGCCCCCCTTAACTGCACTGCATTTTCCAGCTGATTTTCGGCCCATTGGGGCCTTTTTTAGCCTTCCAAAGGCTTGATGAAAGCCTCTGCAGCCCGAAAAATAGGTTCATTTCATCACTTCCAGTATTTCTGGAAATATAGGAAGTGACAAAACAGGCCTATTTTTCAGGTTGCAGAGGCTTTCCTCAAACCTCTGGGAGGCCGAAAAAGGCCTCAAACAAGCCGAAAATCAGCTGTGAGGCACGCGCATGCACACTGAGGAAATTTTGCCTGCGACTCATGTGCCAGCACAGATGGCTCTGCATGCTACCTGTGGCACATGTGCCATAGGTTCACCATCATGGGTCTAGCATATTATATGAGCCAATGGGTTGTATCTTATTTTATTTATCCACCTTTTCATAGGATAGCAGTTATCAGAAGAATTACAGTAACCTCTCCCTTGAATTTTGTTGCATGACCTCAAAACTTTTCCGGAAAGTTACTAGATTATACAGAGTACATTTAAAAGATGCCCCAGAGAAGGGGGAAGAGAGGGGAGGATAGCAAGGGGAAATAATTTGCTGTAGGAATGGAATCCACTCAAGTTAAAGGAGCAAATTCAATTCTCCATTTTTTTAGTCCTTATATCCATATAATGATAGTACTGCAGGCTATCTTCTAATTAGCCATTTTATTCTATGCAATAAAATATTTTGTTAATTCTCTCTCTCTCTCTCTCTCTCTCTCTCTCTCTCTCTCTCTCTCTCTCTCTCTCTCTCACTCTCTCTCTCTCTCTCTCTCTCTCTCACACACACACACACACACACACACACACACACACCTCTTCCTCATGTATTAATGTATAATTAAACTATATATATAGCTATATCTGTAGTATTGTCTATATCGGGGTGTCAAACTCATGTTGTCATGGAGGCGTCACATGAAATATTGGGACTTTTTCCCCCTTTGCTAAAATGGGAGTGGGAGTGATGTACCCAGCCCATGGGCCAGGAGTTATGACAGCCTGGTCTATATGTATTATAAAATCTAAATATCTCTTAGGTCATTTTCTTCTTCATTAAAGTACACTAATTTATTTGGCATAATTTTACTTGTAAACACATGTCTAAAAATGTTCTGATTTTTAAATATCAATTCAAGGATACTGTATTTTATGCTAAAAGCAGAAATTCTGTATGTACTATACAATCAGTTTGAAAAGTGTTATTAAAAAAAAGTAAAACCATATTATAAAAACAAAGCAATATAAACACACAGAGAAAAGCCTAACTGACAAAGTAAAAATAAGGAACAGCAATAATAGTCATATATATACTACTGATATACATTTCTATATACTTTTGAATAGACTTGTAAAGGAGCTTAATCTTGGAAACTGTATACAGAATTAATACCTCATTTAGTGTATGCTTCAATCATGCATCACGTTCAGCACTAGCGTAGTCAATGGAATAAGAAACTTCTACAGAAATCTATTAAGGGATATCTGCAGCTCTGAGTGAGTTGGAGCCAAATCTACCTTACCTATGCTTTTTTTCACCTTCCCTTTCTCTTCCCTGCAATACTTTAAATTCAAGAGTGTGTAATGCCTACATGAAAGAGACTAGGTAGGTGGGAGTGGGGGTTGCATGGCTCACAAAACTAATAGAAAAGTATTCCCCCTTAAAATTGCCCCTCTTGCAAGATAATTCAAAATGCAATGTAGAGAAAAGTAAAGTCCTACACTTCAGCAAGAAAAACCAAAAGTACACATATAGACTGGGTGAAACAAGGCTCAATAGCAGTAACTGTGAAAGAGATCTTGGAGTCTTAGTGGACAACCAGCTAAATATGAGCCAACAGTGTGCAGCAGCAGCCAAAAAAGCTAATGCAATCCTAAACTGTATTAACAATACAATACTAGAGTACTGTATCCAGTTTTGGTCACCACATTATAAAAAAGATGTTGAGACTCTAGAAAATGTACAGAGAAGAGCAATCAGGGTGATTAGGGGACTGGAAGCTAAAACATACAACGAACGGTTGCAGGAACTGGGCTTGGCTAATCTAGTAAATAGAAGGACCAAGGGAGACATGCTAGCGGTCTTCCAATATTTGAGGAGGAGGAGGGAGGAGGGAGGGGTCAAGCTATTTTCTAAAGCGCATGTAGGCCAGACAAGGAATAATGGATGGAAACTGAACAAGGAGAGATTTAACCTGGAAATAAAGAGAAACTTTCTGACAGTGAAAACAATCAACCAATGGAACAGCTTGCCCTCTGAAGTTGTGGGAGCGCCATCACTTGAGACTTTCAAGAAGAGATTGGACTGCCATTTGTCAGAAATGGTGTAGGGTCTCCCACTTGGGCGGGGGCTTGGACTAGATGACTTACAAGGTCCCTTCCAACTCTGATTATCTGTTTAATTTTAAGAAGCTTCTGTTAATATCAAAGGGTTCCTTTTAAAACTAACTGATGCAAGGACCTTTGATTTTGTGTTTGTTTAGGTTTGTGGGTGAAGCAATGGCTTTGGGAATATTGTAGCTCAAATGGTTTTTTTGTTTTGCTGAAGCATAGTTGTTGTTAGGTGGAAATGGGAAAGCTAAGGAAAAAGCTAAGGAAAGCTAAGGAAAAAGTAATGTAGGCTGAATGTGCTCCATACTGCTATGGTTCATACCTTTGTGGAAATTTACCTTACATTCTGAACCCAATAGATAATTTATTAATTCTAGTCACACCAAACTAAAACATTTAATCTTATTATATTCTTGAAATATTTTTTAAAGTAGCTTCATGAATCAGTAAATATAACAAAGTACCTCTTCCTTTTTCTTCAGTGTTGCTTCTAATTCTTGTATTGTCTGATTTAATTCTGTTTTATGAGTTTGGACTGCATTTGCTTGACTACTCACACACTCCAGCTCAGTCACCTGTAAAAATAATACAAATAAAAATAATTATAGTTAATTAGAAGACTATGAAAAATGTTCTCCTTCTGAAATATCTAGATCAGGAGTGTCAAACTCAATTTGTTGAGGGCTGCATCAGGGTCGTGTTTGACCTTGGGAGACCGGGGAGGGCGTGGCCAGGGTGGGCATGGTTTGTCACTTGTGTCAGGTGCGCCTATGGTGGCCTGAGTGCTCTGCCAGTGAAAACAGGCTCTTAAGCTCCGTTTTCAGCTGGGACGGCCTTCTCCAAGCAAAAATGGAGCTTGGATAGTCTGCACGTGGCTCTCGTGAGCTCCATTTTTGCTGGCAGATGCATCACAGGCCAGTCCTTTGCTATTTCCAGGGCAGCCTCGTGGGCCAGATCTAAGCACCCCGTGGGTTGGATTTGGGGCCCAGGCCTTGAGTTTGACACCCCTGGTCTAGATCAATGCATCAATGCATTGGATAAAGAGAAGAGGGAAATTACTATGATATGTGATATTTATAACAAAATAACTAGACATACATGACATGTTATATTTCAGATACATTTTCTTACTAAATTTCTCAAAGCTTTCAACAATGGCAGAACTTATAATGTACTAGAAATATTTTCAAAAATTCAGGGAAGTATTCAGAGGTGTATCTGCCTTCAAAGTAGCCCAAGATGAACTGTATAGTACATCAGGAGCTAATCAGAGAAAATGTTTCATGACATTTTGTATTATTCCATGGGAGTCATGGATCCTGGATTCTGAATGCATTCTGAAAGTTAACCAATTTGAGATGCAAACATTTTGCCATTGCTAGGCATACATAAATGAACAGGTACAACATTTTTATTTGTTTTGTCTTCATCCTGGTTCTTAGAACTACCTAAAACCAAATGGCAATAGTAGCCTAATTAAGATGACAAAACCCCCAGGCATTTAAATGATCTATTTGGCGTTCCTTACAAATAAATAAAAAAATATTCCCGATAAATATTCTTAGGAAGCCATTGCACTTTATAGTGACAAAAAACAGTGAAAAAAATAAGTCTTAGGGATAAGAGATCCACCTCTTTATTAGAGACAAATTAAGTGTACAGTTAAATAAGGGATCTGTGCTTAGATTTTGATTGTTTCTGTTTTAAACAAAACTTGCCATTCTCAATTTTTTTAACCATAATAGTGACACCAGCTGTTATGACTTGTCGACTAGTCTGGAGCCCTTTTTTTAAACTGTAGGATAGAAAACAGTAGCTTTGGAGGGCAAAGTAGTGACTATTATATGCAGTTTGTAGGGGAAAAATGGCAAGAAAAGTTAATTTCACTCCAGCTGAAAGGATACAGCACACAGAATACAGGATAACATCAGTTGGAAGGACCTTATAGGTCTTTTGTTCAAGTAGGAGAACCTATACAGGTAGTCCTCAACTTACAACAGTTATTTTAGTGACTGTTCAAAGTTACAAAGGCATTTAAAAATGTGGCTTATGACCATTTTTCATAGTTACAACCTTTGCAGCATCCCCATGTTGGGATCAAACTTCAGATGTTTGGCAACCATTTGATATTTATGACCATTGCTATGGCCCAAGGTCACGTGTTCACCTTTTGCGACCTTCTGACAAGCAAAGTCAATGAGGAAGCCAGATTCACTTAACAACTGGGTTACTAAACTTATCAACTGCAGTGATTCACTGAACAACTGAGGCAAGAAAGGTCATAAAATGGGGTAAAATTAACTTAACTAATGCCTCAATACTAGAAAGTTTGGGCTCAATTGTGGTCCTTGAATTCCAGACAAATGGTTGTCCAATCTCTTCTTAAAAACCTCCACTGACAGAGCAACCACAATTTCTGGAGGCATTGTTTCACTGATTAATTGTTCTCGCCAACAGGAAATTTCTTCTTAATTCTAGGTTGGATCTCTCTTTGTTTAGCTTCCATCAGTTATTTCTTGATGTTATTTCTATTTTGCCCTCAGGTGCATTGATTAACCCCTTCATCTCTGTGACAGTCCCTCAAATTTTGGAAGACTGCTATCTGGCCACCCCTAGTCTTTCTCTGTGTTAGACTAGACATTCCCAATTCCTAGCAATGTTCATTGTATGGTTTAGCCTCCATTCCCTTAATTATCTTTCTGACTCCTTTCTACGCTATTTCTAGAGCCTTGACATCTTTCTTGTATTGTGATGACCAAAACTGGCCACAGCATCCCAAGGGTGGTCTTATCAAGGCAATATAAAATGATACTAATACTTGATGTGATCTATTGATGTCACCTAGGCCTGCATTGGCATTGAAAAAAAATATTGAACCTTCAGGACTTGATCCAAGATATCCTGTTTTTCATGGAACTCAGCATTTCATTCAAGCAGGATCAGGCAAAGGTTTGGTCGTTCTGACTGAACTTTTTTAGTTTCATTGGACATCAGGAGGAACCATATAAAACTTCTGTCCTACTAGGACTCATCTAATATGGCTAATTAGATGTTATTCAGATGTTATTCTATGGGATTCAAACATCTACTGGGAATTGAATTCCTGAACCTGGTGTTCTTGTTCAAAGCTGCAGGTAGATGCACAATAAATACAGGTAAATATGGTCAATTTTCAAGGCTTATGATTTGAAAGGGTTTGTTATGTTTGAGGAGCACTAAGCTTTTTTACAATTTTTGACACCAGATTAGCTTGGTTTGAACTGAAGTATTGATTTTGGTAATTTGTTAGCAGAAGGATTAATGCAGTTATGGAGTGCATTAAAAGAAGCACTTTAACAAAGTTACATGAAAGCCTTATTCCCCTCAACACTGATGAGACTATATGTGGAGTACAGTGTACAATTCTAGCTACCATATTTCCAGAAACCATATTTCCAGAAATGTTGACAAATTGAAACAGAGCCAGGGCAGCAAAGGTGATACAAGTATTGTGGACATGCCCTATGAAGACAGGTTGAAGAAACTTGAAAGATTCAGTCTGGAGAAAGAAGATTCAAGGAATACATAATATCCATCTTAAGAAATATAAAAAAGAAGCAAGGGTAAGATGGGAAGAGATGATTCTTCTTTGCTACAGAAGCCAGGGCTAGATGCAATAGGCACAAACTCCAGTTCTCTTGATTTTGTTTAATTATAAGGAATCTTTTTCTGACAGTTCGGTCTATATAATAGTGGAACAGTTTACTTACAGAGGTTGTGATTTTACCATCTTTGGAGACTTTTAAGAAGAGGCAACATAGCCACCTCCTGAGGATCATTTATTTGGCTTTTCAAACAACTGCAGGAACTTGGAACAAATTACCTGTATGGATCTTCCAATGCCACAATTTCATGAGTGTTCAATGCCACAATTTCATGAGATTACTCATTCACAGACAATCATCAGCAGGCATGGCTAGACTCTGCAACCAAACAGTATTTGGAAGATATGCTTTATGCTGCCAGGCTTAGTAGAGGCTTGTTTATCCAGTCATCGGTTAATCATGTTGGAGGGCAACTTACACAGCATGTTAGTTGCCTCACAACATGATTAACTGTCAGTTAGGCATGTATTTACTGTAGCTAGTGTACTGCTCATAATAATAACAATTAAAATGCTGGGATAATTAGTACATAATACTTATATTACTCAAGCATTCATTTCAATGGTATGGAAACAGAACACCTGGATGAACTTGAACTTTCCACAGTCTTTCAAGAAGGGCAAATAAAATTTCATATGGATGGATTTTGTTAATTGTTAGATGAACGGATAACTTACTATAATAATATTTTAGCCACACCTTTCCTCAAGCCATAGCTATCACTGTTTTACTGTTCAGGTGGTGTCAACTCACTCGTTTATGTAGACGTTCTGCTTCCTCTTGATACGCAGCAAGCTGCTGTTTCCATTGTTTCACGTTGGCAGTGGACTCAAGGAGAGCTGCTGTCAGCTTGGCATTGTTGCCCTTTAGGGTAGCAAGTTCTGCTTCCCAGTGTTTGCTGATTGCCGAACTAAAGACAAAATTAGAGTAGTCACATTAATGAGCATCCCTCGGATGTTGTGTATCCTTTTTTAATGAATGACTACACTATATAATATAATACATCATATTGCTTTTCAGACTGAACAGATAGTGTAATGAAACTGATATTTTTTTTAGACCCAGAATTAAAGTTATAAAGTGTTTACCTCTTTGAAATGTATGTTACCAATATTCTCAAAAAGAAATGGACATTTATGCAGATTTTTTCAAAAGAAAGTTCATATATGCATTTTTGAATATCATATGCCTGTATTTGCATCGTACTTTCATGTCAGTGCTCTGCTACAATTGATGTTCTAGACTTTGCTTTCTCCACTGCAATGTGAAATCTCATTTATTGAAATCAAATATATTTGTTGTTTGGAACATATTCCTTGTCTCATAGTTCAAGTGAAGAGACCAGACTTTGTAAAGCTGTTTCACAGGCCTAGTAACGATGGCTTGTATTGGGAACTCTGTGTGTGTGTGTGTGTGTGTGTGTGTGTGTGAGAGAGAGAGAGAGGGGGGGGGCAGGCAGGCAGGCAGACAGACAGATGGATGACAAAGGAGGAGGGGGAAGGGAGAGAGAGAGAGAGAGGAAGAAATAGATCGATAGATTATAATTTATTTATTATTAGTAAATAATCTATTTTGTAAAGTTACTGACAATAATTGGGACCAGAAATCTTTAAGAAACATCGCTTACAACCTCCTTTCATTTTCTCCATTAATTTTGTTTGTTGGAAGCTAGAAGCGAAGGTTGCAAATGGCAATCATGTAACTTGTAGGACAGTGCAACATCATAATTGCAGTCTGGTTGCCAAATTGTGATCACGTGACTATGGGGATACTGTGACCCCCAAAATGCTGAGAACTATTTGTGAATATTCTTCATTCTGAGCCCTGGTGGTGCAGTGGTTAGAATGCAGTAATGCAGGCTACTTCTGCTGATTGCCAACTGCCTGCATTTTAGCAGTTTGAATCTCACAAGGATCAAAGTTGACTCAGCCATCCATCCTTCTGAGGTCAGTAAAATGAGGACTCAGATTGTTACAATATCTGTAAACCACTTAGATGGGGCTGTAAAGCTCTGTGAAGTGTATATAAGTCTACGTGCTATTGCTATTCAGTTACATTGCAATTTTGAACAGTCAATGAACAAGTGGTCATTCATAAAGGACTACCCATATACCATTATTAGGCACAATAAATGAGGCATACACATTTTAACAATACTTTTGTCATGAACAAAAAGTTCCCACTACTCAATGATTTTTTAGAAATTTATAAGAAAAAGCTAGAAGTTTCCATGTGTTCAAGCATTATCCTGAATAATTTGCCCTCATGTCTGTAACTGGTTGAGATTCCCTTGTGGTCAATTCAGTGTAGATTATTTACCTTCAGAGGTGTCATAAGATTCAATATGTATTTCTTGATTGATTAGAATTATTTTCATAGCTAGGGGGAAGATAGTTTAAAGGCAATGGAAAATTTAGGAAAAAGATCAGTGAAAAAATTTAGAGAAAATAAATATTCATGGCAGTAGTAGATACAGAAATAAACACTTCAAAACCATTTTTAAAATAAAACAAAAAACTAGCCAAATAAAACAACTAGGCTATTTCCCCATTTTGTTATGGAGCTTATGCTTTGAATTGTCACATTGTGCTTATTAATGACTGTCATAAGCTTTTATATGTATGTGTATGTATCCTGAATTTATTACATGAATATAAAACTCGAAGTGGCAAGCACATATAATACTTATTCCTTCTCCTATTTTCCGGACAACAATACTGTGAAGTGGGTCAGGCTGAGAGTGTGTGACTGGCCCAAAACTGGTTTTCCTGCCTAAGGTAGAGCTAAAACTCACAGTTTCCTGGCTTTTAACCTGGTGCTTTTACTAGGCCAAATTGTCCTAAAAAATGTTATTTCCTTTCTAAACTGTCACCTACATCCCCCATAGTTGCCTATCAAAAAAATTTGTGAATTATGAAATTTTGCACAATATTGTATCACCTAGATCAGCAGTCCCCAACTTTTCGGCTTGGTGGATCAGTGTGGGGAAAGGGAGATGGTTCTGTGCAAGCAGTGCACACACACGCTCGCCCATTACTTGTACAGATGGAGCTGCCCATGTGCACTCACTGCTTCTGTGGCCAGTTTTGAATGGGCTGTGTCCTGGTAGTGGGCCATGGCCTAGGGGTTGGGGACCCCTGGCCTAGATGATGGAATGTAAGCAACATAGATGACATATTTTTTTGCCATCCATTCAATCATGTCCAATTCTTGGAGACTGCCTAGACAAGTCCAATTGATAGAAAGATAAAAATTATTTACTGTATTTCTCATCAGTCCTATGGTGCATGTGCCAAAAGATGTGACAACTCGCTGTTAGGACAACTCACTGCTGATGGTTTGCTGCCACTGCCTCACCCAGCTGCCTCAGCGTGGGACAACTTGCCATCAGACAATCCCTTTTATTAGTTACATAAATCGAATGTAATGTAATGAGAGAATACCGGAGGCAAGGTGAAGATACTCCACCCACTTAGCTCAGGCCAAAATTGGGAAGGACAAAGCAGGGAGGGAAAGAAGGACTTCCCCTTGTCCAGACCAGAAAAAAAATAACTTGGGAGAGAATCACACACTTTTTGGTGCACAAAAATTTCTGTCAGAGTTCAAGAGGTATTGATGGTGATGGTGGTGGTGGTTGGGTAAGCCAGATCAAAAAGGGAGGGAGGGAGGAGGAACAGGAGGAGGATTTTCCCTCAACTCTGGCATTCTCCCTCAATGAACTATTCCATGGTGAGTTGCCCATGGCAAGATGTTCCACGGCAAGCTGGCCATGGTAAACTAACATGATAAGTTATCCCAGCCTAGTTAAGGACAGTCAATGTAGCAGGACCACACATAAACTCTATCTGTGGAAATCATATTCTTGCTTTCTCAGGCAGATAGGAAAAATCACTAATCAAGGAATGTGGTAAGCCATCATTCAGGCAGAATATCTGCTGGCATCATTGCCAAAGTAAGAAATAGATTGAACTTCATACAGAAACTTCTTAAGTTAGTTTCATTTCCAGCCAGTTCTAGTTCAGAAGTCAAGCAACTTAATGGTTCTGATGGGTGACAGAACTTTTCAGTCTGTACTTTCTCTGTTTTACTAAAATGGTCAGATGAAATCCTTCATTGACCAAAACTACAAGAAGAAGTCAATTTCTATGGGCCAATCTGGTGACAGAAATGGTGTATGGAAAATTTAATTTGGAGCAAAAATTGTAAAGTGTGGGGTGGGTTTTTTTTGCCAAGTAAGGAGTTTTTGCTGTTCAGTAGCAGATCGTTGAGAAATGATCTGAGAGGAAGAAAGTTGACAATACATTTGAAATATTGTTTTCAACTATGGATTTGAATTATGGACTGCTTTCAACAATATGAACTTGAAAGTTGGTTGCAGAAAGCAATAATAGTATATCATGGAAATAAAGCATGAATGTGAATGAGCAGTTCAATATGGTTGAACTTGATTACTTAACATACCCCTTGATTACTTAATATAATTATGAATAAATATATAAGGGATGTTTGGGCAACATTAGAATTGTGCTCTTTGGGAGTGAGTGAATGAATTAAAACAAATGTACTTTTATTTGCATTTGGTGTAAATTAAATTTGGCTATATTCTTTTCCTTGTCATGAATTTAACACTCAATCTTATCTGCAAGAGACTTCAAAGATTTTTCTGTGTCTTTGTGCAAAGCTTTTATCTAAAGCTGCCTACCTCCTTGACTTCATTGCATCTCAGTCCTTTCTCCCTCCAATATCAGGATCCTTTCCTTTATGCTACTCCAGTTCTTGCTTTCCCTCTTTCAATCTTTTTTAATCTCCTTGTTTAACCTTTCCCCCTCTACATTACTTTTTGTTATGCTTGTCCGGGATTTTTGACTCATACTCATACACTCTCTTCTCTGTTTGATTAACAGCATACAGTAACTCTTTACGACCAAAGGGTCATATCATTATTTTTTTGGGTGAAGCGGTATGATGTCAAGATAATTCTGATTTAACTGGCTTCTAGATTGTTATATTCTGCTCATTTATTTTTTTGCAGTGTTTGTACAGCAACGTTTATAATCCTGTAAGATTGCTTCCTCTGTATTATAAATTGGAAGAAGGACGATGAAGAAAAAAGGGGTCTGCCACAATAGGCATAGAAATAAAATGTATATATACTATTTGTATATAGTTTTTTTTTTAATTAAAGTTTTATTTGGGTTTTCACACACAAAAAACATAATACAAGTAAAACATCTTTTTTGAAAATAACATGGTCCCGGGTTACACTTCTTTATACAGAGACAAACTCAATTTCATGCTCATTTTTGTGCATGAAATTCTATTCCATATCTTATTACTATTTTGCATTTACTATATGGTTTTTCCCCCTCTTTTAATTTTTCAATTTTATTTTGATTATCTCATCTCAATTCAAATCATTATATTTATATTTTTGTCTGTCCTGTTTCAATTTCATATTATATTTTCTCATTAAACAAATTTTCTCCTGTAGTTACTAATTGGAGTATGACACCTTTATGTCTTTTAATTTTATCCATTTAACTCTTATTTAAACTTCAATATATACCTTAAGGTTGTAACATTCAATATAATACATACTACATAACTTCCAATCGAATTCTGCTTGGTACATTCTTATAATACACACTATATTCTTTAAAAAAGGATCATAATTATATGTAATGAAAACCCTCATTCCATTCCAATTCAGTTCTATCATTAATATTCATTAAAATCTTAACATCTTTCACATTTCTTTTCAATTAAATATCACACTTCCTTAAAGGCACATATAATCTCCATAATTAATTTTTCCCTTATTTCTCTTCACATGTTTTATAAATCATTAAGTATTCATTTTATTACATTTATTTATTGACAAACATTCCACTAAATTACAATAACTATTTTATCAAACATTTTATCCATACATTGTTTCATATTTTCTGAAATTATTTCTATTTCTAATATAACAATATTATCTTATGTGCCTTTGCAGAATCCCTTTTTCAATTAGATTTTCACCCATTATTTCTAAATAGGCCCTGTTTCTCTGTATTTTGTTTCTGTCCTTTATGACTTCTTTTCCTTTCTTTCTTCCCTTTCTTCTTCTCTCTCCCCTTTTTACCCCCTTGTCTCTTTACTTCTAATTCTCTCTTCTGCATTCCCCTCTTCTGTTGCTTTCTGGTTTTATACTTATTTTTCAATCTATTCTTTTTTGGGGTTATTTCTCCCAGTCTTAAACTTTCCATTCTCTTTCCCCCTTTTCCTTTTTTTCCCCACCTAAGATTACTTGTTCATTAAAGATAGCTTCTTCTTTGTCCCAATCTTCTTGTTCTGCAGGCATTTCTTGTTGTTTCTCATAGTTCCAAATCTCCATTTCTAAGAACTGAAATATGAAGCCAAAAGAACCTCTCCCTTCTTGTGCATCTTCTTTGTACTTTTTAAGTTCCATTTTCAGTTCTTCTAAGAGTGGAGCCATTTTAGACACTTTTAAACAACCACCCGATTGATTTTAGTCATTCAAATGCAATAACCAAGAATCCAGAGATCACCAAGTAATCCAAATACTCCCGAGCTGTTTCTTCTTATTTCTTTTTTTCACTTTCTCTTCCTGGGGTTTTACTATTTTGTTGCCATGTTTCAGTTAAGATGTATCTTTTAGAAGTCTTGTTGAGATTTTATTGTAAGTTCTTTTTAATTCCAGGCAGTCTCCTCCCTTCCAGATCCTGCCTTTTTCTTCTTTTTCTCTCCTGTTTTCAAAAACTTTTAATTATCCAGAAATCTTTATTATCCCTTTGACTTTTTTATTTTCAGCATTAAATGCCTATTAATATCAAAGTGGATTTTTTTCCAATTTCTTGCTTAAGTCTCTTAGCTGTCAGTATAGGAAAAGGAAAAGGAGAGAAAAAAACCCAAATCCTTTCCCTTTTCTCTCTCCTTCGCTGCTTAAAAATTTTCTTTGGGAACAGTGTTATTTTTTTTTATAGTTTAAATTCAAGGGTACCTTATTGGTTGCTTTTGCTGTTTGACCCAGTCAACAAAAACTTTTTCTTATCTTCCTCCTGCACATTCTTTTCTGGTTGAGTTCTTCTTTGTGCTGGCCATTTCTGACCACCGCTACAACTACCTTTGGGAAAGCGAGTAATGGCCAGCTGAGGAGGAGAGATGTGACTCTCCTCAACCCTGCAGGCAGTCTCCTCCTTCTTCACCACCTTTACAGGGTGGCTTAGCCCTGAAACCAGCCGGCTTGGGACACTCCAGTGGCAAGCACAGATCGAAACTGCACAGAGTCGTGGTTTCGGTCTGTTGCCGAAGAAGCTCAAACCGGAAGTCTCATTTGGATATTGTTTTTGAAGCTTTAAACCTATGGACCTTGATTATGCTGTTGAACTAGCTGTAAGCAAGTACAACGTATCAAGCCTGAAATGTATCTAGGTTAAAACTCTTCTTCCCAAACTAAACTATTGCCGGATAGTGATTATTGCTCTAAGTTAATTTACAGACACGTAATCAGGGAATGAGTAGCATTTACTCTGTTCTATTTTACAACTGCTGTTTCTTCTCTACAGGATCATTTTTGGTCCAAGCTTCTTATTCTAAATTATTTTAGGTTCCAGAGAGTCAACCTACCACCATATTCACACATTTTTTCTGAAAGGTCCTTCTATAATCCTTCCAGATGCTTCCTCCCATTAGTTCTTAATCTCCTTTTTTCCCCCAATGTTATAAAAGAATAAGATGGAACAGACCCCTTACTTTGGACAGTAATCCCAAGACCTCTCTGTCTGGAAGCAACTCATATCTTCTAGAACCGCTTACAATTTATTAGTTCTCTATTTTTTTTAAAGTCCAATTCTGTATGATGGCTTCTTGATAATGAAGGGGCCTTTCTTTTTTCCTGCAGAAAGTGGAATACTTGTACGTTCTCTTACAAAGTTTACATTTAAATTAAAGATGTTTGCTAAAATTTCAATATTTCATAACTTAGAAAATGTCTGGCAAATTAAAAGAAGGCAACAGTCTACTAGATCTACCTACAGTCTATTAGATCTGTTTTGCTGGGATAGTCCTTGGGGAACCTTAAAGTTAGTCCTAATACCGCAGAATAGAGATTTATATTATTTGTTATAGAGAGCCAGCAAGTCTAAGAAAGATGTTTTTCACAATGTATTTTGAGCATATTTTGAATGAACAAATATCTAATCTCAACATCTGTTTATAAACAGGTTTTGCTTGATAATGAAGATCACTGAAGCATAATGCATGTATATATGCAGAAATGAGTGAGAAATACTTTAGTTTGTCTATGTATCAAGGCAAGTACAAGCACGTCAAGATGGCTCTCCTTAATGTATGGAATTTTGGCATGTAAGCCCAGTGTGTGTACAAATATTAGAATGAGTTTAAGTATATTGTTGCTGTAATGCTATATATTTTGCTAGACAAATGATATTTAAAATATTGCGATAACTGCACTTCTGCTTAGAAGATAAAGAACATTTATATTTATTTATCTTTTAGTTATGATGTGAGTCACAACCAGATGTTCAAGAACCATAGAACTAATTCTAAACTGATAGAACTAATAATATAGAATTAATGGAATTAATAACAAAGACCTAATTCTAAATGTGTTATGCAGAGGAGTCAAAATGCATACGTGGATATAGATGAAGCTATGGAATTATTGTCTGACATCTAGGCTACTGATTTACAATCCACCACATGGTTCAGTCTGTCTCTCCATAATGCTCAACAATTGCATGAAACTGATGGAAAAGGCTATCTTGACTAAATGGAGTATCATCCATATGCTGATGATCTCTCATCCAATTTCAGAAACCATGAACTTTGTCTAAGTCATTTGTAGGGTGAATGAGAAATAATAAGTTAAGGTTATCTAGATTTCAGGATAAAAGTGCTACTAGTAATGAAAAATCTGGGTTTGAATATTAGAACTCAACCTGTTTGGGATAGACTGCATTCTTCTTGAGAGTACAGGGTCGTAATGTGACTGTGTTCCTTGACCCTCAGTCATCACTATATTGGCAGGTGCCAGCTTTGACAAGGAGTAATTTTGCAACATGTGCTTCATTCCTTTCTTGATTCGATAGTGTTGATCCATGGCATATCATCCAGTCTTGATTACTGTAATATCTTCTACATGGGAATATCCTTGAAAACTATCTAGAAGTTGGAACAGGTGCAAAGCTAGATTGCTAACAAGTATAACTATATAGAGATCATAAGATACTTGTATTAAAAGATCTATGCTGGTTGCCAACTGCATATCAAGCACAATTTAAACCTAAATGGCTTCGTGATCTGGTTATCTAAGAGACTGATTCTCCTGTTACAAAATTATCCAGTTGTTAAGACTGGCAAGAGATGCTATCTCAAAAGTGTTCTTGCTGTCAGAGGCTCATCTTTCTGGCTCAGGCAGAGGGATTGGGCTTGGTTAAGAGCCAGGGGTTCTCAGGAAGATTCAGAAAACAGAAATGCAGAGAATGTAATGAGCTTTGTTGAACCTTACCTCAACAAAAAGGTTCAAGAGAGTGTGAAAAAAAGGTCAAGGTATTTTCACACAGAAGGAGGTGTAAAAAATGAGCATGAAGGATTTGAAGTGGGCAGTCATCTCCTTCAGACTATCAAAGCCTGTTTACAGCTATATTATGGTTGTCTAGAAAGCTACCGTAATTTTTCCAGATGTCACCTTGATTTATGAATTAAACATTCCATGATGTAATTATTAAAGTTCCATTACTTTAATAGTTTAAATTTAATAGAAGTTTAAATTATGGTACTCCTATTTTACTATTTATCTATCTAGTTCTTATTTACCTGGCTACAAGAAATAATGCACTAAAATTATTTGATTTAGTAATGATAATGAAACTAAAAATTAAATTGTCCAAAAATAGGGGGTGGAGAATCTTGACAAGTAAGGATAGCATAACATTGGGAGTAGCGAGCTGAAGTCTCCAAAGTGGTAGTTGCCTCACCACACACTTGATCGGATGGGACTGTGGGGGATTCTGAGTTTATTCAAGACTTACCCTGGTTGCTATGCATTTTCTTTTTCCAAGTGGGGGAACTTGTGCTGTTAATTTTTAGCAGTCATAAAAGGTCCCATAGGGATTCTGAATAGCCCATTCTTGTCTTAGAAAAGCTACATTTGAAGAATTAAGAAAGGGGACAGAAAATATGGAATATCTGGACACAACTGTATTCCAGGGCAAAGAATTTTAGCTTTCACAATTTGTCAAAGTTGTAAAAAGCAGCATCGCTTTGATCACAGATTAGAGTTGTTAAGTTTTCGGCTCTGCTCTGAGAAAAGATAGTTTGAAGGACAGCAATGAAAAGATTGAAACTTGATGCTTGGGAGAAAATGTGGGTATCTGTTTATAGAGAAATATATTGCCTAAATTGCATAGTGTTTTGCAAAAAATGAATGCGGTCTGGGAGTCCACACAGTGGATGAAGCAGTAGTGAAACAAAAGTTAGAATTTGAAGTGACTCAAGAAAAGGAGTATAGTTGAAAGATGGAGAAATGAAACAGAAGGTGCCAAAAAAGATAGTTTGAGAGATTTTATAGTAAGGCTTTTAAACACTTTTAGCAGCTGCTAAATTTCATTGCACTAGACTCTTCAAAGTATTGCTTTACAGACATATTGAACTAAAATTCCATGAACTCCTAAGTGAAAGGTTTTTAGCTTTGGCTGTAATATCTAGGAATCCTTCAGTTGTCAAAAGGTTGGGGGAAGTTATACTATACTCACAATAATCTAAGCAAAATATATTTATATATGAATTCAAGCTGTTTTCCGATAGCCCAATTTAATAACCCAAATATTAAATCTTTCATTAAAAGGAGTTTTGTTCCCCTGTAGGGATCTACAATTTAATACATGAATAAATAATAAAATGCAATTCAATCTACACAAAGGTATATTCTCTGTAAAGCCTTTAATGAGAGCAGCAAATTTGTTCTTACAGTAACAGATACATATGCAGCATTATTAAAAAGTTGCTGTACAGAGAAGAAAACTAAAAACAGAACCATTGTTTGAAATAGCCTTATTTTAAGATATTATACCAAAACTGAGTACAAAAAAGAACAATCACTTCAAGTAACAAATAATTCTAATACTATAAATTTAGTCTTATTTCATGTATTTTCCAAATACATCCAATTTTATCCAGAGATTTATTTTGTTGACAGCATGATCCTGAAATATCCCTTGTCAGAAAATTACCAAAAAGCATGGTGCAGGGGGAATGTGTAAAGATGGTCTTTTCCCTGCTCAGCCAATAGAAAAAAAAATAGATCAAAGTCTTCTGATGATAAAAAGGAATCTTTCCTCCTGTAGGTGTTTTCTGCAAGATCCAATCCAGAGGACGTTGCTGTAATTTTAAAATCTTTATATGTACAGATGCATTTGTGATATAAAATGCATTGAGCAACATCTTCATTTCATCAACAACTTCCAAAGAACTTTCCAAAACTCCAAGAAGCTACATTTCATTTATTAATTCCCAGGACAGAAATTACTTTTCAGTCAGAATGCTGACTTAATGTAGTTTTCTTACAGTAAGAATAATACATTTAAAATATTTTAGAAGTAAAAATCCTTGGTTGTCATTTGAACAAAATCTTTACACAGCTCGGCACATGAAAGAGTGCTAAATTCACTCTTAAAGCAAACATCATGTATGTCTGTCTGTATGTGATGTTTTTCAAAATCAGGACTCTGTATTAAAATCAGGACTCTGTATTAAAACTTTTGCTGAAGTTTTAAATAAAAAACACTGTATTAATTCACTATTTAAACATTTAAAAAGTGTTTAAAATTTATAAATTGTCAGAGATGAATTACTATGTACACTCATATAAATAATGCTTAGCTTATTTTTCCAACAAAAATATTCTGATTATCAGCCATATTTTACCAATAATAACGTTTTGGAATTTTGCATTCTTGGATGATTTAAACAAAAGCATTTGTAAAAACAACAACAACAACAACAACAAATTGTCCCCTATAGAAAAGTTGTGCCATAATAAATTGGCTAAGTCTTTAAGGGGTAATAAGCCTTTATTTTCATGTAAATAATTTTACATGGTTCTAATTCACATGTTATCTGTATGTTAATAACCTAATAACTTCCTCAGAATAAAAAACTATTCTTACATGTTAACTAAATATATCATTTCATATTATATTATTTTTAAAAAACAAATAATAAGAAAAAAAAATTAACAGAACAGAGAAGAAAGCCTGGGAGGCATTTATTGTAATCACACTTTTGTAATCAAATTTGATCCATTAAAAAGTGTTGTTATTTTTTCGGATGTAAAGAGCAACTTCAGGAAGATATCCATAAGAGATAAATGATTATAAAAACACTTCCAACTATCTTTTCACGATTATACGTCATATCCATTTAAAATTAAAAAGTAACATATAGTTTAAGCCCAAAATAATTGCTTTAGAAGGGACAGAAAGTTGGCGTAATTCAGGTTGCTACATTCCTTAAAACAATATCCCTACTGTCTCTATGAGCTTCAAAAAGCCACATCAAATAGCTTAGCTTCTGCTTTTCACAGAAACAAGATGAAAGGCAATAAAGGACATGTGCAATTTGCCAGGCGTCAGCTGCAATCACAACTGGCCTTCAATAGTTTTCTTTCTTATACCTAATGCTCTATTTTTGGATGGGGATGGAGACTTTGGTGGTCTCCCAATGTTGTTGGATTAAATTTAGTGGTGTACAAAAAATCTGAATTTTGTAACAGTGGTGACCTTACCAGACATTTTCTAAGCAACAGTGCCAGTCCTAGTAATGTTGCAAGAATTATTTCAAGCTCAAAGTAACTCTTTTAATTCAGGATATTTTGAAGGCATCTCATTAATATCCTCCCAGGAGCTCAGCCATCATGGTGAGAGGTAAGGGATTATAAAAGGACTTCAACTATAGGTTCTGCAATCTGGCATTATGAAATTAGAAAGAGATAACAATATGACAGACATCCCTTATTCAATGCTTTTTCTGAATGAAATTCAAACTCAAACTGAGAGACAAGAAATCAAAGGGAATGTATTGAGACAAGATAGGTAGCTTGCGGAATATACATGTGGTCTCACCCTCCTCCAAACTGTTAAGTTCAATTTTTTTGCAAGTTATGTATTCATTAAATACTTTTTTAATTTTTATATGTAAAATGTATAACCTGTCTTTCTGATATATATGCCTTTAATAGATAAAAAAGCAGGAAGGAATAGAGTAAGACACAGAGATCTTACTTAAACCTATTTGATAAAGATATGAAAGCAACCTTCTCGGACTTCAGTCTCCAATTATAGTGCAATACAAAAATACACAATAGAAAATATGGACTGGTAGCAATTACAAAAGCAGGTATTCAGGCATGTACACATCTTTAAAGATAGTAAATCTTAATATTTCTTTCCATTTAGAATAAATTTACTATTTTGGAACAACAGCAGCACATAGCAATTTAACCAAGTAGATTCACTTAACATATGTTTTAGTGCTGTGTTATATATTATAAAAATATTTTTTCAAAGTTTAAGCTCAATCTCTTTACAAAAATATTAAATATTTCAAAACATTGGCTTCCAATATCCAGGTTTTCTATAAAATATACATTTGTTTCCCCCTGAATCTTCTATTCAAGATAAACTCTTTGTAATTATAACATTATAACAGGATACAATATTATAATAAAAATTGTCTGCTTCTCATTGTGGAAAAACCATGACTCTAATGTCTGATTAATTGTTAATTTAAAAAAAAATGGAAAACCAAATAGCCAAAAACATTATATAAAAATCTCTCTTCTTTTCATCTGATTTGCACATTCTTCATATACCTGGTCTGCAATTTGTTTCCTCATTATTCTGTTGTCATCAATGGATGCTCCTATAGATAGTGATTTCAGTTACCCATTATGACTTTGAACAATCAAATTCCAATATACAGGTTGTCCTCAATTTACAATCACAATTGGGACCAAAATTTCTGTTGCTCAACAAAGTGGTTGTTAAGTGAGTTGTGCCTGATTTTATGACCTTTCTTGCCATGGCTATTAAGTGAATCATTGCAGTTAAGTGAATCATACAGTCAGTAAGTGAATCTCACCTCCCTTATTGATTTTGCTTGACAGAAACTGACTGGGAAGATTGCAAATGGAGAGATCACAAGATCACTACATCACAGGATACTGCAATCATTGTAAATACATACCAGTTGCCAAGCATCCAAATTTTAATCACTTGACCCTGGGGATGTTGTGATAGTAATAAGTGCAAGGACTGGTTGGAAGTCATTTTTTTCAGTGCCACTGTAACTTCAAACAATTGCTAACCAAATGCTTGCACTTTATCTATAGATCTACAGAATTACCTGTAGAGTTCTTTAGTGTGACAGAAACTAGGTGTAGACTAGGTTACGAAACTTAATCATATCTTTATCACTTGCAACATTCTCTAATAATAAAGACAGCATCTGTCAGTTCTGAAACACATTTTGATCAATCTGCCAAAAGCACAACTAAAAACCAATTTCACATTAAGCGTTCTCAGACTATTCTATGCAAACCAGATTCTCGAAAAACTACATTCCAAGACAACATATTGCTCTCTGCATCCCATCAAATAGGAGGTACATGCAATGTATTGACATATGCAGTGTGGATGGTATCAATGCCATCTATATGTGAGAGAGATATAGCTGGTTGGATGCATCTTAAGATTTGAAGAAATGTACATTTTTAAAAAGAGTTTAGGAGCATTCTCAAGTCCCTAAAAGGTCATTGCACATTCATGGAGCACCAGAATTGGAGCCAGAGAAAGAGAAATGGGTCATACTTGAAAAGAGCATGGTTAACCAGTACTTGGAATAAGAACACCGCACTCTGCATTGATTTTTGCAGGTATTATTTGCATTCTAAGTACCTGACATTGAATAAAATATTGGAGGAAGCCCTTTTAAAATTATGATATTTTATGAAATTCCAGGCATTCAAGTATTGCTTCATACATGAAGAGTAGAAATCAAGTCCTTTTACTGATGTACTTCATCCCCCCTCGCCCAAAAAAAATCACTTGAACCTTAGATTAAATCTAGAGCCACAGTGGTGCAGTGGTTAGAATACAGTACTGCAGGCGACTTCTGCTGCCTGCGGGCTGCTTGCTATTTGGCAGTTTGAATCTCACCAGGCTCAAAGTTGACTCAGCCTTGCACCCTTCTGAGGTTGGTAAATGAGGACCCAGATTGTTGGGGGCAATATGCTGACTCTGTAAACCGCTTAGAGAGGGCTGTAAAAAGGCTGTAAAGCGATATATAAGTCTAAGTTGTAGTATTAGTCCATGGTCAAGATGCACAGAGAAGAAGTAATATAGACAGGAGGGGGGGGGAAAAACCACACTGGCAGAGCTATGATTCTTCTTTCTGCTGTAGTTCTCATCATTGAAGAGATCAGCTTCTTTTCTATACCAAACCATGTCATTTTAATAGAGAAACAGCAAATGAAATAAGTTGTATCCATGGCTGTAAGCCCACCAGTCATGCAAGATTTTTAAATTCACCGAATAAAACAGAGACCATTTTAACAAAAACAAAAAAAGCACATGAACATATTACTTAATAAGGATGTGGGAATGGAATCTGTACCTATGCGCAAATGGCAATGCATTCTGTGTTGCTTCAGCCCTTGGTTCTGAATTTTGTGTTACTTCTGGAATTGTCCTTTCATCATCTGTCCCATTAATGCTCTCCGGTGTAAGAGGAGATTGAATATCACCCGCAGATTCCTTTAAAAAAAAGGAATGGTTACAAAATTATTTTTTTTACAATATACTTCCAATATATAAAATAAAATGCTAGTTATCCAATATAGTGTAGGTCTCAGAAAATATTGGGATTCAGAATCCTACTGAACCTTTAAAGCAGAAAACAAAAGGAAGCTAGAGATCTGCAACCAGTGTGTACATCAAATCATCTCCCATCTATTGTTGCAATCAACTAATTATGTCAGAAGATGTTCTGCTTCATGTAGCAGTATCTGAGGGTCACAGCAATTCTGGCAGTGTTGTGATGTTGTTTCTATATGTGTTGTGATGTTGCAGATTTTATACTTCCAAAAGGGCAGAATTTGTGGCATAGCACAAATTCCTCATTCTGAGGGCCTAAGAATTTGAAGATTCACTGTTTTCTAGGTATTTATTTCTGCCCCAATTTATGACAACAATAGCAAAATCTCACAATGTTGAAAAAATGGCACAGTCTACCTGTATTCATGTTCAAATGAATTATGGCATGTGGAATTATCTAAAAAATAAATAAATCCCAACTGAAACTCAGATATGAGTGAATCCATTCAGTTTCACTTTCAGCTAAGGTGTCTAAGAGTAGGAGCTGCCTCAGGCTTTTCCTTTTTCAGAATTTTTCATTTGCTGTTTCCATGTGGCACATGCAAAATAATTCTAGATCAGGGGTGTCAAATTCAAGGCTTGGGGCCTGGATCCCGCTCACAGGGTGCTTAGATCTGACCCATGGGATGGATGGAAATAGTGAAGGACTAGCCTGCAGTGCCTCTACCAGTGAAAATGGAGTCGGGAGCCCGTTTTCTCTGGCAGAAAGATTGGGCCGCTAGAAGCACCCCTAATACAAGTGATGTTGAGCTGGCCATGCCCACTTCCCCCCCCAAGGTCAAAACACAATCCTGATGCGGCCCTCAATGAAATAGCATTTGACACCCCCATTCTAGATGGATAGATTGTTACATCCTCATGTATTGGGCTAGAGCAATGTTTCTCAACCTTGACCGCTTGAAAATGGGGGGACTTCAACTCCCAGAATTCCCACAGCTAGGGAATTCTGGGAATTGAAGTGCTCCATCTTCAAGTGGCCAAGGTTGAGAAAAATTGGGGAAGAGGTTATACTGACTTTCTACTTTTCTTCCTATTTAGAGCTGTACAGTGGTTTTCATATTGGAATCCAAAATGGTACTGTACTCTGAAGTATGCAGATATAGCATAGAACTTATTTTCATTTTTAAAGCAGTTGGATGGATGCTCACATGGTGATCACATGGCAGACAGAAAGGAAAACTGCAATACTGAGAGAAGAGTTGCAAGATGGAACTTACATTTGCGTCCTCCAATATTTGGAAACATCTTTTTGAATTCAGTCTGAAGAAGCAGATTCTTAGTGGACAGCCCTGAAGGATCTCTTAAACTTAATTTAAAATTAATTAATTAAAATATAAATAAAATTCTATTTCAATTTAATGGCACTATCATCTAACTTTGTTAGAGCAGAGGTATCAAACTCGATTTCATTAAGGGCCGCATCAGGCATGTGTTTGACCTTGGAGGGCTAGGGGGGGCATGGCCATGGTGGGTGTGGCAACTCAACATCACTCGTGTCGGGGCACCTATGGTGGTCAAGTGCTAAAGCAGGACTTCGCTGAGACCCTTCCTCACCCTCATTATAATTTCCTTTCTTCCTCCCTCCTCTCCCCTCCCCTTCTCTTCATTCTCCTTTCTTCTTCCTTCCCCTTTCCTCATTTTTCCTACTTTGCTCTCTTTCCACCAAGTGCATGCTCACCAAACTGGCTGTTACACCAGTTGAATTGCACCACTGAGTGTAATGAAATTTAAAAAAACAAGGCTTGATAACCCCTTCCACAGTAACTGCAAGATGGTTTAGATAAATAAATAAAAAGAACTATTACAATCAATTGGCTTGCTATGTTCTTCTCAATCAGGTCATTTTTAGATCTTTAACAAAAGGAATAGCCTGAGGCATTTGCTTACCCTTTAAAGCTCAGGGCACTTATAGTTTACATATTGCCTAGACTACTGCATTAATTTACCCACCCTTGGGGTTATGGTTTTTAGTGAGAAAGTGATTACTCAAGCAAATATCTCAATAAAGTGATTGTTGTGGCTATACAAAATCTCTCTTCCACAAAGCATTAAAGCAGTCACAGCTTTCTCTCAGGCTAAACGTGCTCAGCCATTTTGCGGGAGATCCTAACAAAAAGGTTGTTTCAGCATGTAGATATAAGTATAGAGAACCAGGGACAGCTTTCAAAGCAGCTGCATGAGGTGTGCAAACGAAGTAGCTCCTTCAATGCAAAGCTCCTTCCAATAACCTGCTTTGCAAAGCACCCTCTTTCATATACTTTGCAATCCCAGTGATTAGTTCTCACTTTTTATTAAATAGAATGAACCAAATTCAGCTCCACTTAACAGGATATGGAAGTGGTTGCCTTCTTCCATGATATGTTTTCCGCAAGTTCCCAATCTAGCCAACAGCCATAAGATTGATCTGTCTTGGCTTTTCAAGATAGGAAACGGATGTTGAAATATGAATATCAATTTGCAACAAGATCTACAGGAAGAATGGGACAGCAATCAAAGGTAAGAGGAAACAAGGATACTGAAATGGAAGAATCCCAAGAGAAGGAAGAAGAAGCTGATAGTTTACAAGGTCATAAGGAAGACAAAAACAGATGAAGAAGGCAAGCTATTATAATTTGAACATCTGAACAAGAGGTAGTGAGGCAGGAAGGAACCATTTATAAAGTAAACAGCACAGGAGGATGTCAAAATCAAGAAGATGGCAGGTACAGAAACACAACATAATCACCAATAATTATTATTATTATTATTATTATTATTATTATTATTATTATTATTATT
>BLBF01000010.1:31161344-31218413 GCA_015471245.1 Laticauda colubrina | reverse complement strand
TTATTATTATTATTATTATTATTATTATTATTATTATTATTATTATTGTTATTATTGGTTTATTTAAATTTATCGGCCACCCAACTCCAGTGGATTCTGAGCAGCATACAAAACTGTGGAGGGGGGAACCAAACAGCAAGATACATTAAATTAACATTATTAGCATCTACACACAAATGGAATTGTCAAGTGTCTGTCTTCCAGCAAATTTCCCCCACCCCATGAATACACACAATGGGCATTATATGGAAGCAAACTAAGAAAAGAAGGCCTTGTACCCAGGGATGGGATTCAAATTTTTTAACAACCAGTTCTGTGGGCGTGGCTTAGTTGGTGGGTGTGGCTTGGTGGCCATGTGACTGGCTGGGCGTAGCCAACTCAACATCACTCACATTGAGGCATGCTTCTCCTTGCCTGGCCTCTTGTGACTGGGATGTTGCAACAGTCGTAAGTGCAAAAAACGGTCATAAGTCACTTTTTTCACTGCCATTGTAACTTTGAATGGTCACTCCACACAAGCAAAGTACCAGCAAAGGAGGGGGAAAAAATCTCCAGAGAAGTTCCAGAGAAAGGAAGTCTAGTCCTGCCAAGAATGTAATAAGGGTTAATGGAGAGGCGGTTTCTGTAAGCAACACCAGAATATTTCCTTCCTGCCTTCCTTACAGGATTAGGCCAGTAATTTCTTCTAACAAACCGGTTCTCTGAACTGCTTAGAATGTTAACAGTCAGTCCTAGTGAATAGGTGCGAACCTGTAGAATCCCACCCCTGCTTGCACCCCCTAATGGATAAATACCCAAGCTGAAGCAAATATTTTGCTTCTTGCATTCTATATTTACTCAAGGATCCTTCTAATCTCCATAAAGAAGGAATGGCTTACTCCAATGTATAAATTGCTTCACCTTTTGCAGAGTGAAAAGCTATAATCTCTTTATCAGACCTACAGTACCTGGAGCAACAGGCATAGGACTGAAGCAGCCTCCATGAAACTATGCAGATGAATGTCCCAAAAATGATATTTAATGGGTAAATCAAAACTATGGAACATTTCAAATAAATTATACTCATTTTTAATCAAGAACAAGGACAAACATACCTGTGATGGTGTACTTGTTAATTCCATCTTTTCTTGGGATTTTTCTTTAGCTAATCGTGCAGCTTCTTTAAATTCCTGAAATTTTTCTGCAAACTGAAAACAAAGGTTGGATAATTACATTTATTTATTTATCAAATTTATAAAATACAGCACAGGCTCTCAACAAAATAATCCCACAAAATAAGCAAAAATATGTAAGAAGTCAGTAATGATGATAACCAATATAATAAAACCATTGGCTGGAGGTATATCAACACATAATTACTATTTGGGAAGAAGACTTATGCTGTAGTCCTTAAAAAGATTTCTGAAAAAATGGGACATCAAAATATAAAATTTGTGATCCAATATGACAATAATCAGAACAGCCATTTGGATATAAGACTATGAATAATTATTATGATTGTTAAACAATAACCATTTAAAGATTACTTAACCGTCCCCTCTCCCACAACAACAACCATTCTCCACAAAAGCTACAGAAAGAAACCTACTCCTTAAGAAATCAGCTCTCATCAAAAAACAACTCAGAAATAATGTTCTAGATTACTTTTCAAACATTAAATGCAACTGCTTTTTTGAATTGGTTTTCGTATTGCACTTCAAATTTTTAAAATAACTATTTCTTATAATAAGGTATCTAAGAGCAGTGAGAGTTACTAAATTTTGAAAAAGCAGAGAAGAAAATAAGCAAAGCTAAAAAGTTGTAATGAACAGCAATGGGGAAGGCTAGCTCTGTCGTAGTAAATGAGAAGTTGCAAGGGCTGAAAGAAAGATTAAAGATTTAGGTGTTGTTGCTACAGGCATTGCCTCTGTAACCATTGTCTATGGAGATTCTCAGTCAACTAGGTCATGGTTGTCCTAAAGGTTAGGGTTTCAACTGGGTTGGAAAAGATAAAGTTCAGTTGCTTTTTGAAAAAGCAATTTTTGAACTCTATAGCCACTGTAGCTAGTCATAGATAAGAGGGGACAGAAATTGCACAAGAAGGGTGTGTGCTTAGAAAGCGTAAATAGGTAGGGATGGCATGTGATTGGTCATTGCCTAACAATCTCGTTGGCTCAAATGTTTGAATTAGAAAACTGTAAAAAAGGTGGTCAGGAATAGCTGGGTGTGGCAGTCACCTATCTCTGTCTACTGATTGATTTGAGCTGTACTGAAATAAAACTGTTTACTGATCCCTCACTGTATCACTGTATGATAAAGCTTTATATTTTTATTTAGATTGTTACACCTGACTGAAGTTAGCCAAGACATACAGTATAGGGTAGTCCTCAACTTACAACCACAGCAAATTTCTTTTGCTAAGCAAGACAGTTGTTAAGTGAATTGTGCCCCATTTTATGATCTTTTTGACATGGATGTTAAATGAATCACTGCATTAAGCATCACAATCCTTAAATGAATCATGTGGACATTAAGCACATCTGGCCTTCACCCCAATTGACTTTGCTTGTTGGAAGCCTGTTGGGAAGGTTACAAATTGTGATCACATGATCTCAGGACAACGCAACTGTCATAAATACATGCCAGTTGCCAGGTGATCAAATTTTGATCATGTGACCATCATAAGTGTGCACACTTTCAGTGTTAACTGCAAATGGTTACTAAATGAATGGCTATAAGTTGAAGACTACCTGTATTTATTTTGGAATATGCTCTGTGGCCAAAAATTATCTGTTTGGTTCAGTTACCAATGCATTGGGCCTCTTTCCACATATCTCACACTGGCTGTTGGTCTTAATTCAGCAATTTCTGCAGGAACCAGAAATTAATAGGAACACTTTCTTGTACTTTTTGAATGTTCAAGATTTTTTCTTCATCTTTACAATATTAATCATTCATTTTCAAACTTCAGCTTTCTAATAATTTCTTTTTAGCACAGCATTGTGAATGTTATTGACATTCCTGTACACAGAATATTTTAAAACATTTTGGATTCAGAGGATATAAATCACAGTCCTTTGTGCTGAATCCAAAGCTTCCTTTTCTCTTTTGAAGAAAGGCTCCTTAGGAGAAAATGAATCTTTGATTCTAATCATTATGGATGGTGGGAAGATATTTTTTTGGAATTCATGGTTTAATATATGCCTATCAGTACTCCTAATTATGTATCTCTGGCTGTTAATTCTAATATATTATTTACACTTGGAGGTGGGGGACCAGAGGAAGGAGAGCCCAGGACAACGAAGGATACACAGTTATTATCATCCTTACACTTTTATGAAATACTCTTTAGAGTGCCCTGTGTGGAACTATTTGGAACTATAGGTAGCTCTTGTTTAAAGGCTGCGATTGGACCAACAACTCTGTTGCCAAGCATTTCAGTTATATAGCACACCACATGAGCACATACGATGGGAGTTGAAGCAGTTCCATTTGCCCTTGTTAAGCAAATCTCAGGGTCGTATGATCACCATTGTAATGTCTTCCCTTTGCCTGCAGAAGTCAGCAGTGAAGGTTGCAAATGGCAAATATGGGACTGCAGCATGCTGTGATTACAAGCCAGCTGCTATGTGTCTAATCACAATCATGTGCCTGGGATATGTGGCAACAACTGCAACTACTAGGACCAGTTGTCAATCTCATTGTGTAGAACAATTGTTAACTCTGAATGGTTGCTGAACAAGTAGTCGTTAAACAAGGGGTGCCTTTATGGCACTATAAAATTATTTGGAACTACATGAAACTATAGAACTATTTATCATAGCAAGCCAGATAAATATGAAAATAAACCCCAAGTGTAATACTTTCTTTGGAATTGAAAGCATAACCTCATATCACAACTCTAAAATTCATACATCTCTCTGGATGCCTTCACCATTTCAAGACATATTCAAAAAGTATAGCAGCTACTCTTCTAACATTCAGAAATGCATCCATAAATAATTCGTGGTTAGTGCAATGTGAGTAATTTGTGCATTATATTACAAACATATTTTAGGTAGTGAAGGGAATACCTAATCAGTAAATACAAGGTATATAAATAGTCTGTAGCACTTTGGGCTACCTTAAAAGTACATGTATAACAAGCTAACAGTTAATCTATGTCTGATCAATTAATTTTTAAGATATCACAAGATTCTTGCAGGTAATCCACAACTTATGGTTGTAATTGAACTCAATTAATGTCATAAGTCATAGTGTTGTCAACAAGGTCATCCATCATGTGGATTGTGCCCGGTTTTAGGATCTTTTTGCAGTGGTTGTTAAATATATGCCACAATTGTTAAGTGACCATTGTGGTCCCTAAGCAAATCTGTTTTTCCCAACAGGAGTTTTTGGGTGGAAGCAAACTAAAAGCCAGAAACCAGCAAAAAAACAACAAAAATTATTATCATATGGGGATGCTGAAAACAGCCATAGTTGCGAACTATTGTTGCTAAGTGCCCAAAATGCAACCACATGAGCTTTGAAAGCAGGCTGTAAAGTTGGTCACACTGCACCAACGGATGGAAAGAGGATGTAAAACGGAGAAAAACACTTGCCATCCGTTGGTTAACGCGATGCTTCCGTTCTGTACTCACTGCCTCCGTTTTGCTTCCTCTCTATCCATCCAGCATCCGTCTATTGACATTTCATCCACTCAGAAGGTTTTGAGCTGCTCAAAACTTTTGAGCGGAAAATGTATCCAATGCATCCGTTCTGCATCCTCTAGGCATACGGGGGACATCCGTTCTGCATCCATTACGCATCTGCTATATCCGCTAGGCATCCGCTGCACATCCGTGCAACTCAAATCCATTCCAGTGGTAAACGGACGCAGGGAGGAAGCGGAACAGACGCGCAGCATTAATAGCACGGATGGAGAAAGGATGAAAGGGGATGCAAATCGCATCTGCATCATCCGCTACGCATCCGCTCTGCATCCGCTCTGCATCCTCTACGCATCCTCTACGCATCCGCTCTGCATCCATTCTGCATCCACTTTCCATCCACCCTGCGTCCTCCCCCCGTCTGTTCCTTTCCGTGTTATCTGTTCTGGTTATGCAAATTTTTGCCCCTTTTGAGAGCGGATAACAACGGATGGAACATTTTTCTCGTCCGCTGTGTCCTTTTTACAAACGTTTTGCATCCGTTGGGCACTGTGACAGGGCCTTAAGTTCTGGGAAGGTTCATATAAGTTTGAATTGTTACTAAGCCTGAACTACCTGTATTTATAATCAGTATACTCTTTTAAAAAATTAACTAGTTCCCAAATTTACTTCCAATCATATTTTAAAGTATTTTAAACTATGCAAAAATATTTAATTTTCTTCCCAAAAAAACTATGCATTGCTAGTAAAGGTAATTCAGGGTTTGCTAATCTGAGTGCCTCCTAGAATTCTTCTGAAGGCTAAGAACTCCTGGCCTTTCCCAGCTGGCTTTGATTTAAAGCCTGAAAAGCAGCTAGGTTGGAAAACTTATGAGTCCTGCAACTGAAATAGAAATTGAATGTTTATAACTTGTCATTGAATGCTGAATCAAAAGACCACTTAAACAGGCATTGTAAATAGTTGAGGAGTTCTTGGTGCTCTCTGATAATTTATTCTCTGTATACTCTCTGAGCTTGGTTGTTTACTTCAGATATTTCATTACCCAATTAGGGAAAATCATCAGTGCTAGCACACCGACTCCATAGTTCAACCCTGATCTCTCTCTCTCTCTCCCTCCCCCTCCCTCCCTCGCTCCACATGTAAAAAAAACAGGATCATTGCAATATAGTTTCTCTGCTAATGGTAGCAACTACTAAGCCAAAACTAGAGATCCTGAGTACTCTAGTACATACAATGGAAACCTGGTAATCTGAATACAACCTCTAGAATAATAGTAGAAAATTGTAAGTGCTGAATAATTAAAGAGGACATAAAGATCAAACTAATTAGAAAATTCAAAACAGACAAACTCCTCTACACATTTAGTGTGAAGAAATAAGAAAGGATCCCATGAGTAAGTTTTGATCAAAAATGCTAATTGTAAACTTCTCCATATACTTTGAGATGGAGAATAAAACCAGGGAGCCAAAGACGAGTGCATTTGTTAATAGATACTCTTAGGATCTAATACAAAATGGGATCTTATTGAATACAGTGAGATTTAGACCACCACTGTAATAAATTTATTGTATATACTCATTAAGAGAAAAAAGAATTCCAAAGAAGCATATTCAATTCAACTCTTTTTCAAAAATTACCAAGTTGAAAGAAAATATAAGAAGGATCAACTTTTGTAATGACCTTGGAAGACAAGAGGACAACCTGCAGCATATCATTATTAATCTTCTGAAAATGTTTGAGAGTCATTCAAATTACAATTAAAAACTCAGTGAAGTCATATATTACAAGTTAAGAAAGATAAATTTTCGTCAAGGACATTATAACAAGTATTGTTAAGGAAACTGTTTATTCAAAAACATTCATTTCAATGAAAAAAAATTTCAAAAGGAACACTTATTTCTATAAAACCAAAACAGATAAGGAACACCAAAATAATGGAGCGACATCTTTTTATTTATAGTAAGAGCAACAATCAAAACTCTCTAAATGGTTTAAAAGAGGGAAACAATAAAGAGATGCAGTCAGGCCACTGAATAATATAGAAAAATGGGGAATACTAAAATTTTAATTAAATTATTACAAGAAAAGTTGAATCAATTAATTTTGTCTGTTTTGCTTAAATTATATAGACCAATTTGTTCAATAACAGCTCTTCATAATTTGTTGAATAATATTATTTAAAACAAAAACAAAAGAAAGAGAATTAACCTGGCTTGCTCACATTTAAATTCTGTATCACTAATCTTTTAGAGTTCTTTGAAAATGTAAACAAGATAAATGTGTGGTCAGCTTTATAAAAAGCTTTCAACTAAGTTTTTCATCAAATGCTCCTGAGCCAATTTAGGGGATAAAGAGATGAGTGTATATCATTAAATGGCTATAGATTTTATGGATCAACAACATTACCTGATTAAAGATTTTAAAATAATAATCAGTAAAAGTAATTAGTTTTCACAATGGAGGTGTAAAAATAATTGAATCCATTTAGAACCAGTGCTTTTTAAGTTGTTCATAAATAATTAGAATGTGAAACAGCAAAGCATCCTTAAAAAGTCTCTCAAATCTGTAAGGACATCTAATAAATTAGCAAATGGAGTTAAGCATAACATGAAAAACAAGGAACTGCCTCCCTTAAATTCATATATAATACAGAGCTGTAAAAGCTAACTGAAAAACAGTTGAAACAAAACAAATTCATGAGGAAAAATAAATGTCAGTCTAATAAAGCTTTCATAATGTACAAGCAGTTTGATCTACTCTAATTTTTTTCTTATATTTCTAGTTCTTGGATTACGATTGGATAGTATACTATAATTGTAGGGTAAGATAAGAGTTTGAATTCTAAATTAATAAGTGCTTTCTGTAAAATCTCTCTTGCAAATACAGCTACCATCTTCTCTCTACCATTATTTTGCTCTTACATGGGAATTTCTGAAATGAAACTAAGCGAATATTCATTTAGATATTTAAGCATTCTTTCTCAGGGAATAAATTTATATCTGTCCATATCTGATACATACTTAAAAGTGCCTACAGAGTTTTTGAATAAGATTTTATAGAAATTAAAGGATAACATTAGTCCCAAGTCAATATGCTTTCTTCATTGAGTTTTGAGTTTACATTCTGTTCAGCCATGACAGAAAACTGAATACAGCAAGTTCTTAAAGCAGGTATGCATAACTAAAACAAATAGTTTCAGAACCCATGAATACAATGATACAATGAGCAAATGAGGCACTGGTTTATAAAAATTTGTAAAAACATAAATTCCACACACGCACAAAGGCAGTTTTTCCAAATTAATATCATCATGCTAATAAGATGTGACGGTGCTTTCATCTACACAAACATTGCAAATGGCTATTCAAAACTCTGAAATGTCAAGCATAAAAATATGCATATGCAGGAAAACAGCCTAGATCCAAACACAAAGTTCAGACGCCTTTAAGAATTCTAAATTTAATCTGGGATGTTAATAGCCAATGATCGTTTTATATACGGTTGTTAGTTTTAGCAATCAAATTCAGTTTTGGAACACAGTCAAGAAAGATTTCTTTTTTTAAAGTTGAGAAGCATATTTCAGAGATATGTTTGGAATTATTATTCCCAAACCAATAATTAAATTTTGTTTATATGAATTGAAGGACAACATCATACAACTTTAAAGGTTTACTTAGGAGGTCTTTGCTTAGCAGATAATACTATATTTTCAGAAGTAAATTGCATTAGCTTTCTAAAAGTGTTATAAACATTTAACTTCCTTTTTGCATAACTTTGCCCTGTTGCTTCCTAGCTCCAAGCAATCATATATATACCTGGTGGAAATACTTACCTTTGAGAGATGATGCTCAGAGGAAAATCCCAAGCCATAAACAGTATTTGCTCTACTATCTGCCCATTGACCAAACTTTTGTGATGTTTTTGTGAATGTCATGTTGGGAGTGATGGTACTATTTATTATTGCCTGTACACAGAAAAAATATTATAAATGAAATGCAATCACAAAGCCATTTTGGGAGTGTTAATTAGCTGCTGTAAAATAGAGTAAGCTTTAGACTATTTTGCCAACCAAAGAAACACCTTCTAAAAACTTATTCAAAAAGCCTATTCAAAGCTGATCATATTCACAGATATACTGTGCTCCATTAGCACCTTGAAACAGAATCTGTCAATGCTTATAATGCAGCTATGAATCATGGGAAACCTGTGACCAACCACAGTCAGCAATTATAATTGATTCTATATTGGATATGCTATTTTTAATTGTCATTATGTTGTTATTACATGAAGAGTCTGGGGTTGTCCCTTTCATTATCCAGGGAGTGACCAATGTTTTAAAAAAATATGTGATCATACTAAGAAAATTGATACAACAGATGCATCTATTATACTTTCAAAATGTGAACAGTAAGGGAGTAGATGACAAGAAAGATACGAGATAGGTATTATTTTCTTCACATGTTTATAACTGCACGAAGGACAGCTGAATTTATTCAAAATATATGATTGACTACTGTGTGAAACATAATTGAGCATTGTACTTTTGGTCTGATCTGATTCTTATGCTTTTTGTTATGCTGATTCTTATTCATGTTTTTTCAGGATATTCCTGTATCCAATGCCAACTTAACAAATAGGTATACTAATAGAAGTTTCATCTTTCTGCTAGTATGTAACACCATTCTAAAGCAGCGGTCACCAACCGGTGGGCCGCTGCCCATTGGTGGGCCATAAGAAAATTTTAGTTGGCCGCAGAGAAATCCCACCCTCAGAGCACCCCCCAAAACAATTAATCCAGGCTGTGAGAAACACAAGACTGAGCAACCTTTTGGACCCCCACCAAATTCATAATTTTAAATCCCAGGAACCACTAACCAGATCTGTGGGCATGGCCTAATTTATGGATGTGGCTTGGTGGTCATGTGACTAGCTGGGCATGGCTTGTATGTAAATATTTTAAATATTTATATAAATATTGAATTTTTTATTTAAAAAAGAGCAACTTTTACCCAAAATCAGGCATTTTGTCTAAGCTGCCAGCTTGAATTCAATATGTTGTTCCATCTACAGCTTCTAGATAGTTTTGAAGGCACTGTAGTAACCCAAATGCGTTGGTTAAGAGAACTCTGGCCATATTTTTGCCCAGAGACAAAAAGAAACACATGGTACAATTTTGGCACTAAGGAGACTTATTTGACTCTTGACCTCTTGGTCTAAGCTTTTTTTCATCTAAATGTACAAATAGTGACCTCCCCAAAAACAGTTTTATTAATGAAGTTATCTGATTCTGAAATCATTCTCATTCTTTCACACTATTTGTCCAGATCTTTTAGCTGCTTGTATATCTATCTTAGAGGCTCTGGCTTCATGTGGCTTTAATCCCATAGGAGAGAAGTTATAATTTTTTCTTTAACAAGGCTAACAACAGTTTAGGGAAGAGGTTTATGGCTAAAAAGCCTTCACCCAGAACCATTAACAGTGGAGCTTTTCTGCAGTTGTTTCTAAGTGAAAAATATTTGAAGGTTTTATACATATAAAAGGTCTATTTAATGGTCCAAAATGTACCATAAATAAAATGCAGCAATAAAAGAAGGCTAATTTTAAGGCAATAAAGAGTCGGCCATTAGATCAGAGTTGTGGGAAGTTGACACCTATTGGCAGATCAGTTTCTTAATCTGAAGGTCACCTTCCATAATATTAGAAACAAGCTTATCCCCAAAACATAAACTTGGTTATTCAGCAGAACTTTTTGATTTTTACATTTGTGTCATCCAGTTGGTGGTGCTATAATAATTGCATGAACTAATTCTCGCATGAAACACTGTATTTTTGTCCAATTATTTAAGTTCTCATATACATAAATGAAACTGGATGTTAGAATCAATATCTTTAAAATACTGCTTTCTAGATACTAACAAGCATCAGTGAAAATTTTGTGAATTGAACTGGTATATAAGGATACAGCTCTCCCATAATATTGGGAGTCCAGCTATTTAATTTTCTGGGGTAAAAAAAAATCAATCTCATTTTTAAGAAGCTCATGTCCAAAGCCATTTCTCTACTACAGGCAAATGACCTAAATAAGAATGTTAAACAACAATCACTGATATATCAATATCCTTTACACTTGCCCCTTATGGCTATTGACAGATACAACTTTTAAAAAAATTTGTTACTATCATCTTATGTTATTTTAAATTTTAAATTGTTATAATTGTAAAATATTTGAAACAGGACATTCCATTTTAAAATTATAATTGTACATCATATCCATGGCTAACATTTTAAAATATTCAAATTGATAGGAAGATGAAATTTGTTCCTATCATTCCATGTTCTTGTGAAAAAGGATGAATTTTGGAGAGCTATACATGCACCTACATACAATTTATTTACTAGATTACAATGTAAGAACACTGAATGGGGAAAAATGAATGGGTAGAAAATGTCATTGTTCACTTGACTTGCTATCCCAAATGCTCAGGCAAATTGCTATTTTTTTCATAAATGCCTTTTTCCATAAAAGCCTTATTTTCCTATAAGAGACCACATCTCTAATTACCACTAAACATTTACACACATTTGTATAATGAAGCTGCAAACTATATCTCTCCATATGGTATAACATCACTTTTGGAAGACATTTCCAAGTTCCTATTGCAAACATTTAGCTACTGTTGAACATTATTTTATGTTAAGAATTAAACAAACAAAAATATGACTACTTGGGTACAGATATACACTATCATTTCAAACACCAGTTTTTAGCTTCTTCTCTTTTTATGCTGAATTCCTACTCATACAAAAACAAGCAAGCCATGCCTTTTTGAACATCTATAATAGTTAATCAGCACAGTTCAAAGCATTTTTAATAAAGTATGATTTTTAAAGCCAACTTCCAACAATTGTTGTATCATTCTGAACTGCATATCAGTGAAATACCTTAAATAATGTTAAAAGGAAGGCATCTATGCTTCAAAGTTAATGCAGTTCTAGTTTGTTTTGGCTTAAACAGTCAAGGAGCTTACCTTTGAGCCATCCAAGCTGATGATCCTATAGACGTTTCTTGTGCTGTCATAGAAATAGGACACAGTAACAGCATGCTTGCTGGTGGGAACCCAGTTCTTCTTTGTATTTGGGTCAATTTGGAAGACATGAGCTCGGGTGCTGTAGATTGGTTGCTCCCTGTAGGGCAGAAAGTAAAAGTGATGGATCTGGTTTGGATGTAGTATGACTGTACATGGGTCATTGGGATATTTCATCCATTGGATCCTACTAATGACTTCACTTTGCATCAGTAATAAACTTGCCTTCCTAAGATTTATGTAGACTGAGACTTCAGTGTAGCACATGAAAAGTATTCAGAGGAAAGAGAACTGCAAGTTCATTAAAATAAATTGAGTGGCCAGCTGTACAGTCAAATAAAGGAGACATATCTAAATATAGAGGCATTACTGATATACCACCTCCTCCTCTCCCCTCCTCCATCTGTCAGACTCTTTAAACATAGGCTGTCAATGTTACATTTTTTTTAATTAAAGGTCACCTAATTATATGACTTCTTACCTTGGTTTATTTAACTTCTTATTAAAAATAATATAATGCTATTTCTGATCATTATTAATTTTATTGGTGAAATATGGTTACAAGGAGTGATCATGCTGATAGTGTGGGGGGGGAATCTTATAATACCAATTCCTCATCTGTTAATAGAACACATTCCCTTTGCTATGCTCCCTAACTCTGTTCTAAAGATTTGGGGTCACCCAGAGAGTTGGGGAATTTTTAAAAGAGCTGAAAGATGTCTGATAAAGAACCCTTCACTAATTTCACACTAATTCGTTTTCAAATGTCAAAAGTATATTTTTGGACCTTTCTGTGAATTACTAGTTCATGCATTATCTGAACCCTATTAACTGTGGTTCTTCATCAAGTCATGAATGGGCATGATATATGAACTTGTAATTCTTTCTTTAAAAAGAAAGAATAAACAAGAAAATCCAGTTGCCTCCTGAAAAAGCACCTTTGGGACAACCATGACCTGGATGACTGAGAATCTCTTACAGACTTTTAGCTATACAGTTTGGGATGAACACTCTTTGAATAGTGTGGGAATAGGAATAAATTTCCAGAGAAAAATTGCAGACTACAGGAACCAGGAGCACTACTCAGGTGACCCTGAGGACACAGATAAACCTCCAAGTGCTTCAACTACCCCCTAAAAGGATGCAAAAGATGACCAGCTGTCTGCAAGGAATATAAATCCTTCCATTCCCCATTATCCTGTCAGAGCTGAAGAAGCTTCTTGGATGAGAAATGAAACATCTTCAAAGAAAAAATAAGAAAATCCAATTGTTTCCTGAAAAAACACCTTTGGGACTCCAGTTTCAAAGAATAACACTAGTTTGGAAATAATTTTGTAAATACATTACAGTATTATAAACTAAAAGTCTTATAATTAGGGACAATTATGTTTTTAAATTTACATGCTAGTACATTTAAATTTACATGCTAGTATTGAAAGACAGAAAAGCAGTGTTAATAATATCAGAGTTCTAAAGTTCTCCAGGATTTTATTAATCTCTTGGGAATTTCATTCATAGAAACTTCTGATGATTTCTGAATAGATGATTATCCTGTCAGTCTAAATGAGCTTTTGAGTTAGGGAGTTAATTCAAGTCGACCATGTCTTCAGAATTGGATTGTAATTAAAAGATCTTTAGTATCATTATGAATCTTGATTCAAACATGGGGCAAGATACACTGTTGGACTAATATTTTATTCTAAGTTAAGGAAAATATATTACTATAATTGAAGTCATGGAGGAAGCCATGTGATTTCATTCATTCAATTTTACACCAGTCTTTTACTCTGATAAATGTAATAGTTACTATTTCACAAAGCCATATATCTTTGTTCTTCTACTTCTTTAGGACTGCTAAATAAATTAATGAAGTTAGCCTATTCATTGATTACAAGCCAAGAAAATTTTAGAACTTATCTGGTTATGTGTACCCATCTTGAGAACTACTGCTTAGTTTATTTTACGGGATAATTTGGAGCCAAAAGGCAGAATGCACAGCTTTAATATTAATTATTTGATAAAAGCCTTGTTAAGTCTCTAGCTAAGTGGTAAATGATATATTTGGCCTGTAAAAAAGTCTCACATCCTTATATTCCTGATAAAACAGAGCTCTATCCAGACCATGGAGGAATAGTGCCACAGCCACTATTCTCTTGGCTAAAGGCAGTCAAATAGATTAACTCAACATACATACGTATCTGCAGAGTGGATGAGGAAAAAAGTGACAAAAATATGTCACAATGCAAATTCATTCCTTTGCATAGTTGCATGCAATCATGTGATAGAAGGATAAAAGAGCAGCACTTCCAATGTGATACTATGATACACTATTATTTTGTCCTCACTATGATCAGGAATTGTTGTCCATGTCTGCACAAAGGCAAAATATCCTAGATATGTTGGGGACATTGCTTAATACTGTTTGTCATCAGAGTACAGGTAAACTGAAACCACAACATAGACTATTAGTCAATTCCTGAAATTGAAAACATTTGAGCTAAGAATCAAAATAAAGCTCCTAGAACTTTACTTCCTACTTTAATTCATTTTGAAGTGGTTTTAAACCCAAAGATTGAGACTTTTTGTTAGGAAATCAACAGCTAGATACTAAGATCTTTAATTTACCAACTACAAAAACTAGGAGTTTCTGTAGGAATACTGAATTTCTTCGTTCACACGTAGGCAATGCAACTTAACTGCAAGAAAAATGTATTAAATTAACTCATGATATTTTCAGATGATGGCGTTTAGACTAGCAATAGATAGAAGGCAGCTATTCGTCCATTTTCTTTAAAATAGTAATTGTAATTTTAAAGCATATAAATGAAATTAGTAATAAGAAAGAAAAATATTAAACATATATAAAAACTATAAACTAATGTACAGATCAGAGGTCTCCAAACTTGGCAACTTTAAGACTTGTGGACTTCAATTCCCAGAATTCCTCAGCCAGTTTTGGGGCCAGATTTTCAGAAGCAGTTTGCAACTGACTTCTTCATTAGGCTGACAGAGTGATTGGCCCATAGCAGATTTAGTGCCTAAGGTGGGATTAGAAATCATAGTGCCTTGGCTTTTAGTCTGTTATTTCAATCACTAGACCAAACTGGCTCTAATACAGATAATGATCCTCACAGAATTTTAAACTGAACATACTTGGTTAATACAGTCCAGTACAAATAATGTTAGTAAACAATAGTAGTCGCATTAGTAATAACAAAGTAGTAGTCAAACAATATAGGAAACAATACTATACATTATCTATGCTATACATATCTAATATATGAGATCAATCATGAAATTTACACAGCAGATAAAATTAAGATTTAATTCCATAGATAAGAAAACCCAAATTTTAGGTTTTAGTATTTTTTTCTTAATCTATTTTTTTCCCAGAAAGAAAAAGAAAACTATAAGTAGCCATGGAAAATAACAGATAGGCAAATACTTGTCTGAATTGCCGATAAAGATCTAAGCAGTCCAAGTCCAAGCAGTCAATCATAAAGTTGATCTAAGCATTTTTATTTCATTTCTAAATTGCAAATATTTCGATGCAACACACATACCCTGCTCATTTATCTAATTGTTCACAGTTCCATGAATTCAGCGTTCATGAACTCTCCCCCCCAAAATAATAATAATCTGTTATTTGAAAGCATAAGGTAGAGTCTTACATAGATGAATGCATATAAAGAGAATTCTCTCTTATATAAACAATTAGCTAGAATAATGTAGATGTATCTTTAAAGATGCCTCACAGAAACTTTCTCCTTCTAAATACATCATTCTTGCATGTAATAATTGAACTATATTTATTATGGGAAGAAGGAAGTCCTTAATAGAACTAATACATTTTAAATCAGGAGTGAAATGTCATGGGATCTGGCAACTAATACTGTGATAATGTTCAGCAAATGCCATTGCCAACTAGATATCTTGGCTGTGTTGCACAACAAATTTGTGTAAATGAGAAGCCATTCCACTTTGTGGCCAGGATGCATGCAAATATTTATTTCAGATAAGATGTACATTAGGGTCTTGACATGGTTGAAAATGCTTTCCTTGCTTCAATAGAGTTTTCTTTTATTATCCTGTTTTCTCTGTCTGCAGATACATCTATCTGATATATTTCATCAGCACATGGCCTTTCTTGGCACCTATAATAGTATATAATGAAGAGTGTCAAATTTACTAAACATCCAAACTAAATTAGTTCATAGTAGCAATGGTAATAACATTACATACTTTGCCTCCCTGAATTACACCAGCGTGACAGTCTTACTCTATATTATTTTTTCTCAACAGCAGCACCCTCAAGATGCATGGACTTCAACTTCCAGCATCCTAGCTCAGGAACCCTGGGAGCTGAACTCCACACATCTTAAAGTTGTTGAGATTAAGAAACACTGCTCTACAGCAGGGCTGTCAAACTCCTGGCTCACAGGCAGGGTGCATCATGCACTGGCCACACCCACACCTGGTTGAGCAGGGTAAAAAAGTCCCAAAATGTCACATGACGACATGAGTTTGACACCCCTGCTCTATCGGATGTGAATTTTTATAGTTAACTCAAAAAAAAAAATGCTCCTACACTAACCATTTGGAGACATTGGGAAACTACCGTGTTTCTCCAACAATACGGCCTCCACCAATAGGAAGCCCCACCATGTTTTATAGGCATTCAATTTATAAAATTGAATTAAGCCCCTCCCCCCAAATTAAGGCCCATATTAAACATGCAAAATGGGGGGGAATGGCGGGGGGGGCTTGCATTTCGGAAGTACTTACATGCCTAGATATGGTGCTGCCTGTGTTGGTGGGGCACTTCATACCAGGAGCCTTTTCGCTACCATTGCTTTTACTTCTCCCTTGCTGTCGCGGCGTTAGAGAAACGCCGCGGCGTTTGGCGTAGCCACGTGCAACCGGAGCCCTGAGGAGACACTTGGCTTCAGGTGCTCCTGTCGCCGCGTTCCGAGGGAAGGCGCTCACCTGAGAGGATCTCTCCCTCTCTCTCCCCCCGCAAGGTCTGCGCTACGGCTGAGGAGGAGGAGGCTGAAGCTGGTTCCTTCTGCTTGCTGAGAGGTGAGGAAGCTGCGGCTTTGCACAGCAAGAGAAGCGCTGCTTGCCTGGGCAAGATTTGGGAACAAGGGACAGGAGGAGGCATGCACGCACCCGCGGCTCGCTTTCTCGGCTCTGCCCAGCCCGCACGGCTCTGGCACGGCGCTGGCAGGATGAGCGGAGGGTCCAGTGGGGAGGCGCTCGCTGCCTTGATGAGAGCTCTGCTGCCGGGAAAGAGAGCCCGACTGCCAGCTACGCTGGGTGCCGCTGGGCACCCCTAGGCTGGGGCCTTCCCTTGGAACACGGCAACAGGAGCGCCTGAAGCCAAGTGTCTCCTCAGGGCTCCGGTTGCAGAGAGGAACCCTGACTGGCCGCATGTGGCTGTGCCAAACGCCACGGCATGTAGCTGCGCCAAACGCCGCGGCAGCAAGGGAGAAGGAAAAGGTCTCCCGAACCCTAAGATGTTGCCGCCCGCCCACCCAAGGATGCAAGGGGGGGAATCAAGTCACCCCTGAAAAGATGGCCTCGCCATTTTTTCGGGAGTCAAAAAAATATAGGGCCCGGCCTTATAATGTGAGAAACACGGTAGGATTTAGAAAAACTCTACTCATAATGAGAAAACATGGGCAATAAAATACAGTGAAATCTGCACTTCTTTTAAAAGGTGTTTAAAACAAGGCACCAACATAACATAAGTTTTACCTAAAATTATATTTTGCCTCTTTCTTCCAGTTTAATTTCCAATGAAATAACTTTTAACGAAGACAGGTTATTTGATATCACAGAGTTGATACTTGACAACTGCAAGGCAAATGCTAACTGTTCCGTCCGGAAAAACGCGAGGTAGACCGGGTTCCAACAACAAAATCTTTATTAGTCAACACAGTTGAGAAACGGAACATTGGCTCAAGCCGCGACAGCCTTTTTATAGGGTTTTGCCTGCCGGCTTGTAGCCAATGACAGGTATTTAGTTTTGCCGCCTTTGAGCAGCTTCGTGGATTGGTTCCTATTGAGCCAATCCCCATTCAGGTTTTTTAGCCAATCAGAATCCTGTATTAGGAGTCTACTATTCTTTATACAGAATACCCCTCCCCTCTTGGCTTAGTCCTACGTGGTGACGTACTCGCGCAGGTAGGTGGGGCTTCTTTTGACTCAACTGGACTTGCGCAGTTCATTTCTGCTGAAGACTTCGACAGGTTCGGATGGGGTTGCTGTCTCTCCAGTCCTTCTCCATGGAACCGCCTGGAAGGGTGAGTCAGCCATTTTACTGCCGCCTGAGTTTCTTAGGCCGGCGGTTTTGCCGCTCCCTCCTGTTTTCTCCAGGCAGGTCGAGCTGGCCTGGCTGGCCCCTTCGAGTGGACTCTTCTCGCAATTTTCTTCTAACTGTAAGTCTCTTTTTTGCTCTTTTTGTTTGTTATTGTATTCTGTGTTTAATTTAAATGGTTCTTTATTATTTTCTTGTATTTCCCCCCCCCCTTTGGTTTGATTTTCATTGTTTTTTAATATTTGTGGTTGTGTGTTTGTACTTCTTTCTGTTTCGGGACTGAAGCTGGTCTATGTGCCGCTACCATTCCCTGCTGTCGTCTACGGTTAGTCGGTAGGACCGGGGTCCTGTAATTTGTGTGATTGTTCCTGGAAGCCATAATGGATCCCCGGTAAAATTTTTTGCATAGACTAGGTCGCCTATTTCAAATGTCCTGAAACGGGTGGAGGAGTCGGGGGGGGGGGGTTCTGGTGTATAGTTTGGGTGCAATCTGTCTAATTGCGACCTAAGTTTTCTTCCCATTAGTAGTTCCGTCGGGCTTTTATTTGTTATAGTACTGGGTGTGATATGCTGGAGGGTGAGTAGGCGATTTATTTTATTTTCTAACCCTTCTTTGGTAAACCTGACCATTCTCTCTACCCTACCATTTGCAGCCGGGTGGGCCGGCGCGGTTAGGGCATGTCTAATACCTAGGGAGGCTAGGTATTGTTCGAATTGGATACTCGTTAATTGTGGCCCGTTGTCGGACACTAGGATGTCCAGCATGCCATGGATTGCGAAGAGTTTGTCAAGTTGTTTCATAACGGTTTCAGTTGTCGTAGATGGCATAATTTTAACCTCCAGCCAATTTGAGTATGCATCTACGACAATTAGGAAAGTATGTCCCTTAGTAGGACCCGCAAAGTCAATGTGGATTCGTGACCAGGGGCCTCGTGGGGTTTCCCAGTCCTTTATGGGTGCTTGTGGTGGGGAAGGCCTGTTTCTTTGGCATTTGTTGCAAGAATTTACCCAGTATTCGATGTCCCTATCTATACCCGGCCACCAGACATAACTTCTGGCAAGGCTTTTCATTTTAACAATTCCCGGGTGGCCTTCGTGAAGCATACACAGTACCTTAGTTTGTAATTTGGAAGGGATAACTACCCGATCACCCCACAACAAACAACCTTTTTGAATCGAGAGTTCGGTTTGTCTGGTCTGGAAAGGTTTAAAGTTCTCATTTTTTTGATTTTCCGGCCAGCCTTTACCTACCCAGTTCAGTACATGGGCAGTCAATGGGTCCCTTGCGGTGGCTCTGGCGACATCATTTGCAGATATTGGTAGATCGGGGCATGTCTCTATCTGCAAGGTGGTCATCATCGGTGCCGGGTCTTCCTCTATAGTCGGTAATCGTGCTCTGCTCAACGCGTCTGCATGGGAAATTTGTTTCCCGGGCGATGTGTCAGAGTATAAGAGTAGGCTGCTAGGAATTCTGACCATCTAGTCATTCGCGGGGACAAAATGTTCGGTGTTGGCTTGTTTCCCGCCAAAATTCCCAGTAGCGGTTTATGGTCCGTTACTATCAAAAATGTTCTTCCATATCGATATTCGTGGAAGCGTTTCACTCCGGCGACGATTGCCAGGGCTTCTCTGTCCAATTAACTATAATTACGCTCGGTTTTAGACAGAGTCTTTGAATAGTAGGCGACGGGTGCCTCTCTCCCATCTGGCAATTGGTGACTCAGGATGGCACCGACTCCAAACGGTGAGGCGTCGCAGGTCACCGTCAATGGAAGTGTGTTACTAAACTGGATACGAACGGTGTTTGATGTTAATAAGTTTTTTATTTTTTGGAAGGCTTTCTTTTCTCTATAACCCCAAGTCCAAATTGTTTTTTTATCCAATAATCGGTGTAATGGTTCCGCTATTGTTGCTTTGTGGGGTAGGAACACGTTATAAAAATTTATTAGTCCCAAAAATGACTGCAGTTCAGTTTTGTTCCTTGGTTCTGGTGCGTCTTTAATAGCTTTGACTTTTTTGTCAGTAGGGTGTATACTCTCTCCGTCTATTAAGTAGCCCAGGAATTCGACGTGATCAGTCATTAAACAGCATTTTTCTTTTTTTAGTTTTAGGCCAGATTCTCTGAATTTAGTTAGTACATTTTTTAGTCTTTTTTTTAGGTGGGTCGCATCTTTGGCCGAAATTAGGACATCGTCGAAGTAGGGTACGACCCCTTTTATACCATTCAATAGGCGTTCCATGAGGCTCTGGAAAACGCCGGGGCTACACTCACTCCAAATTGGAGTCTGTTGCATTTGAATTTGTGGGTCACTATTGTTTGTGCTTCAGCCGTTAAGGGGTCTACTGGGAGCTGTTGGTAAGCTTGCGCTAGATCTAGTTTAGCGAAAACTTTTCCTCCCCCAAGAGAATGTAATAAGTGTTGTATGACTGGCACCGGGTATGCGCTTTGTTGCAATGCGTGGTTCAGGGTAGCCTTGTAGTCACCGCAGATTCGAACCGACCCGTCTGGTTTAATTGGTGTTACGATTGGCGTTTCCCATTTAGCATGGTCAACAGGTTCTAAAACCCCTTGGTCTATTTATTTATTTAGTTGTTCCTCTATTTTTGCTTTCAGAGCAAAAGGAACTTGTCTGGCCTTTAGTCTTCTAGGGGCTATCTGGGGGTCTAGACTAAAGGAAATTGGGGTCCCCCGATACCTGCCTAGGGAGCCGTCGAAAACATCCTGGAACTCTTGGATCAGGTTTTCTTCCCAGTCGGTTGCGGCCACCCGGTCTACTCCGGTCATCCCGATGCCCAATGGTGCGAACCATTCGATGCCCAGGAGGCTTGGTCGGTCTCGGTCGACTATTGTCAATGGTAGTACTTCAACATGTTGTTTGTAGGCGACTCGGAAATGTCCTAGTCCTACTACAGGAATTTGGTTTCCTTGGTAGTCCTTCAGGGTTAATTTTTGTCTCTGGAGTTCTTTTGAGTTTGATATCTGGGACCAGTTGTTTGATGGTGTCCCATGATGCCATTGATAGGAAAGACCCAGAGTCTACCTCCATTTCGCAGGGGTTGCCTTCTATTTTTACAATCATTTTTACTTTCTTCCCGCTTTCTGTCTGAGCGCTTCTGATAGTGAAAGTCTGATGTGTTTTCTCTCGGTTAGTGGCTCGCTTGTTCCGCTGCCACTTTCAGTTTGTTTTGGCTCAGCTTGTGTGGGGGAGTTGCTGCGTCTGTTTGGGCTGTAATTTTTTTTATTCCTGCAGACTTTCTCGATATGCCCCCTTTTCTTGCAAGCTCTGCAAATGTCATCGAGGAATCTGCAATCAGCTCGAGGATGGTTTCCTCCACAGCCAGCACATTCCCGCCAATTTCTTTTTTCGCGCCCTTTCTTGTTGGCGTATAGGCGGTGGACTTCGTTGTCTTCCTCCCCGCATTCTGACGTCTCGTCAAAGTCTTCATGGTGAGTGGTGGTGGGAAATTGTTTCTTCCCTCTGGCCAGGCTCGTTTCGTCGTTGTTCGCGTTCATCTGTTTCATTTTGACTGCTGATTTTTTCGCGGCTTCAGCGGCTGTGGCTTCTGCGATGGCTTCTGCTACAGTTATGTTGGGTTTATTTAGCAGCTTGCTCTGTAAATTAGAGTCTCTTAAACCCAGTATTACTCGATCCCGCATCGCTTCATCTAAATTCAGAAACTCGCACGCTCCCCCTATTTGTTGGAGGGCTGCCACAAAATCAGCGATGGTCTCACCTTCTTTCTGGTCTCTTAGGTAAAATTCATGCCGCTTGATAAGGTTTGACACCACCGGTGCATAGTGAGCCTTTAGTATTCTTTGGAGCTCTGGCCAAGTCAATTGTTTCACATCTCGGGGCTTCGCCAAAGCCTTGGCCATTTTGAAGATTTTGGGCCCGCAATGTGTCAAGAAAACAGTTCTCTTACGCTGGTCTGAGATCTCGTCCATCTCGTTACTTTCCAAATACATCTGGAAACAGTCTACATAGGATTCCCAATCCTCTTCATTGGGAGTGAAGGGTGCGGGCGGCACATTATTTCCAGCCATTGTCTTCAGTCTGGTTTTTATTGGTTGCCACGTGCTCAGTCTCGCGTTTAGGACGATCCCATCCTCGTCGCCAGTGTTCCGTCCGGAAAAACGCGAGGTAGACCGGGTTCCAACAACAAAGTCTTTATTAATCAACACAGTTGAGAAACGGAACATTGGCTCAAGCCACGGCAACCTTTTTATAGGATTTTGCCTGCTGGCTTGTAGCCAATGACAGGTATTTACTTTTGCTGCCTTTGAGCAGCTTCGTGGATTGGTTCCTATTGAACCAATCCCCATTCAGGTTTTTTAGCCAATCAGAATCCTGTATTAGGAGTCTACTATTCTTTATACAGAACACTAACTGCCTTGGTTTGTTCCATCAAAAATTACTGATAATTCTTCAGAAAGTGTTCCAGTAATCTATTTGATCCAATCAATCCAAATTTCCTATTATAATCCCTTTCTTCCTTCCACCTTGCCAAGTGGAACATTTTCCAGTCCATTATCTCCTTGCACACCAAAACAGCAGTTAAATGGGAAACAAAAAAAAAAAGAGTCTGAGACAAACCATGCCATAGTGTACTTTTGTTCTACATACTTTTCTATATATTGCCAGTTTAATAACAGAAGAGTGGAAGGATAATGATTTTTAGGTATGTGGCTTCTGCCATATCGAAAGGTCTTCTTTCTTACCAACTTTTGAAATTCTTTAGCAGGATAAATAAATCAAGTCTATCCAAATGGTCCTTCCAAATGCTGAACCACCCATTCTAAAGCAGTTTTCCAACAGTCACGCAGTGGGGGATTTTTAAAAACCCATGAGAAAACAGATCAAGAAGTGTTCCTTCATAAAATTAGCAATCTATCACGAGTTAACAATCAAGCAGCATCTGATGGAAATAAACTAGCATTTCTCCCCATTTTAGGGAAGCAAGACATTTTTTTAATTGGCCCTATTTCATTTGTCATAAATGAAACACCCAGTCAAGTGTCAGCAGTAACCTAGTCATAATAATGAATGATACTTCTAATTACTGGGTATAGCCACAATTCAAACAAGAGTAAATATGAAGTGACCAATACTGGGACAAAATTGTAGAGAAACAACCAAGAATGAAATGAAAAGGAACTGTGGTGAAACACTCCCTGAAAATACCAATGGTGCCACCATAAAAAGAACCAAATTTTAGCAGTTATTAAAAAAAGAACAGAGCAAGATTTATATTAATGGGTTTCATTCACTTTGGATTTATACACTGGTTTATTGTTTCAACAAAAATGTGAACTGCCAGAAGACTTACTGAAGTTAGCAGTCTTTAAGAATAGTAAGATAAATGGACAAATAAATAAACCTTACTACAGGCCAAATGCATAATGTTGTGTACAGTTCTGGTCCTTTTATATCAAAAAAGCATATCAAGAAATATGGGTGAAGAAAAAAAAAGATCAAGTAATCAAGGAATTGGTGAGCATTTCCTTTCAGAAAAAAGCTAAATATCTGGACTTTTAAGCTAAGGAATGAATTCTATCATATCAGGAATGGAAGGCATAATGATAACATGGATCATTATTTTTCAAACTTGCTATAGACTTCAACTCTCAACATTTCCAAATCAGCATGCTGAGACTGAGAAACATTTTTTAATGTAACTGGACACAACAATGGATAACAAGCAATTCATCATCAGAGTTTGATATTAATCACAGCAGTTTACTATACTTATTTAAAATATAGTATAAGGACTCCAGGAGCCAGTGCAGTGCAGTGGTTAAGGCATCAGGTTAGAAACTTGTGAGTTCTAGTGCAGCCCTAGGTGCAAAGTTGTGTAACTTTGGCTAGTTATTTTCTCTCAGTCTTAGGAAAAAGAGAAAAGGGAAATCACCCCTGAAATCTGAAATCAAAATTTCAGGGACATGCCCAGGCAGTCAACAAGAATCAACCCTGACTCAAAGGCACAATAAAATAAAATAAGGCACTAATTATTATTATATTTTAGTGTTATATTGATAAATTATTTCCGAACCAAAATGCTTGCTATATGAAGCAAATGAAATCTGATTTAAAATCACTGTTTTAACTTTGTTATAAAATAAAGTATCTTTCACCTTACATTGGATTATACTTTTCTGCTCTCATAAACATCTATTCTGCTAATACTGTTGTTTAACAAGTGAGTATTATTCCCCCTGTTCAATGATTTCAGAATAATGTATACTGGAATTATGCCACTTAATCTTCACAGCAATTTGTCAGTTTTGTTAACTGCAGACCAACGCTGTCGCAATATTGCCAAATGAGCTTTAGAGCTGAGCAGGAATCTGAAAAATAATCTTCTCAAGAAACTCCAGCACTCTTAATAGTTCTTTGCTCGTGTCCAGAATTCCATCCATGGACATTTGTGCTGCATCCTTCAAGTCACTTGTTCCATGAAGCCAAAACTTACTCTAGATCAGTGATGATAAACATTTTTAGTTCTTGGTGTGTCAAAAATTCTGAAAATGCCTAACCTGATGCTGCTGCCATCTCTCTCTCTCTCTCTCTCTCTCCCCCTCCCTCCCCCCCTCTCTTTCTCTGACACTCATACCTCAAATAAAAAAGAAAAAATCCTCTAAATCCTTTGTAGGCCACTCTGAACTGTGGTGTTAGGGGGCAACAGTGAGCTGGGCCTGAAGTAGAGGCCTGGACTTTAATTTCAGCCCTAGGGCCACCACTACTACTCAAAAAGGTCACCTTGGATCATTCCCAATCATTCCTTGGATCATTCCCAAGATGCACAAGCTTTGGGGAATGGCACAATTGCCCCAGAGGCACAATGCTTTTCAGGATCTGCCGTGCATTGCTTACCTTAAGGTGCCATTTTTTCTGTTAACAGGCCCCTGTTATTAATAGGCTTACCCAAGACTATTCCAGTCATTTGAGACCATTGTTGAAGAGGCTTTGGAGAATGCTCTTCCATGGCTTTTGCAAGCCATGCAAAGACACACCTTGTTTTTGCACGATTTTCACAAACTACAGGAGTTGTATGAGAGCATACCTCATTCCCACTCAGCTTACGTAGCCTCTGTAAACACTGGTGTGTCACCCAAGATGTTGTGGCATGTCAGCTTTGACACATATGTCATAGGTTCACCACCACTGCTCTACAACTTCAAGTCAGACTCAAGTTCCTGCCACTGCAATTGCTAATCTTTTCAATCCTCTCATGGTTCTGGTTGTCTCCCCTCTGCCCTAGTGAGGTTGTTTGTTAGATTCATAACTTAACACAGAGAGTGGGAAGTTGTCCAGAGTCATGTATGGGAGATGGGAAAATAAATAAATTTGAAAGTGAGAGCCATGTAAAAGAAAATACTACTGGCAAAGAGTTCTGCATCCATGGCATGCCAGCTGGATAACTGATAGCGTAAAGACACGACAATCAGAATAACAAAAAGAGAAAGCTTCTGACAAATGAACAAAAAGATAAGGATTTACAGCAGAAGACTTCTGATGGGTTGGGAACTCTCTTAGGCTGCAGGAGACTTTCTAGCAATATGGTAGTGGCTAATTTTACCCCATTATGTGAGATTTTCAAGAACGAATGGGAAAAGATTGCTGGATGACAACATATTCCTCCCTCCATTTTTAATCTTTCCCCTTAAACTCTGAAAAAAAAAAGAAGTTACAAACTAAATTGCACATACAAAATTGACAAAATTTTGCAGTTCAATTGGGGGAACAATGTTAATGGAATTTTAAAAGCACAAACAGGAACAAACTGTACACCCCTATTTAGAACATGAAACGTATGGCAAAAAGAGGGGTTTTTTGGTCATATTTGCTTTAAGAAAATATTCTACCTTCACTATGCATGATTTTTTATTTTTCAGGTTTTGTACATTTATTTACTTTGAAATAGTATTGAAAGTAAATAAATGTACAGATCACTGAAAATATCTATAAGAAAAGTAGCTATATTCTTTGTTGTTAATTTGTTATATGCATATGTCAGGAGAAATATTTTTAAGTAATTTATTTCTGCATAAATTACATAAAGATCGGGAATCCATATAGAAACTATAATTTTACTGTCATTTACCTTACCAATTAACTTCTCAGTGATGGAAGAAAGAAAATAATTTTATCCCAAAGAAATGTAAGAACCCCATTCTCTTTTATTGCAAGAGAGTAAGCTAGTTATGATAGGGACACTTCCCTTTCTTTAAAAACAGAACTGCTACAGATGCACCAAAGAATTTTAATAGCAAATAGAACCATCTAGGCAAGATTCCAGATGCTCATGGTAAAATATTTTTGTTTAATACTGTGCCATTTCCAACTGTTGTAATTGGAGAATGGCTACTGCAGGGAGATAAATAGGGAGCGCATGAAGATCTTACTTCATTTGTGTACATTCATAAATTATCACAATTTCATTTTATCATTATTTTTAAAAGCCAACTAATTATAAACTACCTTATTTCTATTTGACCATACTATTATCTTTTATTTTAACAATACAAAATGTTCATCATGTATATTTTGGCCTGTTTGATAATATGTTTGATCTAGCTATCCTGTACAACATGAAACTTTAGCTACAAGTGATGTCAGAAGCAGCTGGCTATCATGTGTACCTGAGTCAAAATTAGAGCAACCCAATGACAGATGGGAATCCAGCCAGATGACCCACATGCACACAAAGAAAATCAACCAAAATTTACACCCTAATTTATTGCAGAAAACACATTATAGAAAGTGTATTTGTACACTTAACTGAGATTCTATAAAGAGTTCTTTGGAAAGCATGATGATCAAACTTATCCATTTTCTTTTTTCAGTAAAAGCAGTAAAATTGCTTGCCAACAAATTATTTTGTAGTATGCTAATCAAATAATTTAAAATGTGGGCATTTTATGTAGGGTTATATAAAAATCTGAGTCCAGTCATCTGTTTAAACAGAAGATGGCTCATTAAAATTTGCAATACATTTATGTTTTTAAAATGGCACTGAATCTGTTCTTAATGTAATGTGAACGGGAGTATTTTAAAAAATGACATTCAGAAGGATTTTTTTCAACATTTCCTGAATCATATTAGAAAAGTTCACCAAATCACTCAAGAAGCTTGAGAAACTCTGAAAAACAACATTATTAAAGCCTAATTGAACACAACACCACAATGAAAGAAAGAAGAGAGACCCTTAGACAAAGCCAGTATGGTTGCATAAAGAGCTCTATGACAATTGAGGACAAAAAGGACAAGTATAAAAGATGAAAAGAGAAGTTCATAACTAGAACAGAATATCATCAAATAGCTCAAAGCTGCCAATAATGGAATCAGAAAATCTAAGGCTCAGGATGAACTAAGACATGCAACAAATGCCAAAACTTAAAAAAAAAGTTTATTTCAATATGTAAGGAATAAGAACAAAGTCAAGGTTTATAGTATTTATAGTTCCCTAATGGAAGAAGATGGCAAGACAGCCATGGGAAGCAGGAAAAAACAGAACTGCTTAATTTCTTCTTTGCATCTATTTTCACACAAAAAGAAAAAAAATGGTCCAACCTATCAAAAACAGCACTGTGGGAAACAGAACAGGAAAGCAGGTCAAAATAGGCAAAAAGATAGTAAGAAAATTCCTTTCCATTTTAGATGAGTTCAAATTGCCAGGACCAGATGGTTTACATCCCAGGAAACTGAAAGAGCTGGCAAATGTGATCTCAAAACTTCAGAACAAAATGTTTCAGAACTCCTGGAGCACAGGGGAAGATGACTGGAAAAGAGTTGACATAGTTCCAATTTTCAAAAAAGGGGGGAAAGTTGAACTAGGAAACTACAGGCCAATCAGCTTGATATTAATATCTGGGGAAATCCTAGAAAAGATCATCAAGCAGAGGATTTGTGAACACTGAAGAAATGAACAAGGCAATTAATAGAAACCGGCATGAGTTTCATAAAAACAGAATGTACCAAAAAAATCTTATTGTCTTCTTTGATAAAGTGGCTAAATTAGTGGTTCAAGGAAATGCTCTTGATATGGTATATGTGAGCTTCAGTAAGGCATTTGACAAAACAGATCATAATCTATTGAAACAATGTGGGATAGATAGTACCACCACCAAATGGCTTCACAATTGGCTGACCAACCACACTCAACATGTCACCCTCCAAAGAACTACATTTACATGCAGAGGAGCATGCAGTGGGGAACATCAAGGTTCTGTTTTGGGCCCAGCACTTGTCAACATCTTCATAAATGATCTAGATGAATGGATAGAAAGGGAGTTCATCAAGTTTGTGGACAACACCAAGCTGGGGGGGAATTGCTAACACTTTGGAAAAAAGACTCAAGGATCAGAAGGATCTTGACAGCCTAAGAAATGAGATGTAGTTCAGTGGTGAGAAAAATAAGGTCCTACACTTAGGCAGGAAAAACTAAACACACAAGTATGGAATAAGCAGTACCTGGCTCAACATTAATAACTGCATGTAGGATTTAGATGTCTTAGAGGACCATCACTTAAGTATGAATGTGCTGTAGTTCCAAAAAACCCCTATGCATCCCGAGGTTACATCAACAGAGGGTTTGCAACAAAACACAGTAGGTGATAGTAACCTTCTATATATACTGCACTAGTGAGGCCGCATGTGGAATACTGCACTCAGTTCTTATTCTCATGATACCAAAATGATGCTGAGGTTCTGAAAAGAGTGTAGAGAAAAGCAACAAAGATTTTAAGAGATCTGGAGAATCTCTTTAAAGAGAGATCCCATCTGGAACTAAGGAGAAATTTCCTGACAATGAGAACAATTACCCAATGGAATACCTTGCCTCCTAGAGGTTAGGGTGCTCAATCGCTGGAGCTTTTCAAGAAAAGACTGGACATTTTACCAAGATGATATAAGGACTGTTCCCTAGAAGACCTCCAAAATCCCCTCCAGCCCTATAATTCTAAATGTATACTTCTAACAACATGGACAACTTTTCTGAAGAGAAGGTCACAATTATCTTTGAGTGACATATCAGGGACCATTCTATAAAACAGTGTTTCTTATTCTTCATCATTTTTAAGATGTATGGATGTAAACACCCAGAATGGTCACTGGGTATTCTGGGAGTAGAAGTCCACACATCTTAAAATAGTTAAAGTTGAGATCTTTAAAATTTCAATGGGGCTGAAACAAAGAAGAGGTTAGTATCAGAGCAAATGCTGCAGGAAGTCTGATTTAAAGTTCACTAAATACCCTCCCATATACTTATCAATTTTAAACTTTAGTTAAAAATTCAATTTCATGACAATTTTTGAAGAGGTCCTTGGGGATACATCTAATGTTTTAAAAGCCTGGAACTCAACTTGTGAAAATGTGCCAAGTATGAGAAGTGTGAGGATGCTACTTCCTCATATGTAAGCAGAGTATAGGTGTACAATAAAGGAGGGAAGGGTTTAAGAAAAAAAGGATGGTTCAAGGAACCTGCCAAACCCTCATTTTTCTGTCTCTCCTCAATACTTCTCTTTCAGCTTTGATTTCCAGCTGAGAAATGACTGGGGAAGAGATATCACCAAGATTTAAGCACAGCCCAACAATGTCTTTATTGTTATAGGTTTCTATGGAATGCTAGCAAAAGGTTATGTTTGAAATCAGACTTCTAGCATTGACATGATCACCTGTAGATCTTTCATTGCATAGGAAATATTGGACAGCACTGAATATATCACAAACCATTTTATATTTGGAGTATACAAAATGTATAATTTTGAATCATTTGAGTCTCAAATATTGTGAAATAGCATTGTTCTGATCACATTGGTGTGATTGAACTCAAGGTTGTTAAGCTGTAAGTGACCTAACATGGCCTTGAAATACGGTTATGGCAGTTTCGTTTTTGAAGCACAGAATTTTTTGAAATTTCAAGCTCAAAATAGAAAAAAATGCACATTTAAAATTACGAAGAGATAAATCTCTTGATAAAAAGCAGCAACTGCCCAAAAACAATTTTCATTCAACTTCAGTATTTGATACAAAAATGAGAGTCCTACATTTGCGTAAAATATAATTTAACTGTGCCATGAAACAAACATCTTGTAATCATTAGTAATAATGTTCATTTTCACAATAACCATAAGCTCATACGCTTGGAATTGAAACAGGTATAATAAAAGTGACAACAGGAGTTATTAAACCAAAAATGGAACTATTGCTGAAAATTCCAGGATCTGTAGAACTAGATGTTTTAAATGCCAGCCCTGCTGCCCATGATAATGCTGAAATTTATTTCTATGTCCTAGCTCCTTAGTTGTTTATTAGATTATCCCACCTTTTATTACTTTATAAGTAACTCAAGGCGGCAACCATACTTAATACTCCTTCCTCCTCTTATTTTTCCCACAACAATCCTATGACGTGGGTTGAGTTGAGAAAGATGGACTATCTCAAGTCACCAACTGCCTTTCATGCCTAAAGTGGAACTAGAATTCACACTTTTCTGACTTCTAGCCTCTTGTCTTAATCACTATATCAAATTACCATCCATTCTCTGAACAATTTTTGTGGATCCATGACTAGCCCGTATTTCACCTACACTTGCCTCTATCCATGATTGAAAAATTAGGATTGTCCTCTTGTATTTTTTTTCTACAGTACTTAAGATTCCTTTTCTGATTGGTAGAAGATGGTATCTAATAACACATTAGAATTTGAACCCCAGAATGAAGCAGTTGAAACACATTTATCTCCTTTGTGTCCAGTTCTCTAATGAGGCCTACCTCATCCTGGGCAACCTGGGCAACCAATACAATTGCCGAAACATTACAAACAATGTGTAAATTGTTCAGTAGCTAACAAATAATACATACGATAGTTATCATTAGTTGCAATTAGCTTTAGGAGACGTAGCATGGAAGTTCTAAGGAGGTCAAATCATTAATTCTGGACCTTTCATGTCTTCAAAATACTACCTATTCTCCCTAGCACTCAGCCTAAATCCAAGAAACAAAGTGTAAGTTATATATGTCAAAAAAGAACTTGTAAGCAGGGAAGTTCAACTTGCTGGGTTTTCTGCACTTCAACAGCTCTGAGAAGTACTCCTCTAGGAGTCTATGGAGATTTCTCAATCATCCAGGTCATAATTATCCCAAAAGTGCTTTTTCTTAGCAGAGAATGTATGTGGGGACACCTCTATGGACTGGTATACCTACAACAAGCATTCTCTCTAATCAACCTTTATGACAAAAATCTGAGGAACATGTTTTCTGGTTTCCTGGCGAGAAGACCCAGTAAAACGTTGAGTTCCCCACATTCAGATCTGAATAGATTGTTGAATGGGCGAGTCTCAGAGCTGCTGACCAAGCAAGCTATCTAGCTGCCCTTCACAAGTTGAGCTTTTAATTCGAGCACTCTCCCACACGATGCTTTGCTCTGCTCCTTAAAGATAAAAATCCCCTAGAAACCGAATACTCGGTTTTCCTGTTACAACTCCACAATTTAGTATGAAATCCTTACCCCATGATGGCCAATGAAGACGAGCCGTGAGCGTTGCTTCGCGGATCAATTCTTAAAAGGATTTTTTTTTTTTCCTCCTTTCCTACGCTGCGAGCGCACCCCGGCCAGTTACAGTATTAATCCTGACAGGTCTCTCCAGCCAATTTTCTGCCTTTCCGGGTGATCTGACGTGCCTTCTTCGGCCGAATTTTAAACACAAAAGTCTACAGGCATTTGGGAATGTAGAAGGGGTTTTTGTGGTGGGGGAGGGAAATCGCAACCCTTTCGAGGGGGAGGAGAATCGGCTTAGGGCATCAACATGAAGAGACCCTCCCCATAGCCTCCCAGAGCCCGTCTTCTTCAGCGAGCCCCCTGCACGAAGGGGTCCAGGGAGAGCTCCAGCTCCCTGGCAGGAGGAGGCGGATAAGGAGGAGGTAGTAGCAGAGGCAGCGGCAGCACCAAGCCAATCCTCCTTCTGCGGGGAGAAGGGGAGGCACTCGACCGCCTCGAGCAGGAGGATTAAAAAAAATAAAAACAAAAATAAAAAATCCACAGCAGCGCGGATGCCTTAGCAGTTTATTGAAATGCCCGAAAACCACGAGCGCCCGGATCGCGGTCCGCCTCAGGTAGAGAGCAGGCTCGTGGGGCTTGCGGTGTGCGCAGCGCTCCGCGCCGCCCTTCCTTCTAACACCCCCGTCGAGCGCAGCGGCGGCAGCAGCAGCAGCAGCAGCGAGAGCATGGGGGGTGTCGCTTCATTTTCCCGAGCAGAAGCAGCATCCGGCAGAAGCCCCCTTGCCGGTGCTGACATCGGGCTCCGGTAGACCGGCCACGGAGGCAGGGCACGGGCCACGCATCCCCTTTAAGGGCGGGTGGGCGGATGCTGGCAGAAGATGGAACGGGAAAGGCAGTGGATGCAACGCGGGAGGCGGCCAAAGAGCCGCGGTCCTTCCCACGGCAGGGCAAGGCGAGGCAAGGCAGGTCCCCTTCAATCCCGCCCGCTTCTGCAGCGGGGCAGCCTCTCCCTCCGTCTCCTGTCCGGCAGATCAATCATACTCAGCAGCAGCCGAGCAGGAGGAGTGGCAGCGGCGGCGGCGGCGCCGACAGCAGCAGCAGCAGCAGCAGCAGCAGCAGCAGCAGCAGCAGCAGCAGCGCCCCTCGAGCCCCTCGCTGCAGCAGCGGGGCCAAAGCGCGGGCTGCAGCGGCGGGAAGAGGAGGGGAGGGGGAGCGGTAGCCTCTCCAACACCTCCGACGCGGAGCCGAGGCGCACCAGGCGGCTCAGGTTTTCTCCTCCTTCCCGTGCCCGCGCACACGCCACCGCGCTCGGCCAAGCGGCCACTCGCTCCCTTGGCGGGTTCCCTGCGCAGGGCACTGAAGAGAGCGCGCCCTACTCCCCCACCACGCTCGGGGCCTGAGAGGGCAGGTGGAGCTGAAGGCGGGGCTCTCGCTTGGCTTCACTCCGACCCGCCCACCGGCCCCTGCAGCCCCCCAAAATGGGGAGGAACGGGAGAAGGAAAGGAGGCAGAATGGAGCGAGCGACCTTCGCTTATTGCCCCACTCAGGCCCAGCACTCCCGGCGAGGGTGCGCGGCGCAGTCTCTCTCTCTCTCTCTCTCTCTCTCTCTGCTACTCCGCAGCCACGGACCCCCACGCGGTAGCAGCACTTGCTGATTCTGCCTCCATCCTCGGCTTGGGGACCTTTAAATAGGATACGTCACCACGTTCCCCTACGCACTGTCGTCACACGCTGCTCCCGGGGCTGACGTCATTAGGGTGCGGGTGGGAGGTGATGTCAGAAGGCTACATGCAGCCGGAAGCGCTTCTAAAATAAGGAATAGAAAAGAAGAATGCGGGAACGAAAATAGAGGGGTTTGGTCCGTGTTGCTACAACAACGCACCTCCAGGAATTGGATAAGTTCCTGCGATTCGTCCGTCCGCCAGTTCCGTTACTGCCCTTTAAAAAGGGGATGTGCTGAGAACGATGAGATTTATTTTGTTTTTTATGTAAAGTTCCAAAATGAAAATGTGCCAAAAAAAAAAAAAGAAGCTGTTGGTAAAAGTAAGCTAAACTCAAGCTCGATCAATTTAGATGCTTACTGGTGTTCCTACTGTGGAACCCACTATTGAAATCTGAACAGTTTTATGCCACTTTGAAAATTGGAAAGAAAATTAACTCGTGTATATTTAAAAAGTGAAATTTTAAGTCATTCAGTGAGAATAATTGAAGAATAAGGAGATTCAGTGTGGAGGAGAAAATGTGAAATCACAAAGATGAGTAATTTAGGAATGATATCAGTGATTTGATATTTGTCATAAATATTTAAAGTAAAAATATCAATCCGTTTAAGCCTTTATATTTGCTATGATGCAGGAATCCATTTTTATGAATCATACATATATTTTCTCATTTTGAAATTTGTTTTTGTGTTGGAGCACCTTACTTATTTCTCAATTCTAAAGGATTTGGCTTTAGCTCCTTATAATTTTCTCAATTCATCGGTTGAGTAGAAATACAAACTATACCATACAAACTACAGTGGTTCAACATTCAGAACTAAACAAACCACATTACAGCTCACTACAATGTGTGAATCCAGCCTATGGAAGACAGTGTTTTGAGCTCTCAGATTCAAATCTCTGTTTCAAAAATTAATAGCAGAAGCCCCAGCCCATCCTTTCAAGAAAGGTGGGATGATAGAGCTTAACTAACATCTTGGTTAGGATAAACTGCTGTTGTGCTCTTGAACTATTCCAGAAGTCCTTCTGAGAAAATCCATTGTCTGATTGCTTTCAGGATGGGTACCTGGAGTATTCTTTTCCAATTACATTGTATAGCTTAGATAGGTTCTACATGAAGAAGACTGTCCCAAAGATAACAAGAATCCAAGCTATAAAGAACATTATAGGTGTTCACCAGCACCAAAACGTCTTGGTGACAATTGTAGAAAGCCAGAGAGATGGCTATGAGGCAAATGTTCAGAACCTATCAAGTACAGTATTTTATGGTTTAAAAAAAGGATAGAAGCATTCAAATCAAATCAATCTTTTTTGTTTCTAGACCAGAGAACAAAACAATTACAATTAATTATGATAAAGGTAAAATATATTCTAAAATATCAAAAAAGCATTAGAGTTAATACAACAGGCTACTGTGTGGACTATAGAACAACAGTAGACTGTGGTCAGAAGCATTCTTTAAGTCCTGGAAAAGGAGATAGCATTAAGAAGAGACTCAGACTGATTCCTCTCTGATTCATTGTGAAATAAGAGGGACGGGAAGAAGAGCACAAGCAGATTTGCAAGATTGTGTTACTATAGTCTTTCTCAATTAATAAAGTCTTCCTATGGAGTTAGCTTCCTGTTCTAGTCTACCTTGTAGGTCTGATACAAGTGTGATTCCTGCAGAACAGATGTTATTTTTGTATACCCATTAAGGCCCGTCAGCAAGTAGGCGGTTGTGATTTGTGCCAGCTGTACATTCTGAGTACTATAAAAGGAATAGTTATAGAACTTTTCTGCCAAGAAAATATTTGACTAATTCAACCTTTTGCCGTTCCTCTTTCGCACATTGCAATAAGCCCAACTGTAGTATGATTGATTTCGGCTTCAGCATGTACAGTTTAATGCAATATGAGAAACCAGTTACTCCAGAAGTAACTCAGAAATGACCAGACATCCATAGTAGAACTTGTCCACATGAATACTTTGATTCAATTCCCTGCTGATCAATTCTGAAGTGTAGGGGTACTTAGCATTGTCCTATATCCATCATAGCCCACTTTGGAAGGCATCATCATCCACCAAATGTTGTGTTTTCTAGCTTGAGGCAGCTCAAATGATGCTGCATTACATTTTATGGTGGGTAAAACGATTGTATTTTGCCTGGCTACTATGTAGTGTGGCAAGAGGTTTGCGTTCCTCTGCCCTCCATAGCAATTTTTTTTGTACAATTTCACTTGTAAAATAATAAAAAACTGAGGGAGTTTTTTAAAATAAGTTGCAGGAAATTGGCAACATTTTGGCCTTTTTTATGTCATCTATCCAGGTGACAGGAAGATAAATCAGGAATGTTTCCTTTTCTTGATTTACTGATCCAGGAATAGATAGATACCTGTGCATTGGTATCTATCTATTCCAGGGTTTATCCCAGGAGGGTTAAAGAAGGTGAATTCACCAACCAGAGGCTGTGGTAAAAATGCAGTCCTGGCAGAACATCAGGCCATCACTGGGGACAAAGCAAAGGAAGGGCTTGAAATTTGGGGAGAGTCGGTTTCCTTTCCAGCAGATTTACATACAAGAGTCAGCAGCTTGAGGTTGCATTGTGGAAAAAGCCTTATTTAAAATATGTATTACTGCACATTTAAGACTGTTTCTTCTCTGCCATATTTTTCATCCTTACAAAGAATTACCTGCAGGGAAGAAGAACAGATTGTATCAGGCTACTGAGAAATGAGTTTAAATTTCCGGTCTTTAACCAGAAGAGAATCAGTTTGGTATAGTGTTAAGGCATCAAGCTAGAAATTATGAGACTTTTGAGTTCTAGTCTTCCCTACTCGGTGATCTTGAGATTGTGACTTTCTGGGAGCTTTTGGAAGGGTACAATGGCAACATACTGCAGAGACTAGTACAGGCACTTGACAAGTGTCAACACTGACTTGAAAGCATGAACAACAATAGCAAAAATCCTGGAATTTGCCATTTCCAGATACATGACCTTCCTTGCATAATCTTCTTTGTCTTTGAGCATCTGATAAAGAAGCCAGAATAAACTATTTTGCAAAATCGCAAGTGCCTTCCTTTGACAGCTATGCTATTTACACTTTATTAGAATTTAGACCGTAAATGTAGTTAGTTAATTTTATATTTCATATTATTTTAAGATCTTGATCATTCTAACCTTCCTCTTCCTTCCTCTTTCCTATACATTATCAGTTGGAGCTGGTATCTATTTCTATTTTCTTACCTACTTTTGAGAATGGCCAACACACCTATTTATATTTTGTACTGTGATTGTATTTTGCTTACCAGACCTTCTGGGAAAGTTGACCTGTTGAACATGTGCAAGTCTTAAACTTGGAATCCTGTGCATCCAAATTAACAATTATGATCCATCCCTCAGGGAATGGCAATTCTACTCTGAAACAATGGCAGATGATACTGAGGCAATTCTGAAATTATTTAAATTCCAAATAAATGACATAAAATTATTGCCCTGTGGATTATTATCACGATCCACCCATTAACTTGCATGGAGCCAACTGCTCTTTGTGTTCCAAAAATAACGTTTGTAATCAGTTGTTCTCTCTGATTCTAACAGAGGAATTAAAAGGCTTTCTTTGTCTACTGCCTTTTCTCCCCTTTTCTTTCTCCAGAAATGTCTTCTTTAGTGGATATTCTAGTATGCCATTTAACATTTCTGAGACATTTAAGTTGCTTGTGCTCTTTATTTCTATTCTTTTTATATTTTGACTACTAAGATTTAGGTTTACTGTATAAATAGGAAATGCTTTGTTGTTTTTTCATCTTTAGACATAAATGGTGATAATGTAGTATTCCTACATCTAGTGTGTTATTTGTCTTATTATTCCAAAGAACCATACATCTAAAAATGAATTGATATGGTTCTTCATCAAAAATTCACACACTGCTATAATAACAGTATATGTAATAATGTGGAATTTATTCTTTCTTTAGACTTCTTGAAAGTCCAACAGTCGAATAGTCTCAAGGTTATCCAATAGAAATCTTTTCAGCAATATCCAGAACTCCCATTATTTCAGATTTAAGAATCACGCATTCCTGATGTAGTAAAAAAAAAAAGGCTAAATTATTCTTATAAGTGCCATCCATTCAAATGGGAAGTAGAATTCAAGTTATTCTTTTTAAAATTCTGATTACTTTTAAAAATCACATCTCATAGGAGTCATTTATATCACTATTTTTAAATCATTTCCTGAAGAATGAACAAAGACAATAAAGTGGGAATTTAGCTTTTAAGTTTCAGCACAATTTGATTTAATGATGCCATTTAATTGCAGGTGATATATGCTTTTTGGCTTTTATTAGGCATTCAAATTCAAAAAAGTGTCTGGATCTCACCTACATAACCAAAAATATGGTGAGGTCATACTTATCATTTCCTTTCAAGGAAATACATTGAATAAGTGCATTCCAATACTTGTAACACAGGTAAAAACAAGTATTAATTTTAATCATCAAACAAATTCCAATAAATAAAATAAATTACTATCTATTGAACAGTATTATTTCTGACATTAAATACTGTAGGTTTTACCCTTTCTCTTTACTGATATTTATGTTGCAATTTGTTGTAGGTCATCCTTGTGAGGCCCAGGAAATTAAAATAGGAGAAGTTATAAAAATTGTAGTGGATAAATATTGATGATTATTGCATCTTAAAAGTTAGTAAGTTAGTAAGCATGTTATTTGCATTCTCTATGGCTGATTTCCTTTCTGTAGGTTGATCTCTCAGATAACTAAAAGTTCTTTTCATTCTTTTTTATTTTACAGTCAAGTTGAGAGTCCATCTTTTGCAGGTTTATTCCTGTTTGGGGTATGCAAATTGTCCTTCTAATTCCCCAAGCCTGATCTGCACATCCTTGTTGGCATATGCAAATTTTGCAGAAATTGTTTTAAAATCTTTGTCATGTACAATCTCAAGATTGAAAGCTTATTTGGATATGTGAAACATAATACATAGTGCATAACATAATAAAATACTGGTAAAGCTACAAACAAGTATTAAACATTCTTAAGGAAAAATAATAAAATAAAATGACAGTGACTGTTACAAAATTCTTGAGAATAAAAACATTAAAGATTTCACAGATACAGTAATTCTTGACTTATGACAGTGACTGTCATAATTCTTGAGAATAAAAACATTAAAGATTTCACAGATACAGTAATTCTTGACTTATGACCACAACTGAGCCCCACATTTCCACTACTAAGCAAGACAGTTATAAGTGAGTTTTGCCACATTTACGACCTTTCTTGCTACAATCATTAAGTGACTCACTGGATTTGTTAAACTAGAGGCATGGTTGTTAAATGAATCTGACTTCCCCATTAGTTTTGCTTGCCAGAAGGCTGAAAAAAAGTGATCACATGACCCCAGGATTCTGCAATGATCATAAGTATATTCCAGTTGTCAAGCTGAATTTTGATCACATGACCATGGGGTCATGTCAGCAATGGTCATATGAAAAATGGTCATGTCACTTTTTTCAGTGCTATTGTAACTTTGAATTTTCACTAAACAAACGGTTATAAGTCGAGGACTACCTGTATGTTTTCTACCCTATTTTAAAAGCAGCACTGGCATGTTTATACATTATATATTTTATTATTCATATTTAAGCTGATTTCTTAGATAAGGTGCAACAAAACTTTACCTGTAATTTTTGCTTTTTACTTTTATTGAACTTTTAAAAACCACATCTAATAGGAGTCATTTACATCACTCTTCTGGTTCACAGCACATTAGTTCACTCCTTACATCAATAGCAGATATTTCAAAAATACAGTGGAACCACTGCTATAAATGTAGGCAGTAATGTATATGTAAAACTATCTATGGAACTATCTTCATCCTATTACATTGGCCTATCTCACCTGGTCAGACAGGGGAGATAGGTTACAAATTCCCCTCAGTTAAAGAACTGACTTGCTGGGTCTAGGAAGAAAGCCTTCATGGCGTTATTCCTGTTCTGTGGAGTTGAGGCAGGCCCCCTTTCCTGTCCTTCAAAAAAAGATATCAAAACATGGCTCTTAGGCCAGCTTGATAAACAGTTTGATAAACAGCTTGATAAACAGCTTCTTAATAATTTTACCTTAGAATTGGCTTGAGAAGAAAGCTTATGGTTAACATTAAAGTCAAATGTTAAAGCTGTGAGCCAAATTCTCTTGATGACTTCTTTCAGTAGCTTCATATAGGTTTAATGAAGTTAGAAAGAGGATGGGACTCTGCAGTATCCAAAAAACCAATTTCCTGAAACTGATCATCAAGAAGCAACACAGTTAGAAATACTGTTGTGTTCTCCTTTTTTAAGGCTCCATCAGACTTCCAGTGAAGCCAGAATGGTCAATGAAGAAAAATATCCATGTTTGGAGGATGACACCATCTCCCCTAAGAAAGTGATGGAACCAACTTCAAAATTAACAGACTATTCCGTTAACCTAATTATTCTTTACTGATTGTAAGTCTCTTGAGTTATTAAATTTATTACCCAACAATTAATTATTATAAACTACACAATATCATTATATTGCTGCTATAGAAACTGATTTTAAGTCATCTGTTTTCTTATTTAAAATTTAGCATTCTTTAATGTTATTTTTTTCCCCGCACTGGTATTTTTGCCAACAAAAGAGTATTTAGGTAGGAGCTTGACATTTCTGATGTGGCTAATGCTATAATTGATTTACACAGCAACCCTGCAAATTTTTAAAAGTAGAAATATTAATCCTCAAATAAAATATCCAAGATGATGTATCTTTAAGGTGGTAGCCGCTTTAAGCTTTCTATCACACCAACTTCTTATCCCTCTGAAACATTGTGGAGGAAGTGTAATAAGCTTAAAATAAATAGAGATCAAAATAAAGCAGCAAATTAATGGAATATGATGAATAAATTCAATAAATGCACACACAAACACATTCCAATAAACAAATGCATAGGAATCTAACAGTTGGCACTTGTTTATGCTTAGAGAAAGGTTAACGGCAATAGTTAGATAAAGGTTAACACCAAACAGGAGGTTTGGATTTAGTGCTCTTATGGGTAAAGATTCTAGGCTTGTCTCTTTTCACTCCACCCTCAGGTTCTGCCATTCCTTTTCTTACAAGAACCACAGACTAGGTAATCACAGTTTAATCTAAAATATTGTAATTAGCCAGACACTTGTGACAGAATGGAAAAGATAAACATGCTCTTCTATCATATGAACTCTCTGACATATAAACTGTACTTGAGGATGATAGCCTTTTGGGGAAATAGATTAGATAACAGTTTTCATATACAAAGAGAGTGTAAAGCAGGGAGGCGGGAGTTGAAGAGGTTAAAAATAAAAGTGATGTCAGATAGTGTGTTGAGGGAGCGAAAGAAGGAAGACAGTAAACTAAGGGGAAGTTGATGAGTCTAAGACAGCTAACGAGGTCCAGGTTCCAAAGTGGCTTGAAGCCTTCAAAGAGGAATCGGCATAAGGATCATTATACGAGGATGACTTATAATGTGGGATCTATCTACTCTGCATCAATATCCAGAAGAAGAATCAAATGTGAAGATAACAAAAAAGGTGGTTCAGATTTTGCTGGCTGTAAGAGGTGGCCAGATAAGTTTTAAGTAGAGCCCCTGGTTTTTCTATGTCTCATACTTTAGTATACAGAAGGAAGGGACTTTGATAGCATAGTTGTTACTGCCATTGTGCCTTTTAAAATGCTCCTTCCCATAGAAACCCCTGCCATCGCTGTATAAAATATATTATAATCTCTAAAGGTATTATTATTAAATGGTTCTCTTGACCACCCAGGAAGTAAAAGAAAAAGCATACTTCAAAGACACCCAGTGAGCACGCTGGAATATTACTTTTAAATCAACATACTTAGATTGCTGTTAAAGAGTCCTATAGTCACCAGAATACTACGTCTTTCCTGTTTTATAAGGAATATTTTTGGCACAACCTAGCCTTGTCCTGCTATTATTGTGGTTCAAGCAATTTCTTTGTCTGCAGTTACAGCATAAATCCAATTCAGTCAAACGCAGACAAACTTGAAAACAGGTAGCCCTTGGTTTACAAAAGTTACAAATGACACTGAAAAATATGACTTATGATCATTTTTCACTGTTATGCCTGCTGCAGCATCCTCATGGTCGTGTGACCAGAATTCAGAGGCTTGGTAACTGATTCATACTTCTGACAGTTGCAGTATTCTCCAGGTCATGTGATCACCTTTTGCAACTTTCTGACAAGCAAAGTGAATGGGGAAGCCAAATTCACTGTACAACAATGCCACCAAGTTAACAACTGCAGTGATTCACTTAACAAATGTGGGAAAAAAGGTGGGAAAATGGGGCAAAGCTCACTTAAAATCTGTCTCACTTAGCAATATAAATGTTGGACTCAATTGTGGTGGTAAGTAGAGGATTACCTGTACTGTATTTCTATAATTTCTTTAGTAAAGGAAAATCCTGGTTTGTCTTTTTTAGGTGTTCTCAAATATTTTAATCTGATCCTATATTTTGTGCAATATATAAGATCAGATATTACAATAGTCTTTCAATCTCTACCTCTTAGAAATATTCTAACATTGGACTACATTTCATAGCTTTCATTTTTTATATAATATTCTGCTCCTAACCTTTCTCTTAAAATGAATTATAGAATAATGAAAGTTTGCATTACTACAGAAATGTTTTCTGTTTTTTAAATAAAGCTTTCTTTAAACTGATCTTTTGGAGTCCATCCCATAGTTCATGTTGACTCTTAACAACCGCATAAATTTTCTCTATGATAATCTATCACTAAAGTGGTCCTTCAACCTACCAAGCATGCACCAGTGGTGGGATTCAAATTTTTTTACTACCGGTTCCGTGGGTGTGGCTTGGTGGGCTTGGCAGGGGAACCATACTTTAAAATCTCCAGTCAGAGGTGGGATTTGCCGGTTCTCCAAACTACTCAAAATTTCCGCTACTGGTTCTCCAGAACTGGTCAGAACTTGCTGAATTCCACCTCTGAATGGAACTGTGAACTGTTGCCAAGCTTGGTTCCCTCAAGATTTACTTACTTACTTACACATTTTCTAAGCTACCTGCCCCACCGCCCCCACGGAATGTTTTTAAAAGTAAAAAAGAAAAAGAAATCATGAATGAATTTAAAAAAATCATATAACTCCACCACCACCCATCCAGCAGCACAACCTTCACTCTGCCCCAAAGCTTTCACTAGCTTCCTGAACATCATCAGATGAGCCATCCATCTAGAAAGTATCATTCCAGACAGCAGGCACTGTGACAGAGAAAACATGCTTCTTGGGTCCTCCAAGATAACATTGATTCAATATTTCTGGTAAACTACTCCCTATTCATTTCATCAAATAATTTGGCTACCTAATGAGAAGGAAGGACTCACTGGAGAAGAGCCTAATGCTGGGAACAATTGAAGGCAAAAGAAAAAAAGGGATGGCAGAGAAATGAGGTGGTTAGAATCACTGAAGCAGTTGGCGTGAGCTTAAATGGATTGGTAGAAGACAAGAATGCCTGGAGGAATGTTGTCCATGGCAGTGGTCGCCAGCTAGTGGTCCGCGGCCCACTGATGGGCCATGATAAAATTTTGCTGGGCTGCAGAGAAATCTCACCCCCAGAGCACACCCGCCCCAAAGCAATTAATCCAGGCTGCACGGAAACACAAGGCTGCACCGCCCGCAGGAACCCACTCATTTCTTACCCGGTAAACTTGCCTGCTAAATTGCTATTTTTCCTTTTTCCATCAGCTGCTCTGCTGTGCTGGGAGATTTAGATCAGCTAGGAATGGTGGATTTCTTGCTTTCTAGCTAGTCTTTAGATCTTCAGCTCTGCTTTTAAGCACAGCCGAACCTCCCTAAGGACTGAAAGTTCTATTATTCAGTGCATATTCAGATAGCCAATGGCAGAAACATAGATCTCTAACTGAATCTGTGATTCTGTGAGCAACTCAATCTGCCTGCCTGCTTTGCCTGATTTTGGGTAAAAATTGCCCTTTTTTTAAATAAAAAATTCAACATTTACATGTATGGTGTGTTGTGAGTTAATTTGGTGAGTTTGCTTACTGGTAGATTTTATGAGTTTGCTTGTAAGCAAATTTTATGTGACAGACTGGGCTAGCCAATGGCAGATAGATAGATCTGAAGGAATCTTTGATTCTGTGAGCAACTCAATCTGCCTGCCTGCTTTGCCTGATTTTGGGTAAAAGTTGCCTTTTTAAATAAAAAATTCAACATTTACATGTATGGTGTGTTGTGAGTTAATTTGGTGAGTTTGCTTGCTTTTTTTATAAAAAAATTCAATATTTATAAAATGTTTATAATATTTACATACAAGCCTTGCCCACAGTCACATGACCACCAAGCCACACCCACAAATTAGGCCATGCCCTGGTTAGTGGTCCCTGGAATTTAAAATTATGAGTTTGGTGGTCCCTGAGGTCCAAAAGGTTGGCAACCCTGGTCCATCGGGTCGCGATGGGTCAGACACAACTGAAACATTTATTTCATCCCAACAAAGGCACCTACTATAGAATAATGGTATCTTAGAATTTACAACACTATATGAATTGATCTTAATCTAATGTTTATTTCTAAGTTGTTCATTGTTCCTTCACTCTAAATGCATTTAGCTAGTTTGTAATCATTTGCCAGGGTGCCAACATATTTAAGCTAAGTTAAAACTATTGCTAATTATTTCTAACAGGAAATATATTATTTCAACATCAGTAAAAGGTAATTCAAAGCCTTCTCATACTGGGGCTGAGATGAAGCCAAACCAACAGGGACACAGAATAGAAATATTGCCAAGCAATATTGGCACTTTCTTTCTCAACAACTTTATAGTATTTCTACTCAGATAACAATCAGAGTCGGAAGAGACCTTGTAGGTCATCTAATCCAACCCCCTGCCCAAGCAGGAGACCCTACACCATTTTTGACAGAGGAGAGTCCAATCTCTTCTTGAAAGTCTCAAGTGATGGCGCTCCCACAACTCTCAGCATTCACTTATTTAACTGTGTGACACATTTCAAAACAATTTTTTAAAGAGTTATAACAACTCTTATAACAGAAACAGTTGTAAGAAAAAATATCTATCATTACGGACCTTCTCAGATCTCTGAACAGGCGTATTTCTAAATAATGTTTGCCTAAAATTGGATTAAAATTCAGCAATCTTGCCATTTTGAAATGAGTGGAATTTTCTGCCCAATAACAATTGTAATCTCCCCGTTATTTTCAAAAACTAGTTTATTCTATTGGAGAAATGGGCCTTTATATCGCCCCAAAACGATAGTTATTTAGAGATGGAAACTCATATTAATCTTTTGTAAGATAGGCAGAAGAGCCAAGAGAATTCCTTCTCCGGGAACCAGGAGCATAAAACCTCCAGCCCGCTTTCTTGAACAAGGGATCCGTGCCAAAGGCGCATGCGTAGAATGGGATGTAGAAGACTTGCGAGGAACGGGGAAGGAGATTACCGAAACTGAGCAATAGAGCGGGGGCTTTGGAGCGCTTCCGGTCGGAGCGCTTTGTATCCGGGGTAGACCAAAGCCTCAGCCATAGAGATGGTCCCTTTTAAGAAATTTCCGGTTTACTTCCGGAGAATCCTACCTGCCTTTCTCTTTCTCTCCAGAAAGGAGGGGAAGAAAACAGAATAAGGCGGCTGGCCTCGGAAAGCGGATGGGCCTCGACCCTCAGCCGCTCCTGAATTCTACGCCCTCGTCGGAGTAAGTTAAAAACAACCTTCGCGCAGGTTGTAGACCGGAGCGGACGAGATGAAGAGAGCGCCTCTCGGGCTTCTTTTTGACCGAGCGGGGATCCTGCTGGGTCTCCTTTTTCAAGCGAGCGGACTGTTGGGCCTGGAGGGTTTTTGAGAGAAAAAGGCAAGAGAGCTTGTTTCTGGGCCGTTGGTTAGGATGTCTTAGGGCCCCTGCCAAGGCGAGTAACTTTCGGCGAGGCATCTGGGAAGAGAGGAATCTGGACAAAACCGGCCTCAGAAGCGGGGAGATCTTCACGAGGGTCGGGGTGTATCTTACGATGCCTTGGCAGTTCCTGCGGCCCTACACCGTTTATTGCTATTATTACAAATAACACGTCACACGTCAATTCATGGTGGTTTGGGTATTAATACTTTCCTTTCAGATACTGTATCCTATACATAGATTTATATGTCGTCTCTACGGTTTGGCAATTGCTTCTAAATTTGTCTTTAAAAAAAGGATGGAGTGTATTTCGAACCTCACCTGAAGAAACTCTTTCTAACTTTGCAGACTGATTCTTTAATCCAGGAAGGATTGGAAAGTGAAGGCGAATGCTTTGCCAAGCCAATAACTTAACTGGAAACTCCTGAAAGTTGTTGGTGTGCTGCACCAACATTTTGATGTTTGATTCACTTTGATGAATTAGTTCAAAAAAGGGTATCTACTAGCTTCTCCTGCATTTTTGGTTGGTCTGTTGAGGAGGGTGGCTAATTTGGAAAGATTTGGTTCTTCTGGATGTCTGAAGAAAATATAAGCGATTTTTAGTTAAGAAAAATTTAAAAACTACCGTTGATATATCCTGACAGTAACTGCCCCCAAAATGAAACCAAAGTGATTTAGGAAAAGTAATTTACAGTAATAATATCTGGTAAAGAAGATGGTTTTAGTTTGATTTTTATAATTTTAGTGTATTCTTTTTACCTCTATTGTACACAACTGCATAAGAAAGCTTTATTCTTGTGTACTTCTCCACAGCTCATCTTCTATCAGTTTGTCAAATTTGATCTTTAAGTTTTCTGAATCATTAACTATAAACAAATTTATAGCAAATTCAATAATTTCAATTATATATTATATACTTTAATATTTCTTTTTGTCTGGCAATTGTTTGATAAACTTCAAATGTCCTCTTTCTCTAATCCATTATCCATCAAACTAACAAACTTCAGGGGATTTCAGTTCCTGTAATTCCCTAAAAGCGTGATTATTTGTTATGCTAATCTGGGATTATGGAAATTGAAGTCAAGACATCTTGAGAACACTGGTTAGGTAAGTGTTTTTACATTATATACAAATATATAAATCTCATCACATTTCCTTTGCCATTTTTAAACCTACAAAACAAGAGATGTTCCTGCAAAATTGCTGCAACCCCCTGATAAGTTTGATTATTTTGAGATGCTATGATCAGAAATATATTGGAAGTCATTTATAATCTGTTTTAAGATAGCAAATTGCCAAATTTATTAGTTTGCCTTAATATGCATCATCTTAGAATAAGCTTTATTGAAGATGAATCAAATGAAAACAGTTACCATGGAGAAGCATTGTTTCATTTAGCCCTTTGTGTATTGTGAGTGGTGTACTATGAGTGACTCGGCCAACAAATTATTTGCAAAGCTGTTAGCAGTTCAACAAAAGGTAGTGAAAATAAATACATATCTCCTTTCCCTCATCATGGTCAAAATTATAATCAGCTATTAAAAGTTCAAAAATATTAGATCAATGACATATAACATATGGCCATTTGTTTTACACCTGGTATCCCTGTTATTGGCCATGCTGTTGGGAGTTTTATCTCAGAATAAGACAGATCCATGAAGGCAGTCCTGTTAATGGTTCTTCAATGCAATGCTAAAATTGCCAGGCTGCTGGAAGACAAATAATAAGAGAGGCTCTTGCTTCTCTGCCACATTTGAACTTTTGTGAGCATTAAAATATATACTGGTAGTCCTTGACTAAAGTTATTAGTTTAACAGTTACGAACACTGTTATAACACAGTTATAACACTGAAAAAAGTTACTTATGGCTGGTCGCAGCATCCCTACAGTCATGTATTTGATGATTGTCACAGCATCCCCATGGTCATGTAATCAAAATTTGACAACCAGCATATATTTACAATGGTTGCAGCATCTTGGGTCATATGATTGCCATTTGTGACCTTTCCCAGTTGGCTTCCCATACCAAAATCAGTGGGGGAAGTTGAATTTACTTAACAATAGCAGCGCTTCATTTAATTGTGGCAAAAAAGGTCATAAAATTGGGAACAATTCACATAAAACTGTCTTTCTTAGCAACAGAAATCCTGCTCCCAATTTGTGGTCCTAAATTGAAGATTACCTATAGTCTATTAAAGTTCTGGACTACATATATATTGTTTGTATCAACTCTCCTCAATGTAGTATGTTTTCACTGTTTGGTTTATTGCTTGTTTTTAATTTTTTTGGTAGCTGTCCAGTGCTGCATAGTAAATGGACAGAATATAAATTGATAGAATAAATAAATGTCAGTATCAACTTCTTTATAGATTTCTTTTGTGTTCACCACAGATTTGTTGTTGTCTTTGTGATACAAGCATGTGCTAGAGAGCAGAATGAAAATATATTTAAGATCTTGCTTGATCATATTGGTTACCATATATACCATTATCTCAATTCCTATAGTAATTTAATAAAGCTTATGTGTATTTTGTAATCAATTGGAGACCAATATAGTTGCAACTCTACGGTGTCCTTCTGGTTTTGGTATTCTGAACATCTATGAAAAATAGAATAGAATAGTGGAAATACAGGTTATTGAAGGGATTGTGTACTCAAGATCAAGGAAGTACTAATACCACTCTATAAAGCCTCAGTAAGACCACACCTAGAGTACTGCATCCAGTTTTATTCACCATATTAAAAAAAAGAGGTTGAGACTCTAGAAGAAGTACAGAGAAGAGCAACCAGGATGATTAGGGGACCGGAGGCTAAACCATACAACGAACGGTTGCAGGAACTGGGCTTGGCTAGTCTAGTAAAGAGAAGGAGCAGGGGAGACATGATAGCGGTCTTCCAATATTTGAGGGGCTGCCACAGGGAGGAAGGGGTCAAGCTATTTTCTAAAGCATCTGTAGGCCAGACAAGAAATAATGGATGGAAACTGAACAAGGAGAGATTTAACCTGGAAATAAGGAAAAACTTTCTGACAATGAGAACAATCAACCAATGGAACGGGCTTGCTCTTGGAAGTTGTGGGAGTGCCATCAATTAAGACTTTTAAGAAGAGATTGGACTGCCATTTGTCAGAAATGGCATAGGGTCTCCCGCTTGGGCATGGAGTTGGACTAGATGACCTACAAAATCCCTTCCAACTCCGATTATCTGTTATCTATGTATAAACTGTAATAAAGGGGTCTGCTTCAACTTCATACAGATATAATACAAAAAGCATTTCAATATTAGTACAGCTATTATAAAATATAATACAATGTTACATATCTTTATAAATATATAATACAATATTTTAATACCAAACAAGTTAATAGAAGTAATTAATATAAAAATGGAAAATAATATATACACTTTTCTTCATAAATATTAATGTAAATATTTTGAGAATATATTTGTCAAAAATCATATCAGTTTATAGTAATTGTGAATAGGGTTTTTTTTTTACTTCAGTTTCATTTAAAATTTAGGTAGAAGAATACATGTTCACTTATAGCACAGAAGAGCATGTTCCCAAATTCTTTCACTTTGAGTCGTCCTCCCGTTGTCTTTCATCAGCCACTTCATAGAACAACGTAAGTTTGGTATCATTTTAATGTAAAATTTATCAGAGGTACATTTTCAAACCAAATCATATGGGGGGGGGGGTAGCAAATCTTGAAATGTTGAAAATGCAAATCATTATAGAGAAGGAATATTTATGTATGTGTGTATTATAAGATTGCATTATAAGACAAAGCTATATAAACTGTGATTCTTTTATAAAATAGTTAATATTTGTAATTCTAGGGTAGATATTGATGTGTTTTATAAAAGAAATAATCACAAACTTTATTATTTAACAGTTTCATAGTGTATATGTGTGTGAATAATGTCTGTCTATCTGTCTAGAAGGCATTTTACAAGTAGGGAAATCCAGTCATTAGTCACTAGGGTTGTGTGTCGAAGTTTTCCATGACTGAAAATGATTTTATTATTTTTTTTGTGGTGGCCATTAAGTGAACACTGCAGTTGTAAGTGCAAATATTTTTAAATGGGTATTTTTTGCTGGCAAAAAAACATCGTGAATCATGTTAACATGACCGAGCAATGCCATGATAGGTCATAAAGATGACTAGTTGCCAAGTGCCACACTTGCAGTCATGTGGCCATGTAAGGGGTAGCGGGTGGCGTGACTAAAATCAACAACAGGGAATGCTTCATGGGCTGCAAAGTACCTTTTCTGTGGCCATTATAAACGTGAATGATGAATAAGCACCTGGTCATAAGCTGAGGGCTACTTATAATGGAAAAAGAAAATGAAGAAGCAAAAGAACAAGAAAAATAAATAAAAGCATGAAATAAATGGACCAGAGATTTAGAAGCATAATAAAATTGAGTAAATTAAAACAAATCTTCACAGCAACTTTAATACAGTTCTGGTTTTAAGACTTTGGTAAGTTTTATTAGCAGTAATATCGCACTTTAATATCCTTAGAACTCTCGTGAATGGTACTCTTTCAACCATCCCTCCTATTTCACCACCACACTTTGCCTGCCAAAATGATAATCCATCGCATGGATCACCTACACCTATGTTATTCCGGAGCAGAAAGTAAGTAAGATATATAAATGTGACAGGAAGAATTATTATATTTATAGAAGCTGTGGAACCAATGGCTTGTTCTGTACTTACATTTTTGTATTTGTATTGTTTGTATAGATCCCATTTGGAAATCAAATCAACAGCTTAATCTATAAAAATGTGCTGCATGGTGATGAGCTTGACAATTTTAGTTTCCAGTTTAGATTAAAGATAGCAGATGTCATATGAAATGAACAAATAATTAATATTGCCTACTAAGTTTGAAACTAGCAGATATCATAAGATGAGCCACACATTTCACAATTCATGTGATACAATATTAAAGATAAATAACCTGAAGCTCCAGAGTTTTCACCATCTCCAAAGATTGGAGGCAACACATTCCAATCTCTTTTCAAAAATTGCCATTGAATTATAATTTTTAATACAATAAAAGGGAAACATTAAATATTAGATACTTTGAAATGAAAACAAATTTAGTTCTAGCTTTGTTCTGGCCCTGTCCTAAGTTTTAAAATATTTGAATACAAGTAGCAATGGAAAATTCTCCAATACTGAGCTAAAAAGAGTTCAGAAAAAAGTTTAGAAAAGTTTAGAAGCTAAGTGCATACTGGGATTTAGATATGATATTACTAGATTAGATCCAATTTGAATAGAATTTTATTCAGAATGATTCTGCTGTGGGAATTTTTTTCCCCTCTGTATTCCTTAGAACTTACATCCTCACAATGTGTTCTCGGATATTCAAGGCACTTAGGGAATCTGAGTTGCAAGGAAGAGTGGTGGTAAATTGATTAAATATTCTTCCATTTCATTTGTGAGAAAGTTTCAGTGGTTCAGAAGCTACCTCCACATAGAAAGTCCTTTCATTTTTAGAAACACTAACACTAAATCCAAACCTGCTTTATTTTTAATTTGGTGATAATTCAGGTCTCTCATATTCAAAGTTTGGAGTTTTTCACATTGGTACATGCCTCCATTTCTAATAGGATTTGTTTTTTAAATGGCTGTATATGTGTGGCTTGCTTTGTGTTTCCTGTCTTTCTACTTACGATATCAAAAATGTTAGGAAAAGAGTATCAGCTTCCCAGAACCACAAGTCAAAAGTGGTTCATCACTTAACATGCTGTAGGAAATAAAATACATAAGCCAAACTTACCCAATCAGAGGAATGAATCCATATGTGTGTGTGTTTTTAAAAATGCATTGATGAGCTAATGGTAAGCTTCAGATTATTGGTGAGCTAACGGTAAGCTTCAAATACTTGCATGATAAGCCTATATTTTTGTGTAATTTGGATGATGTAATTTGGATAATAGCCAATGGAAATATTTAGAACATAACATAGGTTAAAATACAGTTGTATCTGAACCAGGCACTTTAATCAAAAGAAAAGAAAACTTTGGCTTAGACTATCAACTTGTATTCAAAATATAGCTAATTGAAATAAATATTTTTCTTGTATAAGCACAGATAGAATTAATGTAGTGTTTAAAAAGATATCTTTATGCTTCTAAAAAAATATCTTTATGCTTCTCAAATGCTTGTGCTTTATCTGTTACATTATCAACTACATTCAGCTTATTAAGTTACTGAATGATTTGATTATTAAACAGTGAGAGATCTAGAATATGTTTACCAATTGGCCATTTGAATGACAAAGAAGTCAAATGCCTGAAAATTCACTTGGCTGCATATCTGTTCTTCTTTGCTTTGTGTCAGGGATTATAGAGCACTAGCATTTTTATCCGCTACTAACTAGATATGATCCATAATATTCTTGCTCTGAAGTTTCACTAAAGATCACCTCAAATTACTGATTATCTATTTTCAGGGGAGTATTCCTTTTATGTAACATTGGTGCATTTTCACTTTTTCTAATAAGTAATCCTTGTAATCTCACTAGAGGCCTAATGATTATTATGATTTGTTTGTGGGCTACTACTTTGTCTCCCAGAGTCACATCAATCAAGCCTTTGTCAAAGCTTTCTTTCAAAGAGAAGCACCCATTGAAATCTTTTTATGGGCATAAATTTTTTCTTGTATGGAGTGACTGCTGCCTTGATTAAAAAATAATGGCAAGATATCCTGTATGAGAGACAGGAACTTTTGTCAGTATTTCAGTCATTGGAAGTATGTAAATCTTTATTTTCAGATCACAGCATTCATAATTAACAACACACTTGATAAATATTAAGCAAGTGTGTTGTTCATTGGGAACATTGTAGTCTAAAAATAATAAAATCATATCAAGCTTACTGAGACTGCTGAAAGCAAGATGTTTTGTAATACACAATTGTTGCTTTCATATATAAATATTGTGAAATGAAATAGAGGTTCTTTTTTGCCCAGATCAAACATTTTACTGTCTGTACAATCTAAACCTACACAGACACTTTCTACATTTTGAACGGCCATTGTGGTAAGTTTTTCCATCTCTTCTATCTTTCTTATCATCCTTATCACTGGGTACACATTGGACACAACTTCTCACTAAAGTACACTTTGTAAGATGTGAACTTATTCTTTTGGATAGGGAGTATTTAAAAATCAGTGTGGTTTGTGTAAGATTGTTTTCATCGGATTAAACTTTCAGTAATAAAACTTGTATTTAATCCAGCACTTTTCTATGGGGCACAATTGGGTTCCCTGTTTAAAAGAATTTGGCACATCCTTATAAAGCATAATGCACAGTTTTGGAATATTCACGTTAATCAGTATTTACAATTGAGGTTTTTGTTGCATACTTTAAGTGGACTCATCAAATCTTTTATGTTTTTAGGAGGTTGAAAGAAGAGGATGTTCCTTATGAAGTAAAGCGTCAGCGATTTCATTCACCTCATCGTGAATTAACTTCAGCTAACCAATTAGTGCCTTTAATAGAAGATCATAGATATTCATTCCCTGGATCAATTTCTGCGCCATTATTTCAAGCACATTACATCCCAGATTTAACAGGATGTGTGCCACCTTTACGAGAACCTTCCTTTAATAATGCTATAGAAGCTACACTTCCTGTAGCCAAAGATAAGGTGAGATTGAAAAGAATATGATTTATAATATTGCAAAATAAATGTTTTAAGTGCAAACTGTCAGGTTGGCTTCATGACCTTACAGTTTAGAATAGAACAGAACAGAATAGAATAGAATTCTTTATTGGCCAAGTGTGATTGCATACACAAGGAATTTGTCTTGGTGGAAATGCTCTCAGTGTACATAAAAGAAAAGATACATTCGTCAAGAGTCAAGAATCATCAGGTACAACACTTAATAATCATCATAGGGTACAATAAGCAATCAAATCATACTAGGAAACAGTCAATATAAATTATAAGGATACAGGCGACAAAGTTACAGTAATTTAGTCACAAGTGGGAGGGGATGGGCGATAAGGAGTGATGAATCAGTTATAAATTAGTTTATAGAAAACTCCACATTCCTGGAGTTCCTAGATATGTAGAAGAAAAAACGTAGATAAAGAATCTACATTTTCTTTAAATTGGAAATTTTAAAATTAAAAAAAATATCACACCTACCTTCTAAAGAAGTCTTTGTCACTACCTCCAATCCTAATCAAAATGGGTAGAAGAAGGCTGTGTTTTGTCATACATTAAATTTGTCGTCCAGGCTAAGGACTAAGGTTTTTCACTGTTTATTGCTGTATAACAAAAATTTTAAAGGTAAATCTGTTAGATTACCCAAAATCAGGATTCAGTTAGAATAAAACCCAATTTGTTTTTGATTGTCTCCAATTTCCAAGAATAAAAGTTTCTTGGTTTTGTGCTGCTTAAGACCTGAAATAATTAATCTTACTCATCTAGTATGATCTAGATAGATCTAGTATGAACCAGATAAAAGAGCAATGTAGGATTGATGACTTTTTATCCCAAAAAAGTTTGTCTACATTCAATAACACTAAAAAGACTGCATTAATATTTATACATTAAATGCAAGTTTTGTTTTTTATACATAAAGTTAAGTCAGCAAGTACTGGAATTATTTCAAGCGTGTCAACAACAAACCTACGACTTGAACAAAAAAGAGCTTTGCCGTACTCAACTCCAAAGGGAAATTCAGCAAATCTTTCCAAGTATGTTGCAATTCTGTATATTTATTATTCAATAAAACTTTTGGTATTTGAGTTCTTTCAAAGAAGAACATAATTTTAAAATTATTTTTGCCTTGCAGATAGTAGGCTCTTTTTGGTTGGATCTTCACTGAATGGATTTGGTACTCGTAGCAGTGATGGTGATTTGTGCCTAGTGGTTAAAGAGGAGCCAGTAAGTACAGGGGAAAAAGTAAATATCCATATTTTTTAAGAGGAAGTACTGAAAGGGAGATAAATATTGAAGAATAAGTAAAACTAGTTTCTAAAATATCAAATTTATCATTAAGGTATAGGTTGAACTTGTGCAAAGTATTCGTTGAAAATAGCTATTCATTCAAATTAGTTTTCTCATGATTTCCAAGGAACACTTCGGGCAAACAAATAAGAAAATAAAAGCAATGTTAATATAGTATAATATGATGTAATATATTACCCTGTCTCTTTTGGATATACAGTATAAGAATTCTCCATGCCCACGCTTGCATGATTTATATAAATTTTCTTGTTTACATGATGGAAACACTTTTCCGTCTAAGAAAAATAGAAAACTACCTTACTGCAGCCACAACTTTTTTAAGATCACAAGAAGGACACATCCTGCATGCTGTTTTTTTCTGTAACAAAAATGAGACAATTAGTGGGATGAGCTTTGCAATTTTAAAGAAGCTGTGTCCTTACAAAAATGGTAAATAAAATCCCACCAGATAATTTGAAAGAAATCACTTTAAGTTAAAAGGGTGGTTTAGTGCATTACATGCTACATTAGTTTTAATACCATTTTTAGAAGGCATTCACATCAGTAGTAAAAGTCACTAATAAGTGATTTTTGAAACAATAATTATGCAAATGCGCAACATAAGGAGGGTTCAGTTTATATGCTAAGAAATACTGCCTAACTACCAGTTCTGATTTAATTCCATTTGTCTGTTGTTTGGATTTTTGAAATAGTATGTGCGTGTGACAAATAGCTTGAAGCAAATTTGAAAGGGGGACTGTGAAATACCACTTAAATGATTTTTATAGTTATTAGACTTACTTTTAGGGAGACATGGATACTATTGTGAAAATATTAAATGCTTGGATAGTTATAAAAGAGATCAGGAAGACTTGAGCCCTATTCCCTATTTACTATTGATCCAAATGATTGCTATTATCCCAATACAATAGAATGTGGCAAAAAATACCTTTCTTAAATTACTCTTTTTTACAAGCTCCTACATTTTGATAAATGAAATTATTATATGTGCGTCCGTATTTTTAAATCAATCTAACATTATCCGGAATTCTAAATGTATTGATTGCCCATAGTTCTAAATTTCCATCGTAGAAATTGAGCTTTTAGCATATGGGCTGATCGAAGAATTGGACCTCTGAGCTTGTTCCTGCTATCTTAAGGCCCTATCACACTGCCCAACGGATGCAAAACGTTTGAAAAAAGGACACAGCGGACGAGAAAAATGTTCCATCCGTTGTTATCCGCTCTCAAATGGGGCAAAAATTTGCATAAACAGCGGATAACACGGAAAGGAACAGATGGGGGAGGACGCAGAGCAGATGGAAAGGGGATGCGGAACGGAAGCATCCTTTTGCATCCTCTAGGCATCCTCTAGACATCCTTAATATCCGAGATAGGTCCCCTCTGCAAACGTTTTTTCCGTTTTAAATGCTTTCTTTGCGTGCTACATCTGCTTTCATCCTTTCTCCATCCGTGCTACTAACGCTGCGCGTCCGTTCTGCTTCCTCCCCGCGTCCGTTTACCGCTGGAGCGGATTCGAGTAGCGCAGATGCGCAGTGGATGCCTAGCGGATATAGCGGATGCGTAATGGATGACAACGGATGCAGAACGGATGTCCCCCGTATGCCTAGCGGATGCAGAACGGACAAGTTGGATACATTTTCCGCTCAAAAGTTTTGAGCAGCTCAAAACCTTTTGAGCAGATGAAATGTCAATAGACGGATGCTGGACGGATAGAGAGGAAGCAAAACGGAGGCAGTGAGTACAGAACGGAAGCATCGCATTAACCAACGGATGGTAAGTGTTTTTCTCCGTTTTACATCCTCTTTCCATCCGTTGCTGCAGTGTGACAGGGGCTTAACAATGATCAAAGTGCTTTCATCTTCTGGGTTTACTCCTTTTCTTTCTCACTTTATGTATTCATTTGATGAAATGTTTCCATTTGAAGATTCAGAGTGTTCTACTGCAGGGGTCCCCAACAACCGGGCTCCGGACCGGTACTGGTCCGTGGATCATTTTGTACCGGGCCATAAAGCATGAATAATCGTGATTAAAATATATATAAAAATATGTTTTTCTTCCGGGTGTCTTATATTGAAAGACAACCACTTCCGCCCTCACCTAACTTCCGTGCTAACTTCACGCCTAACTTCGCAGACAGCATTGCTAAAGCTAAGAAGCCCTTTACTATTGGGGAAGAATTGATTTTGCCGATCCTTGAAAAAGTGTTTCTGCGTGAAACTGGTCCCTGGTACAAAAAAGGTTGGGGACCACTGTTCTACTGTATACATGTCCAAATACCTCCATCTTCAAACATTATTAAACATTAAAACATTTGACTAATGTATTTCAGATCAATCAGAAGACTGAAGCAAGACACATACTCAGCATACTCCAAAAACACTTCTGTAGGAAGCTTTGTAAGTTCCAGAGTAGACTAATTTAGTGAAATGAATATTGTTAATTTGTTTATAGTTTTCACTAAAGAAATATGCTTGTGTGTGTGTGTGTGTGTGTGTGTGAAGTTTTCGCGGGTATTTATATGAATGGTATTCAGCTTTGTTCAGGTATTTTCCCACATCATTATAGTTGTGCTTTTAAAATTGTAGCAACGTTTCGGTAGAATCTCATCTGCCATCATCAGGCTTATCTGAACAAAGCTGAATAATATATATATATATGTATGTATGTATGTATGTATGTATGTATGTATGTATGTTTTCTTAGGTTTTCGCGGGTACTTACATGTGTGCTGTTTAGCTTCCTTCGGGTATTATCCCACGTCATTGTAGTTCTGTTAAAGTTGTAGCAATGTTTCAGCAGAATCTCATCTGCCATCTTCAGGCTTCTGTATGGATATGGGTCTTACAGCTCCTGGTTTTAAATT
>BLBF01000010.1:31134009-31155844 GCA_015471245.1 Laticauda colubrina | reverse complement strand
ACCAATCAATCAAACTCCAAGTCCAATGAAACAGGTCCAGGCTCCCAACCAATCAGAATGGACCAGCCTCAAATTTAAAACCAGGAGCTGTAAGACCCATATCCATACAGAAGCCTGAAGATGGCAGATGAGATTCTGCTGAAACGTTGCTACAACTTTAACAGAACTACAATGACGTGGGATAATACCCGAAGGAAGCTAAACAGCACATATATATTGTAGTTCTGTTAAAGTTGTAGCAACGTTTCAGCAGAATCTCATCTGCCATCCTCTGATGGATGGATTTAACAGAACTACAATGACGTGGGATAATACCCGAAGGAAGCTAAACAGCACACATGTAAGTACCCGCGAAAGCCTAAGAAAACAAATATATATATATATATGTTTTTTTAAGTTTTTGCGGGTACTTACATGTGTGCTGTTCAGCTTCCTTTGGGTATTATCCCACGTCATTGTAGTGCTTTTAAAGTTGTAGCAACGTTTCAGCAGAATCTCATCTGCCATCATCAGGCTTCTGTATTGAGTTTGTATGTGGGTCAGGGTCTCACAGCCCTTGGTTTTAAATTTGAGGCTAGCCTATTGTTGTGCCAGGATGTTTCTTTCTACATCCTGATTGGTTGGGAGTCTTGATCTGTGTTTATTGGACTTGGAGTTTGTTTGATTGGTGTTTCTGGTTTCTTCTGTCTGTTTTGTGGCTTTGATTGGCTGGCAACTCTGTGTTCCTGTATTGGAGGCTTTCAGTGCAGCTTGGCTTCGTGTGAAAGGACGGCTATTTTCTATTAGGAAACCAGGTTTCATCTGGGTGCCTGGTGGGGGTGTGTTTGAGCTGGAGGCATCAGAGGGAGTCTGTTTGTGCCCAGGTGTTTGCCTGGCTTGTGTGGAGATCTTTCTATTTGAGAGTGCAGGCTTCCAAATGATTGACAATCGGGTGGAATCATCTCTTCTATTCATGCTTTCAGGTCTTTTTTCAATCTCTATGGCTTCTCTGATGATTCTGTGGCTAGGGTTTTCTATAGTGGCTAGGGTTTTAGTGCCATTGAAGTTGATGTTGTGACCTGTGGTTTTAATGTGTTGGACTAGTGAGGAGGTGTGTTCCAGCTTTTTTACTGCATTTTTGTGTTCATCTAGGCGGGTACTTATTCTTCTATTGGTCTGTCCAATGTATGTGGCCGGGCATGATGCACAGGGAACTTCGTATATGCCTTGGTTTTCCAGGTCACTTTGGTCTTTGGGATTTTTAAGGATGGATGCTATTTTTTTGTCTGTTTTGAAGGCAGTCTTGATGTGATGCCTGTGTAGTATCTTACTGATTTTGTCTGTAGTGCTCTTATGTAGGGCAGGACAGCTGTTCTGGTGTGTTTTTGTGGATCAAGCTGGTGATTTTGTTTTTGTGGAAGCCGTTGGCTGTCAATACTTTAGTCAGGGTGCATAGTTCAGTCTTTATATGTGTCTTGTCTGCCAGGCGTTTGGTTCTGGTAATTAGTGTTTTCGTTACGGAATTTATCTGTGCTGGGTGGTGGTGGGATTGGGCATTGAGGTAGCGGTTGGTGTGTGTTTTCTTCTGGTATACGGTGAGTCCTAGTGTGCCATCTGTTCTTTTATAGATTAGTACATCTAGGAATGGTAGTTGTTTGTTTATTTCCGTTTCCATGGTGAACTTGATTTTGGGGTGTGTGCTGTTTAGGTGTATTAGGAAATTGTGTAGGTTTTCTTTTCCATGGGGCCAAATCACAAATGTGTCATCGATGTATCCTAGCCATAGTTTGGGTTTGTGGGTGGCATTAGCCAGGGCTCTGGATTTGAATTCTTCCATGAACAGGTTTGCAATGACGGGTGACAGTGGTGATCCCATAGGGGCTCCTTCAATTTGCTTGTATCTTTGTCCTTTGTATATGAAATATCTGTTGGTTAAGCAGTGTTCTGTTAGTTCCATGAGGTGTTTAGCTGGTTGGTATTTATTTTTGATGATTTCAAGAGTTTCTTTCATCGGGACTTGAGTGAATAGTGAAACCACGTTGAAACTTACAAGCAGATCTTCTTGTTCCACGTGTAGATCTTTGATCATTTCTAAGAAGTGGTATGAGTTTTGTACATATGAAGCTGCGGTTTCAGCATGTGGCTGTAGTTGTTTTGCAAAGTGTTTAGCTAGGTTTTGTAATGGTGCTCCTTTGGAGCTGACTATGGGTCTGAGAGATATGCCTTCTTTGTGTATTTTTGCGAGGCCGTATAATTTGGGGCATCAAGAAGATTTTTCTCTTGGGATGATCGTCTGTTGGATTCCTTTGCTTATGTGGCTGGTTATAATTTTATTCTTGGCTAATTTTTCCAGATATGTGTTTGGGTCTGTGTTAATAGGTTTGTATGTGGAGTCTTGGAGTAGGTCTGTCAATTTTGTTTCGTAGTCTTTTCTATCCATTACTACTGTGGCATTCCCTTTGTCTGCTGGGAGTATTATTATGCTGTTATCATTTTTCAGGGTTTGTAGCGCTCTGAATTCATCTTTTTGCAAGTTGTTTTTCGGTGGTTTGCTTGTGCATAAGATGTTTGTAACCTGGTGTCTTATTCTGTCAGCTTCATCTGTATTTAATTTGGTTAGGCTGGATTCTACTGCACATATGATGGATTCTGTGGGGATTTTTTTTGGGTGCTATGGCATGATTGAATCCTTTGGTTGGGACATCTGTTTTGGTGAGTTCTCTGTTGGAAACGTTATATACTAGTTGTTTCAGGTTTTGTTGTGAGTTGTTGCGGGTTTTCTTGTCATGTTCTAATTTCTTTAGATTCTTTAAGAGTTTTTCATTTTTGTAAGTGGTTTCAGTTTCAGCTCTCCAAGTTGTAAGTTGTTTTATCTTATTGATAAAATTGATAATTGAGCAGCAAAATCCACACAGAAGCCTGATGATGGCAGATGGGATTCTGCTGAAACGTTGCTACAACTTTAACAGCACTACAATGACGTGGGATAATACCCGAAGGAAGCTAAACAGCACACATGTAAGTACCCGCGAAAGGTTAAAATATAAATATATATATATATATATATATATATATATATATATATATGTATATGTATATGTATATGTATATGTATATGTATATGTATATATGTATGTATGTTGCAAGTGTGTGTGTGTTGTCAGTAGCATATCTTTTACCATTTTAGGACATTTTTTAAAAAAGATGTTTTTGATGAAGATTTGTATGTTATATTTCTAGGAAGTACAATATTATGCACTAGGGAAGTAGAATATATTGCCTTGCAACTGAAGTAAGTGGTAGATATTATGATGGGATGTTATGCAGATTAATTTTCTGGTGTTTTAGTAAATGAAATTTCAAGCTAAAGCAAAATTTAAAACTCTGCACTTTGGAGAGAGTGGGATAAAGAGAGAGATTATTTGTAGACTATGCAGAGTTCCTTTGTGAGGATAATGGGCAGTTTCTAAATTGGATGGATGGTGGATGGATAGTCCGAAGTACTTCTGAATAATTTTCAAAATGTGCTGTCCAATTTGCTGTATTTATTGATATTTCTATGCTGCTTTGATCATATATTCTTTGATAATAAAAAAGCATACAATTGTAGTAGTTACAAGAAAGATTAAGTTAAGAACCTAGTAGTCAGTAAAATGTAAAAGCAGCAACGCACAATACCTAAAGATACAAAGGTCTAGCAACAGAATATAATTTCAAGTTTCCTTTTGAAAACCAGTCATGGAAAATATCTGTGTGGTCTCTTAAGTTTCACTGATTTGATGGCACATAATCCATCAAATCAATTTGAATGTCAGCAGAAAGGGGATTATCTATTCATATAGAAAATCTCTACAAATTGAATAAAAACCATGCCAGAAATGATACAGCATGGCCTAAGAAGTTCTATGCAATAAAATCACTAATTAAATTTTATCTATTTAATTACATCTGAGCATCATGAAACTGTATAGAAAATATTTTCTGATAAATTTCCTGCTGCAAAATAGCATTTATATAAGATGTTACAGGAAGTTTTCATTTTCTTTACAGCAAGCTACATTGAGAGACCTCAACTGATCCGAGCAAAAGTACCAATTGTAAAGTTCAGGGATAAAGTCAGGCAAGTAACTGCAATTACCATTATTTTTTTCATATATTCATTTAGACAGAATGGACTTACTCGTATGGGACACGTTTCTTAGAATTTCCTTATCAATCTGCCATTTGTTTTCTCATTGCTATAGTAATAGTGACAGTCAGGTTTTTTTAGATAGAAGAACTTTATTGTCATTGTACAAACAAGTACAGTAAAACTGTGGATGCACCCCAGCAACTGTTCACAATACAGTAAAACCAGAGCACTTAAAAATGAAGATAAGAAAAATAGAGTTGCAAATGTTACAGTGAATAGCACTATTCCATTATTTCAGTGAACATTAAAAATTCTTTTTTTCTGATATTTTGTCTCTGTTTATGCTTTTATTAGTAGAGAAGTGGTTTAAGTTGCAATGGCTGATCAGTCCAAACAATAAAGCTAGTTCCATTTACTGATTTAACAGAATTAACAGAATTCAAAACAAAAAAGGGGGAACTTGTGGCCTTCCACATACTACTAACTCCCACTAGCCCAGTATCATGCCCAGAGATACACTCCTATACAGCGAGAGTAGATTAGAGAGTGGAACTATGTAGCAAGAAACTGTTATGACATTGGATGCATTTAGGGCATGTCATTTAATGGGGTGAAAATTAATCTTTGCAATTTTTTTTAGTGATGGATTAAAAAAATATGTGTTTTTACACCAAGAATTCAAATCTGCTATTATTTTTGCAATTGCACAATGTTTAGCTTGGTATGGTAAATCCATGTCTGATCATATACCCCACAAAAGTCTCTTGTAACCCAAATACTGTTATCTTTTCAAAATTACACCTTGTGCTACAAAAATTAGTTTTTTTCTGCATGAATCTTATCTAGCTAAGCAAAAAATAATCCATGCAATCATAAACTACCATCAGAAAGAAAATTATCTGTAATTATCTGATGTTTAAGCAAGTTTCATCAAGTCTTGTTTTGATTTGTTCTTAGACATCAGCCACTGTCTTGCTTCTTGGCCTCAAGTTTCTCATGTTTATACACGCTGCTTGCTCCTCTGTAACCTGTTTCATGCATCTCTCTATTGATTGGGCATGACTGAATCACTGTGGTATTCACATTGGTTCGTCAGTGAACTTCTTTATTTCCACTACAGTTTATTTACATATCAAAGGTGGTTCATATACACCTTCAGACCAATAAGTTGGCTCCAACAGAGTGAATGCTCTGATGTTGATTAAAGGCGTTTTTCATGCACATACATAAAAATCTCCTAGCGCTTCATTGTCTGCACCCCTTAAGTCAGTGATCTTTTGCAAACCAGCTCTCCTCTCTTGAATGTCATCTGAACACAAGAGTTTCTGGATTATAATTTCACTGAAAGTGTACCATGCTGAGTGCTGAATGGCTGGCAAAACAGCATCTACTACAGCCTTCTTTTGCAGTCTGACTTGCTGCAGCTGGAACAACATGACACCAGCCTTCAATCCAGGAATGTTTTACTTTGATGTTGAACCAGCAACATCCACCCTAATGATGTATTCCATATCATACTTGAGTTTTGGAGAGTTTGCCTTTAAAGCCATGTTTTAAAACCCATATTCAGCAAAATCTATTTGCAGTTGTCAACCAGCGTGAAGGCTTATGGGGCCAATTTCCAGAAGAGCCAGATCTGTGGGAAGTTCTGTCCTTATTGCCTGTATATATAAGCATATATCCATATGCTTAATCAGTAGAGAGATTCTTTCAACACTGTTGTTCAGTGAAATGAGATTCTCACCAATTGAAACTGGTGAATGAAAAATCAATGTCAAATTCTGTTGCAGTGTCTAGCATATTGCCAATTTTACCTTCCCATTTATTGTTAGACAAGGTGTTCTCATACAATTTTTTTATTAAATGTCATGGGGTAACTCATTCATGTGGAGTGCATATACCAACCAGATCAATATCTGCTCAGGCTTGACCTCTACACCTTCACAGCCAGTATTAACATTTGTAGAACCTTCTCCAAAGGCTTCAAGCTTTTGTCAATGCCTTTCTTCTTCATGAAATACACCAGATTATCTACAGGTGCTTGAGCAGGTTTTCCTGTTTTTGAGCCTTTCTCTGGAGTGAAATGATAAAGATACCTTCCACCCAGCTCACATAATAATGTTCTTTGATGGTACAGGGGAATTGCTGGTCTGAATTGTTTGCTTTCATTGTAACTTTAGTTGCATCTATACGGCTGTTGGAAAAGATGCATTCTATTTTGCCCTTCTTACAGAGCTCATCAAATTCTTGATCTAGGAACTTTTTTTCTGGGCTGTCTTGACATTATTGTGGTCAACTACAAGTCTCTTGTCTTCTTTGGTGATCAAGACAGCATCTATGAAGGAGGCTATGTTAATGGCAGCAGTATAGACCATATCTTATGCTCTGCATAGCGACATTCGTTAGTTCTAATCTATTCTGTCTTTTCTTTTGAAGTTGAGGCCACATGTGTTTGGTCTAAGGCCTCTTCATAACTTCCATCACATTCCTCTTCCTCTTCCTCTTCAGCATCAGTCATCTGTGCTTCATTTTCATTATAAGAGATAATTACTTCATTTGTTGGTATCAAAATGCCTGGAATACTTCTCTGCTTATATTTAATGAGCCTTTGTCTCTCATCATCTTGCCATTTTTAACTTTTGACTCGTCATTTCTGCTCAGGCACATCTGGCAAACCAGTCTGGTGTGATCCAAAAGAACCAATCTTGTCTCTTTGATCCTTAACGAAAGCAAGTTCCTTCAGTGTATCTTCATTTCCTTAGGGCAGGTACAGTTAATGTGAGCTTCTTTTTTGCAGCCAGCAGGGCAGCTGAATTTGACGCCCAGAACAATTTAACACTTGCAGTTGAGGATGTCGAACAGTTTGTCAAGTTTCACAGTAACAATCTCTTTGAATCTAGTTTTCCTCTGTTAAGATATATGTTCTTTACTTGATCCCAGCTCTTTTGGATCTTGTTCAAGATGATCACTCATGAATTTACAACAGATCACAAAAGAACTGTTTGTTCCACCTTTCACACATTTTTGAATATATGTCTCTTGCAAGACTGGCTGCTGGGTAGTTTCCAGCATCATCACTACTTTGTTCTCTTTGTTTCTCCATGTTGAAAATATCTCAGTGTTGGAGTTCAGTTGGCAACAAGTATCTGCTTGTCCCAATTAGGCGGCTCATATGAGTGAATGTTCCCAGTCTTGTTCTTTTTTTAGAAGCCATTACAGATCACTTATCACACTCAGAAAACAAGGCCAGCAGTATTAACACTCTCAGTCAAAATAACATTTAACAAAAAGAAAGACAGCTGAACCTGGAAAATGAAGCAAACAAAATGTTAAAAAATTATATTTATGTAGTTATTTGCCAAGCACATCTAAATTATATTAAAATAACCAAAATTTCTTTCCAATCTTCAAGGCATGTCACAACTTTTGAGCACCCCTATATTCAAATTAAAAGTTGAAAAACTTGACACACACTAAATTGTGTAACTTGATCAGACAGCCCTTGAGACCAGCTGCTATGCCGCTCTTTTCTATCTTTTAGCCTGATGTGGCAGCCTTGGTCTTTTGGGCAGTGGAATATTGACATGGAACTATAGAAAATAACTTGAGCGGTCACCATCTCAGTTTCAGAGAGCAAAGGATTGGCATATGTCCTTCCATTATCAAATATTTCAATAATGTATGTTTATATTTTGTGAATCCTGGTTGCTTTTAAAATCACCTCTTGTGTGAATAAGGAAGAGATTGTGCTATCCCATCTATTCCCCAGTATATTTGTGTCTGATCATTTTACCAATTAAATGTTTTTCCTGCTGTTGCTCCGGAATTTATAGGCTTGGCCAAATTATCAGCAGAACAATACACTGACTTGTTTGTTTTGAGCATTTTGGCTACTCCAGAGTTTGTCAGGATTTCCTGATTGTCTCCCTACCAGATTTTGTACCTTTCTTATAATTTGCTATTTCCAAAGGTTTGATAAGGAACTACGATCAATGCATCGCACTCATTTTAATTATATTCAGTTGTTCAAACTCTTCTACAATTCATTTCTGTTTTCCCCAAGACTTTGATAAATGATGTGTCTGCTTAAATAAATGGCTTCCTAAGGAGCAACACTTAATTGTTGCCTGTTCTCAGCAGTAGCATATTTAAAACTGCAGTGCTTTTGAGCAAAAGCCAAGTGCATTTCGTTTGCCACTCAGTATCGATGGTACAACTGTGCAGTCTAGAATTCATAGGCAGAGCAAAGAGTGTCTAAGATAAGCTGCCATGAGCATATGCTAATTTTACTATAGACCCCACATGCTTACAGAAATAAACACTTCAATACCCCAAATACATTGTTTTGCAACTGGACATGAATAGAGGACTTCATGATATATTTTCCCCATTATGATCATGTACATAATCAGATACTCATGTTAACCACAAAGAGAATGCAGTGATACACTTAAATGGCAAAATACTGGTTTTTGTGATTGGCCGTTGGAATCTCAGGCTTTCCAGTACTATACGTTTTCCACCATGTGAGCATCCCTGTTCAAATGCTTGAAATAAAATTTAATTCCTAGTGAAGTGAGACACCTATCATCCTAATAAGCACAGTATATGGACATTATTGCCCAATTCTAAATAGGCAGGATAGGGAGCAAAGCCAAAGGATTGGAGGGTTTTAGGGATGCCAAATATTGAAAATATAGGTATTATTATTCTACTACAGAGGGGTATTTATCCTGAAAAAGATGGTTTTCCCATCAATGTTTTTAATGTAATATAATTCGACTTATTTGAATAAAGTACTGGTGCAAATTGAATTTGTTTTTTCTCCTAGCTGTATGGATTTTGACTTGAATGTAAACAATGTTGCAGGAATAAGAAATACGTTCCTTCTGAGAACCTATGCATACAGTAAGTAGTTTACTCATTGAATCATGGATTGGGTTCCTTTTGGAATCCTTACGTCCTTGGAAAACTGAGGATACTTGGTTCCTAAGATTTTGGCGCCATGCATGCAAACTTGAGAGAAACCATTGTACTGAAAAACCAAGCAAATGTGATAATGGTTGTAAAGAACATGTCAGAATTCTGATACAGGTAGTTTTCAAACTTACAACCATTCATTTTGTAAATCATGGCTTCTCCCTTTGACTTTGCTTGTTCTAACTCCCCTGGGAAGGTCACAAATGGTGATCACATGACCCCAGGAAGCTGCAACCATCATAAATGAATGGCAATTACCAAATGCCCAAATTTTGATTATGTGACTGAGCACTGTGGCAGTCATAAGTGTGAGACTTGTCAGTCACTTTTTTTCATTACCACCGTAACTGAACGGTTGCTAAATGAATGGTTGTAAAGACTAGAATACCACTGTTTGTAGTTCCTAAATGTAAATAATATTAGGGGATGGCAGAGAGAGATTCGGTTTTTTAGCTGTATTTACTTTAGTTAAGAAGCTCCAATACTTTGGCCATCAAGTGAGAAGAGAAGACTCATTGGAAAAGACCCCAATATTCAAAGATTGAAGGTGAAAGGAAAAAATGATGGCAGAGGATGTGATGGTTAGATAGTGTCATTGACACAGCGGGCATGAGTTTGGGCAGACTCAGGGAGACAGTGGAAGATGGGAGGGCCTGGCATACTATGGTCCATGAGGTTGTGAAGTGTCGGATATCACTTAGTGACTGAACAACAACAAACAACACTTTCGTTAAGGAAAAATATTGAGAGATGAAGCTATGGTAGAAAGAATAGATTATCGTAGATAGGAAGAGTTTCTAGTGTAATAAATAAAGAGGGGCAAAACTATTTTAAAAGCAAAATATCCATTAGCATCCATAACTCTAATAATACAGGAACATGTGCTCTAATTGAGAGGTCAGTCTTGAATTAAACTTTATGTAGCCATTCTTATTGAATAACCATGAAAATGGTCTGCCTGTCAAAATTTTATTTCTTGTTTATAGTTGAGAACCGAGTACGTCCATTGGCGCTGGTTGTAAAGAAATGGGCAAACTTTCATGGTATAAATGATGCCAGCCGAGGCACTTTAAACAGCTATAGTCTTGTGTTGATGGTTTTGCACTATTTACAAAGTAAGTACTTGCTGAATTTTTCAAATGACTTTTGCCCTGAATGTAATGCTTGTCAATTTCTCTTCAGAATCAGTTGTTAAGAAACTGCTGGCAATGTCTCTAGGTAAAATATTTGCTTTTGCTTTTGTTTCTTTCACTTCTGTCATGTTTTTGATGCATGAAAGGTGTTCTCTAGGAAACATGCGTATTTATGAAAAATACTGAAAGTCTGCAATATAATCACTAGATTTCTTGCTGTTTCTTAAATACAGTAGAGAACAAATTTAAAAGATCAGACACTAACATTGTTTTATTAACTGTCAACTTTAATATTAATTGATAAATATTAATAGTTAACATTAACTATTTTAACATTCTTCTGACACTGTATTTTAAATGGATTTGAATATTTAAAAAGAAATTGCTACCATAAATTATTGTAGTTTTCTGTTTCAGGCTTTGTTTATCAAGAATTCTATGATGAACAAAAACTGAATGGATGAGGATATACAGTATTACCATCATCAGACTTTTATTACAGACAAGAAAGTTTGATCTTATGTGTAAATTATTTCAAGAGAAATATATATACACAGATCCTGAGCTCATTGGAAAAAGGAGAAGATAAAATTATGCTAATTATTTGCAGATTTTGTTTGTAGTTGTGTTTTTTAGCTATGATAATTATAATTAGGCATTAGGGAAATAAAAATGGGGATTCTTTTATTTTTAAAAGTTGCATTTATATTACTGTAGATATTTCTCTTAGATAATATAATGTGATAAGTTATTATCATTAACTTTAAGCTATGCATTATAATAGTATATAATATACAAATAGTCCTCGAGAAATGGTCATTTAACAGCTGTTCAAAATTATAACAAATCCTCCAAAAGCTACTTATAACCCTTTAAAAAAAAAAAATTATGGTTGCTGCAATGCCCCTGCAATCACCCTTATAATTGATCACAGAAACACTAGTACCCCGCCTTCCCTCCCCTGATCCTAAGTTGCTGGGTCCCTGCAGGCCTTGGGCCTATTCCCACATTCCTATTACCCAGTACACATTTGCCTTTTGGAGATACCCAGATTTCATAATGGGGAAGGAGATCAGGTCAATGTGTTGTGGATGACTTGCCCCAGTTGACTGACCCCAGCTGTCTCAACATGGCTGACTCTCTATGACCGGCTTGTCACAGGACAATTCACTGGAGGACAACTTGCCATAGGAATTCAATGCGGGATAACTCAAGAAAAGGCCAATTAGAATTGCAACTCACCACAGCCTTGAGTACTTTTAACTTGAGAGGGTTTAAATCTAAAGCAAGACAAGACCCATTGAAATTGTCCCTCTTTTGAGTTATCCTATATTGAATTCTTATGCAGTAAGTTGTCCCATGGTGAGTTGGTGTGATGAGTCAGATGGGGCAAGATGGCTGGGGCAAATTAACCATGATGAGTTGACTTAGACTCTTATCTGGGCCATGTCCCAATTATTTTCAGCAGCTCCGCAATTACTTGTCCCTCACCTACACAGCAACCATCATCCAGAAGTGGATGGTCTTTGAGTACAGCCATAAGGAATTGCGGGCGCACTGGAAATGATGGTTGTGTCCAGAAGGCAGCCACACAACCAGGGATGAGTGGCCTGCCCTTCATCGCCAGAATGAATATGGAGATCTTCAAAAGGTAAATTAGGAGGAGAGTGTGGGGCTTAGTGGGGTTGCAATCGGTCCCAAGGTTTGCAGGGAACTGGTAGAAGGGTGAAAGGGCATCGGGAACCCAGTATGAAAGGCTTGCAGAAACCTAGTGGGAAAGGCCTGCAGGGGCCAAGGGATAGGAAGCAGAGTATGAGGTGTCTCAGAGATGAGGAAGGCCTGGAGCAGGAGGAGCTGGGCTCAGTTCTAAGTAGAACTGGGGTTCCTGCACTCCTGAAACACTCTTCTCTGGTTAACAACTTGCACATTTATTTAAAGGCTGCGTCAGGGAGAGAAGAGGATGGAGTCATTGAGTGAGACTATCTCATTTAATGGCCATCACCACTTGTGACTGTAATGGGTAGGCTCCATTACAGCCATATCTTGAGGACTATCTGTGGTATAGCAATGATAAAACATGTATTTGTGTTTTATCAGTCCAGCCATTTCATGTATCTGATGAAGTGAGCTGTAGTTCACAAAAGCATTTGCCTTTTAATAAAATTATTAGCCAGAAAAGATACTATAACACTCCTGAGTTCTTGCTGTCATAATACATCACAACTTTCTACCTTTAATGTAATTATATGTTTTTCTTTAAGTATGAAGATGAACATTGAAGTAAGACACTGTTGGGAAACTGAGCCTTGTATAGCCATACTTTCTTCATTTTCCTTTGAGATCAATTAAATATGCTGATGCTTCAAATCATAAGAACTCTGGCCGAGTGGAATTATACAGTTCACTCAAGTAGGAAAGATAGAGATTCACTGATACATTTAGAAGAGGAACAATTTGAGCAGATTGGCCTTTTAGTCAAAGAGTTGTAAAAATTACATATAAAATAGACCGGTTCTTTCATGAACATTTTCAACTTGGACATAAAGAATTGCTGCCCATCGCATGACCTCAGGATTCTAATGTGTATTTTTTAAAAAGATGTACAGGTATTCCTTGACTTACAACTGATCACTTAGCAACTGTTGAAGACTCCCAAAGCTACTTCCAGCCTGGTTCAGTTAGGGCTGCTCTAACTCCTATGATCGTTCGCCTTTACAATTGTCTGCAGGGAAGCTGACGTGCCCCCTCACCTATGAGTTTCCTGCTTCCCACCCCACTAGGCCTCACTCCCTCCTCCCTACCTCCATTACCCATTGCACACTTACCTTTCAAAGATCTCTGGGGCTTTAGAACTCGTGTTGGGGAAAGCAAGCTGCTGCATCCCTTAGTGTCCCTGGGCCACATGATGAGGTCCTAGAAGTGGCTGCCATTTTCAGAGATGCCAGAATTCATTGCAGCCACTTCTGGGATGAAGCCATGCATCCCAGGGATGCTGAAGGATGGGAGCTCTCACCCTCCTTCTCTAACACAAGCTCTGGAAGGGTCACAATTCATTGTGCTACTCTACAAGTGGCTTCTTCAGGGATGAAGCACTTGTCCCAGGGACACTGAGGGACAGAGCACGCAGCTTCACCCCTTCTCCTGTCCCCAATGCAAGGTCTGAACTCCAGAAATCCTCAAAAGGTAAGTGCATGGGGGTGGAAAAAAGGATGTAAGGCCTAGTGGATGGGAAGCAGGCCCATGGTCTGTGGGATCCTGAGAGGGAGAAGAGCACATGTCTTGGAAGGCCCTGGGAAGCAGATGGATTTTTGGCTTGTACTAGGCTTCCCAGGACTCTCCGTCCCCTGTGCTCTGCTTAACAACTTGTGCAATGATGGTCACTTTGCTTAATGACCATCACAATTTGCAGCTATAATGCACAGGCTCAATTACAGTCGTAAATTGAGAAATACCTGTAAATAATTAGAAGATAAGTTTTTATTCATTGTTAATATTGATAGTGGCTATTTTTAGATAAATTAAATTTTTCATTTTGAAAAATTCTGAAAACTAGACATTATTCCAAATATTACTGAGAACTTAATTTACACCTTAATCCTATGCTGATAATTTAGAGTTGCATAATCTGCAAAAGCCTAAAAACATTATGTTTATAATAAAATAAGATGTCTTCAGTATTGAAAATTTCACATGTCCTTGGATAAATTTATATTGCAACTTTGACTTCAATGAGTGTCATATTTGTAAATGTTTAATCAGTTTTCTCACACATTTTTGCAAGTAATATGTTCAATTTAAAAAACTAGAAATTTGAGTTTTGGGATAAGCATTTGATCCTAAACTTTCAGTTCACACCATTAGTGTAGCTGATATGTTGTTTTCTGTGAACTATATAAATCACAGTGACTTTAAAATTTTTTTTTATAGCCCTACCTGAACCTATCCTTCCATCCCTCCAAAAAAATTACCCAGTAAGTGCTTCTTATAAATTACTACACAATATGTTTATTAAAATGATTACCTTTCATTTGAATGTTGCTGTTACTTTGGGATAATGACACAATATGCCTCTGACTATGTTTGTTAGAACTCCACAGTGCTCCAACATGTGTATAGAAAGTTCTCCTGCAGATAGACACCTTCACCCTTTTAAAATACAAATTAAAATTTAAAAGCCAATTCTGATTATGACCTTTGGCTGAGAAATAAGAACTACAATATTTATTTCTCTAGGTTGTATGCATATCTTTTTTGTTAACTGGCAAAAAAGGCAATATTGACAGATTGGATTTCTCTTCCCGCAATGTCTTATGCACTATCAGATCTATTCCAGAAGTTTGGGGAATCTCCCTGAGAAGATTTGGGAGGCATGTGTTGGGAGACAAGTTATTGGATGTAGACCCATGAATTTGGATTGTTATTTTGTGTTTAGAACTGCAGCATATTACCTTATGAATTGAACTGAATACTTATTAGATACACAAGGAATTTCTGGTACAGAAGCTCTCAGTGTACATGCAAGGCAATGGAATAATAATATAAAAAATAAGAGGAGGGAGTGAAGAAGATAATAAGAAAGATAAATAATACTACAGCCATACTACATGGGTAAATACATATAGACACGATTCATTCTGCATGGCAGTACTGTGTTATCTCACCTTTTCATGATGGTAATCTACCTTTTAATGTTTTATTATATTCAATTTGAACTTATTTCCATAATGATTTTTCTTCCGCATCTGCCCCACTATTATTTAAACTCTCTTGTGGCAGTGATGGTACTGATAAATTATGATGCTAAAATATATTAAAACAGTGATATAATAGAAGTAAACTGGCTCTAGGATATTCAGAGCAAAGAGGATGATTAAGGGTTGGCAGTGGCATAGAAAATGTAGAAGCAATTTAAAATTAAGTATTTTCCTTTCACATCAAAATAGCTAATTAAAATGTCCTGATTTCAGGATCATGTTTGATAAAATAAGAGATACATAGTAGGGTCACTCACTTAATTTTCTTTTATAAAATTGCTATTGAAGTAAAAACTTGAATAATATTTTTCATTGAAATTAATGGAAAGTGTAAAGGATTTTGATATTGAAATCCTTAAATATTAAGGCTCATGGTATTGTAATATTTCTATTTACAGTTACATTGAATCATTAAAAGACCCACACTACCGTATATATGTTTATAATCTCAGTGGAAAAAATGCTTTTTAAAATGCTGGACATGTACAATTATGTATCTAAAATGAGTTACTGCATATTTTTAAAGATCTGTGGAAAACCTTTTATCATAGCATTTTAAAAAAGTAATTTTAGCTGAGACATGAGAATATCAACCTTAAAGTAATAGTTAGGATCAACAAAACAATATTTGATTTAACAATTGCAGTTTGTAGTTATACATATCTTTCTGCATAAATATTTTCATAGTTCATTTGAAATGGCATTATGTCACTTGTTTATTAATTCACACTGCATCTCAATGTATAAGGATTATAGTGTTTTGGATATACCAGTAGTTCAGAATAGATTATTTGGATCATTCAGAAGTATGAAAATGGCACCTTTAAAATTATTCATTAAAACAACCATTCATTTTCCAGACTTACGTCTCTGCTTCAGAAGCCACACACTACTGGAATCAAATGTGGCTGCTTTATATGATGTTGGGTTTGTGTTTCCATAATTTTGAACCAAACCTAAAGCATTGCACAGCTACAATAACTGGGCTGCTTTGAATACAGTTTATTTTGGATATTTAACTTGGATCTATCTGCTGATAGGATAGGCCTTTCAAAATTAATCCTACTGCAAGGACAGAGAGCTTTTATCAGTATAAGTAGCAATTAAAGTAGATGCTATCTTACTGGGCATTTTTCAATGTTGGATAGAATCCAGATAGTGTATGCCCTCAAGAAAATATCTCGCAGGCACCATTGTGTTGAAATCAACATCTAGGTCAGAACTGAGTTTAAAATTCTGTTCAAAATCATAGGAAGGAGCACTACCTGAAAACTGCTTCCCTAGGCATGTTTCACCAGAAATAAATAAAACGGCAATTGCCAATATAGCTCTATTTGAGAAGCAATTTGTGACAGTAATATTATACACATCTGCTGAGATGTACATTTTAAAAATTCAAAAGAACAGCCCTTTTGGAGTAAAATATATAACAAATTGACCCAGGAAGAAGTAAAGGAGCTTAACATCCAGTATTTTTTGTATATTTATCAAAGGATAAAGTAGTGTGAAAATATTGCTTAGTTGCAGAAATCATGATAGCACCCTGAAGTAAGCAAATGTTCCCAAGGACTTTTTTGTTGCAAGGTGCCTGGAAATGACCAGATGCCAGAGCACCTGGGAGCAAACCACAGAGGAAGCAGAATCAAAGGTAAGGGACTTGCTGCATCAGATGCTATGTGGGACACTTTGGGGAGTTGCAAATGCCAGATTAGGTAAAAACTGGAAGACCCACTGGATAACTTTAGTTTTCATTGTCCATAATCTGGCAAGATTAATGAATAATCAGTGTTTATTTAAATGATTTGGCCTTATATGTGGTTTCTTTGTTTATATTTTCTCCTTAATGCATTCATTGGCATTTCCTGGGATAGTTTTCATATTGCTCCATTTTTTTATGACAAACAAAACAGGGTTTTTTAAGCTTTAAAATTGTAAGCCGCCCAGAGTTGCCTTGTAGTAAGATGGGAGGCCAATAAATTAAATAATAAATAAACCTTGACTGAATCAATTTGCGTAATAACTATAGAAATACCTGTTGTCTCTATAGTACTCACTGTATGTTCCCGTGTTCGTCAGTGTAACTAGTTTAGAGTATCTGGTGTTTTCAGCAACAAAAACCAGGAATGATATCTTTCTGCCAAGGATTGTATATTGACTTTTTTTTAAAACAAAATGGCATTTTTACATACTCAGAATTACAAAAGCGTAACAGCAATTTGGAGAGTTTTGGGTTGCTTTGTTGTTATGAATTACAAAGATCTTTGAAAAAGAATTAGGTACTACAAGAGTGAAATGGTCCATTCAACCAATTTGAAGTTATCTGTTTGGATAAGCCCAATTTGGACATTCAAAATGGGATTTCCCTCTGAGCATTCCCAGGAATATCCCTTCCCTTCCCCACGTCAATATTACTTAAACTATATTAACTCTTTCCATCAACATATAGTACATAAAGTACATTTCTTGAGGAGAGGGCAGGCTTGTGTGTGATTGTTCTTGCCCACATGGAAATCAATCACCTGAAAACTGAATAAAGCTGCGTATTTCTGGTTTCTGATGTCTTCAGGATGGATTCCTATCTGACCAGTTTGATGAACAAAAGTACAGTGCTTTGGTCTAAGTATAAGATGGTTTAAGGAGGAGGGATTTAGATGCATTGAACTAGATTATATTTACCGCACTAGGAGAATGAAATGTCAGAGGATACTTGGTGAGCCATTGCAGGGAAAAGAAAGTTGCAAGTGTCAATTTCATCTTTTGGTCTGGGGAATCTTGTCTTAAACTGTTGGTAAACACCAAATTTATTGAGAGTTGGATCCAAGAGAGTCCAGGTTTTTATAATAATCATGGGCTTATCCCAAGTACTAGTTAACCTGGCATGCATATATACTTATTTGTAAACTTCTGGGTGTCTTAGATTTGTGTTGGATCAGATTTGTTTTGTTGTGTTAAAATTAGAGGAAAAGCAGATCTGAGTCTAAAACATGAGCTATTTCTATAAGTTCTATGAATTGTCACATAAATTATCTCTTCCCTTATTTTGCACAAGTGCATTTTTAGCAGTTATACAATTATGAGTCCTTCGAAGTTTTGGCTTTGTGTTATAACTAACCTTTCCCCTTCCCAAACTTATCAAGTGAAATGTTCTTAATTTAATTGTATTGTATGCCTCCTTTGGTTAGACATTTAACTAAATGCATTTGTATTTTAGAAATTTACAAACGAAGCCAAATTTATATTCAGGCATGGCTAATTGCTGGCGTGATTAGTGCTATGTCAGAACTCACAGGGTGGATTAGGGTAGTAATTTCCTCAGAGCAGCCCATCTTACTGTTTTACTGTGGAAACAAAAGGTGATAGCTACATTTACACAAGCCCTAGTTTTTGAAGAGGTTCAGTGCAATATAATGCAAAAAAAAAAAAAAGCAATTTCCTTAACTTGTACTTTATGACAACCAGAGGTGTATTAACCATTAAGTAGACTAAGCACGTGCTTAGGGCACCAGGCCCAAAGGGAGCACCACAAAGTTGAAAATACAGATTTGTTTGTACAGTATGTACAAAGGAGGGAGACGCCAAGACTTGTCAGTACTTAGGGCACTAGTGAGTCTTAATCCACCACTGATAACCTTGATTGTCTAAAGAATACTTTTATTACACACGTTTCTCAAAATGGCAAGGTAAATCCTTCTGAATCCTGCTATAAGTGTTTAAAAGAAAATAGTTCTTTCACTGCGACATAGTAACCAGCATCATTTATAAATTTGGAGATTCATAAAACGGTCTGTTCTGAAACGGACAGAATTTATGTCTCTGACTTACATAATCTAAGTGTGTAGTTCTTTTGCTATACACCGTTCTGTCAATTTTCCCTGAGGAGCCTCAGTTACACTATTTTGTGGGGCAACTTAGAAATGGGATTATTTGCATTTTTTAGAATGCAAACTGGCACAAAGTACAAGGAGACTCATGGAGATTTTCCTGTATATATTAAATATATTTATTTATTTTTCTTGTCACCAAACTGTTCAGCTTTCACTTTCTGATACTCTTGATAATTATCAGCTTTAAGAACAGCTGCTGTTTCCATTGTTTGAAACATGTATGTATGTGTGTGTGTGTGTGTGTGTGTGTGTGTGTGTGTGTATATATATATATATATATTTGTTTTTTTAAGTTTTCACGGGTACTTACATGTGTGCTGTTTAGCTTCTTTCGGGTATTATCCCACGTCATTGTAGTTCTGTTAAAGTTGTAGCAACGTTTCAGCAGAATCTCATCTGCCATCATCAGGCTTCTGTATGGATGTGTGTCTCACAGCTTTTTGGTTTCAAATTCGAGGCTAGCCTATCCTGATTGGTTGGGAGTCTTGGTCTGTGTTTATTGGACTTGGAGTTAGTTTGATTGGTGTTTCTGGTTTCTTCTGTCTGTTTTGTGGCTTTGATTGGCTGGCAACACTCTGCTCCTGCACTGGAGGCTTTCAGTGCAGCTTGGCTTCATGTGAAAGGACGGCTATTATCTATTAGGAAGCTAGGTTTCATCTGGGTTCCTGGTGGGGGGGTGTTTGAGTTGGAGGCATCAGAGGGAGTCTGTCTGTGCTCAGGTGTTTGTCTGTTTTGTGTTGTGGAGATATTTCTATTTGAGAGTGCAGGTTTCCAAATGATTGACAGTCTGCTGGAATCATCTCTTCTATTCATGCTTTCAGGTCTTTTTTCAATCTCTATGGCTTCTCTGATGATTCTGTGGTTGGGGTTTTCTATAGTGGCAGGAGTTTTAGTGCCATTGAAGTTGATGTTGTGACCTGCGATTTTAATGTGTTGGACTAGTGAGGAGGTGTGTTCCAGCTTTTTTACTGCATTTTTGTGTTCATCTAGGTGGGTACTTATTCTTCAATTGGTCTGTCCAATATATGTGGCCGGGCATGATGTACAGGGAATTTCGTATATGCCTTGGTTTTCCAGGTAAATTTTATCTTTGGGGTTTCTCAGGATGGCTGCTATTTTTTTGTCTGTTTTGAAGGCAGTCTTGATGTGATGCCTGTGTAGTATCTTACTGATTTTATCCATAGTACTTCTTATGTAGGGCAAGACAGCTGTTCCATAGGTCTGTTGGTCTTCTAGGTCTCTGTTATGTCTTGGTGTGTTTTTGTGGATCAAGTTGGTGATTTTGTTTTTTTGGAAGCCATTGGCTGTCAATACTTCAGTCAGGGTGCATAGTTCAATCTTTATATGTGTCTTGTCTGCCAGGCGTTTGGTTCTGGTAATTAGTGTTTTCACTACGGAATTTATCTGTGCTGGGTGGTGGTGGGATTGGGCGTTGAGGTAGCGGTTGGTGTGTGTTTTATTCTGGTATATGGTGTGTCCCAGTGTGCCATCTGTTCTTTTGTAGATTGGTACATCTAGGAATGGTAGTTGTTTGTTTATTTCCGTTTCCATGGAGAACTTGATTTTGGGGTGTGTGCTGTTTAGGTGTGTTAGGTAATTGTTTAATTTTTCTTTTCCATGGGGCCAAATCACAAATGTGTCATCGATGTATCTTAGCCATAGTTTGGGTTTGTGGGTGGCATTAGCCAGGGCTCTGGATTCGAATTCTTCCATGAACAGGTTTGCAATGACGGGTGACAGTGGTGATCCCGTAGGGGCTCCTTCAATTTGCTTGTATCTTTGTCCTTTGTATATGAAATATCTGTTGGTTAGGCAGTTTTCTGTTAGTTCCATGAGTTCTTTACATGGTTGGTATTTATTTTTGATGATTTCAAGAGTTTCTTTTATTGGGACTTGAGTGAATAGTGAAACCACGTCGAAACTTATAAGCAGATCTTCTTGTTCCACGTGTAGATCTTTGATCATTTCTAAGAAGTGGTATGAGTTTTGTACATATGAAGCTGAGGTTTCAGCATGGGGCTGTAGTTGTTTTGCTAAGTATTTAGCTAGGTTTTCTAATGGTGCTCCTTTGGAGCTGACTATGGGTCTGAGGTATGCCTTCTTTGTGTATTTTTGGGAGGCCGTATAATTTGGGGCATCTAGAAGATTTTTCTCTTGGGATGATCGTCTATTGGATTTCTTTGCTTATGTGGCTGGTTATAATTTTCTTCTTGGTTAATTTTTCTAGATATGTGGTTGGGTCTGTGTTTATTGGTTTGTATGTGGAGTCTTGGAGTAGGTTTGTCAATTTTGTTTCATAGTCTTTTCTGTCCATTACTACTGTGGCATTTCCTTTGTCTGCTGGGAGTGTTATTATGCTGTTATCATTTTTCAGGGTTTGTAGTGCTCTGAATTCATCTTTTTGCAAATTATTTTTTGGTGGTTTCGTTGTGCATAAGATGTGAGTAACCTGGTGTCTTATTCTGTCAGCTTCATCTGTATTTAATTTGGTTAGGCTGGATTCTACTGCACATATGATGGATTCTGTTGGGATTTTTTTGGGTGCTATGGCCTAATTGAATCCTTTGGATAGGACATCTGTTTCTGTTTTGTTGAGTTCTCTGTTGGAAACGTTGTATACTAATTGTTTCAGGTGTGGTGAGTTGTTGGGGGTTTTCGAGTCATTTTCTAATTTTTTTAGTTTCTTTGAGAGTTTTTCATTTTTGTAAGTGGTTTCAGTTTCAGCTCTCCAAGTTGTAAGTTGTTTAATCTTATCCCAAAGTAGAGGGTGGATTTTGTGCTCAATTCCAGGTGTAGTGCTAGCAAATCTTTGTTTAACTGATCTAACTGGAATCTTTTACTGTGAACTTCATTTCTGAGTAGAGTTATCTCTGTTCTTTTCAGGATACGTTTGGTAGCTGCTGTGTGCTTATGAAATGTTAATTTAAAGCAGGTTGGTGTTACATTGTTGTCTCTGCAGCTGCATAGGAATTT